>BEGY01000049.1:176606-276344 GCA_002335675.1 Chlamydomonas eustigma | reverse complement strand
CTCTTACAGCTCTTACCATAGGCCAAGGCAATTTATTATATAAGGAAGATGACTTGGGAGCACTACTAGGAGCTGGACGATGCCAACAACTCAAATTGCATATAGCAGTATAAGGTAAACATTGACAATAGCCACAGTTGCAATTGTGACGGGCACTCCTGAATACAACCAGGCCATGAAATCTATCGGGTGCTCTTCTTTTTTAGCTGACAATCCGGCAGTGACAATGTTAGCTGAGGCTGTAATCAGGGTTCCATTGCCTCCTAAGCAGGCCCCAAATGCTAAGGCCCATGTCAGAATGGTGATGTCCAGATTAGAATCATTAGCCATCTGTTGCATGACTGGAATCATGGCAATTGTGTACCTTGATGCAAACCAAGAATGACTCGATCACTTTAAGATAAATCTCTGCTATGAATAATCACTAAGTGAGGCTTAGTTTGAATCAATGCTTGTGAAATGTTGAACAACAATCATGTCTCCAGGAAGCTTGTAGGCCCATTCATAGCCTGCTTATGCTTCTTGTGAATCTTGTGACAAACTATGTACCAATAAAGACACAGTATAACTATTAACTATGGTATCCCGTGTGTGGGGGTGCCAATATATGTCAAAGTCGTTATGGCCATTTACACGCACGCTAGCCCACACGCTAATTTAGCTGATACCTATTGTGAGTGAAGGAATACTAACACAACAAAAGAGTGCATCGAACTAGCTACATGACTCGATTTTATCAGTCTAGGGGTTCGATAACTACTTACGGAATATTGTCCAACACCGAGGAGAATATGGCGCTAAACCTGAAGCTGTGTGTGGACTAAGTATAGACTTAGTCAAAGTCAGAGTTCGAGGTATTACAAGGGTGGTCGAGGTTTAGCAAGATAAGTCTCTGTAAAACAAAGAAATCTAAAGTAATTATAGTAAAACAAGAGTGACAGGATGTCATGGGACTCTGTGTAATAGGAAATTACGTAAGTGTGAGAAAAAGGTGTGACATAGGTGTCAAAGGAAGCTGAATCTATTGCAAAACCATAGCAAAACCTCGATTGCGGCAAATTCTGAGGATTGCCCTCTGGCACTGATTGCACAATTAAGGTGATGAGGGCAGCAATCTTTCTCATTAGACCCAACTCCAAAGCACCTTCAACCATAACAAACATCCCAGCAAAGAAAAGGAGCATGTCCCACTCCAACACAAGCAGGAAAGGAACATCATGGTAAAATAAAACTTAACATGATGCAGAGAAAAATGCAAGCATAAATATGATACGTGTTTCATGGAATCACATACAAAGTTGCAATCATTTATCGGGACAATGACGATCTTATTCAATGTGTTTTCATCTTGGTACATCATCATCATCATCACAGCAGCCCAGGAGGTACATCATCATCATAACCATTGTAGCCTGGGAAGTATACCATCATACTTTTGCAGCTTACGTGTGTTAAGAACTGGGGTTCCCAGAATCCTCCCCCGAGGATAATCCTATTGTTAAGAACTGGGCGCTTAGCGACTGAAACATCTTGACGCAAGTACTTAGTCCTACTATGGACCTCTGGGTAGGACCCCTCCCCAGGGATAATCCTATTGTTAAGAACTGGGCGCTTAGCGACTGAAACATCTTGCGCAAGATAATTTATAACAATTCTCAACAATTAGTTGGTGGCAGTTAATAAGCACATATAGAAGTTGTAGAGACATGTAGTTGCTTAAATTCTTTTCCGGTAATTAAATGAATTGCGTACACTTTAATTATTTAAAATGAAACGAAATTCAAGAGATGAGAAACGAAACTGTTTAACGAAACTTCGAACTGTTTGCAATAAGGCATGAAAATGTCCCAACACGCTCCATTATTGCCATTTTAGAACTACAACCTCTAAAATCATTAAAGTGATGGGCCATGAAGATTGAAGAGCTCATCCTAATTGTAAAAAAACTTTCAATCCAACTTTAAATCAAACTCCCTAGAAATCGGGCTTTGAGGCGTTAGCTGAGGCACTCTGTTGTAATAATAATAATAAAACGCCGAAGCGTAGCTTGACGTAGAGGACAGAAGAACTCTTCCTCGCCGTTGTATAGTATGACTTCCGTGTGCACCTAGTGTGACTGAGTGTGAATGCTGACAAACACTAAATGTAAGCCGCAGTTTCTTACGTTCGAGGTACTCGTATATACATTACATTGATAATATGAGTCTGCCTACCTCGTCAAAGTCCTCATCTATGAACGACGATCTCGGTAACAAAGGAAAAAGTGCAATGCCCCCGGCGTGCCCAAGATGTGATGTAATGAAGAATCAAGTGCGTCAACAATGTGGTGTTCTCAATTATCAGTCTGTATTTGTTTCAAAGAACCTGAATTTTATACTGACTATTTCTACTCATTACACCTGCTTCCCTTCCTAGTTCACTAAGACTATTCAGAATTATCAAAAAGCCTATCGCAAAAAAGTGGAAGGGCTTAAGACTGAATTGAAGTCTACAAGGAATCAGAACACCAGACTGTCTACACAGGTTAAGCAGCTGCGGAGCATAACAAGGATTCATGCCCCCAGTATTGTTGTTGGTGCTGCAGCTGCAATAGTTTTTTCCAGAGTCTGGGCTGTGATCAGAAGAAAAAGGACAAGACTTCCTGATACAGAGGAGCCTCAGACTGAGATTGATGATGTATCGCAACCAAACATCGATGATGTGGCTGCTAGTTAGAGCTTAAGAATGCATGCATTTATTGCATGATCACTGGTTGTGTGTTACTTCTCTAGGCTTCAGCACATACCTACATGTTTTATCAAGAGTATCCAAGTACGCTGTGAGAAGCTGGCAATTTGGTTATGAAATAAAATTCATTCGCGTAGGTAGGTCTCATTGAATATTTCATAACTAAGCTTTTCTTTTGTTCCTAACAAGTTTCGGTTACGGGCAGTGTTGTGGCCTGCCTTCATCTGATTTAATTTCACGCAACTCCGACAGCTTTGGAGTCGAGCACATTATTGGATTCTTCTTTTGCACAATGCTTTCCAGTCAGAAATACGTGAGCTCAGCAGCACATCTACTTCGACCAGAGAACCTAGTCGGTTTAGTTAGACCACGCTCAAGAAATGCATGTCAAACTTTCGCAAGCAAAGAATTCAGGCTTGGTCAAATGGCAGGAAAACAACAGCAGCTGTTATCTTCAAGTGTCAGTCCATCAGAATCACCCTCAACATCCTCAGTTGTATCAGGCATTCTAGGTGGAGTTGCAATGATTGGAGTAGTACTACTAACGTTGAAGAAATCTGAATTGTAAGTTCATGAAACTGTTCTTCTGAGATATAGCTTTTTCGGCTTCAGTCCTTTAATTCATGCAACCTTGAATACGTTGCCAGTAAATTTTGATGGCCCCGAATGGCACTTATCACTTGTGCCTTATTTCTTAAATGCACAATTCACAATGTTTTGATGCCTAAAATTATCAGTTTAATGGAGAAGATGCCTTGGAGTAAGCAAAGCAAAGACCGGAAAGGTAAGATTGCTCCATCAACAGGAAATTCTCATAAGAAGGAAATATTAATTCCAGTGATCAGATTCGGCTAGACAGCATTTTTTCATCCTCTTATGTGGCAGCAATGCTGTGCACCTTGTTACTTAATATGTTGTCATACATCGTAAACCATTGATACAATGTGGCGCTTCAGTTCTACAAGCAATCAATGATATGGAGAGAGATTTCATATCAGAAGAAGTTGTCACAGCTGCAAGAGCACGGCGCAGCAAGGAGAGGTAAAGCTCTGCTTAAATTCTTAATGGAAAGTGGTTGGAAGTGTGTTTGTCATTGACCATAAACGCATGGTGCTGACGATTACAATTCGAAGTATTTGAACATTTCGATGCAGTCTTACCTTATAGCTGATAAGTTATACATGAGAGTTAAATGCCATGACATACTAAAATGACAGCGTTGGCACCCAATTCACTCCTAGGGCCAACCATAAGTTGAATTTAGAGGATGTGGAGCTCCCTGATAACCATCCATGGGCAACAAAACAACTGGTGAGACGGAACAAAAAGTAATAAGAGCTTTTCTTGTCCACTGTGCTCTGCTGGCTGTAATTGCCCAGTTTAACCTGCATGCTTTATCAAGATACTACCTTACCCTCAGTCTCTTAAATGTTACTTGGTTTCTTAGGTTAGTAGAGAGCAAGCACAGGCTGTTCATACAAGACTGCATTTGCGAAGAAGCACTCCAGGTCAGCAACAGCAGGCTACAGAACAACAGCTGGGTGGGAGCAGGTCTGCTAGACGTATGTCCCAGCAAGAAGGAGAGCAAGAGAAGCATATAAAACGATAATCAGCTAAGATGAAGAGCAAGAATTGCCGAAGAAATGCAAATTTCAGTGATGGGTAGACTTTCAGCTGGAAATACCAGTATGCTCTCTTGTCCCACATCATTCTATTTTACATAATTATGCCAAGCTTTGCATGTTTCTACATATCACTGTGAAGTGTGTGGAAGTTTTGTTCATCAGGTCTAATGAATCCAAAAATTTCCTTTAGTCTGTAACAGAGTTGAGTTCTATGTCTTTGACATCCTCCATCTTTCTGAGATGTGGTGGGGCTTTGCAAAATCTGATTGAAGGTTTAGATTGAGTACATTCTACAGTATTTAATTTTACATTGTAATTTATAGCAACTTGTGACTTGGCAGCACAGCTCCTTGACAGGTTCCAAAACTCAACTGCTCACCACTGCTATTCTCACACCAGCCACTCATGATCACCATGTCTCCATCATTGAGGTAAGTTCTCATCAACCTTTGGGCCCTTCTGGTATCATCAACATCCTGAGGTACCTCCTCGTTGACTACAGGCGTCAGTTGTAGGGGTTCTCTACCACCACATGTAGCTTCCAACAGACACCCACGCTGTCCTGGGCCCCCACCAGATATTGTTCCTGACCCAAGCAAATCTCCAGGCCTCAGGTTGCACCCGCCTAGAGTATGATGTGCTATCATCTGAGGCCAAGTAAAGTACCTAGGAATCAATGAGTAGCAACATCAGATAGCAAGAGCTCAAACCCATATCCATAGCATGGACCCAGGAGGAGCTAGTCAATCTCAGACATGATGCCTCATGATGCGCAACAACTTTCAACATTCAGATGAAGCATTTCAGCAGCAAATACGTGAAGCCGATACACTCGTAACTGAAGCCGAATCAGAATTGTGAGAGACTATGCAGTTTGATGCTATCATCACATGGCATAGCGTAACCACTCGATATTGGTGCAGTTGTAGCTTATTGTGGTGAGCATTTTATCTCACATGGTCTGGAAGTTGGTGCGAGCAACCCTGTAATGCAGATCAGATCCTGCTGGAATAATGTCAGCTGCCACATGGATGTCGTAGGTGCTGCGCTTGCTCTCTTGCAGGTAAGGAAGCACTGGGGGCTGCTGCTCAGGTGCCTCACACAGGAAGGGCTTCAGTGCCTCACTTGTTACAATCCAAGGGGATATTTGTGTGGCCTGCATGTCAGGATGCTTATACGTTGAGAGCAATTGCTTACTAGTCACAAAGGATGTCAAGTACTGCCTAATTTAAAATCTTATCATCTGTCACAAAAGGATTACAGTCGGAGCAGCTCCCTTTGACTCAATAATCTACAATATATAGTGTGAATACAGCATTAAGTTCAAGTATATTGGATCAATCAACAGAACCTGAATGAATTCCAATGCACTCCCACGTCTGTCTTACAAAATTTTTCCCATTAAATGGCCCAAGAGGTACATACTCCCATTTCTGTATATCTCGAGCTGTCCAGTCGTTTAAGAGAACCTTCAGGGACCAGGGGACTATGTTGATGAGAGTAAAAAATTGAAGATGTTTCAGCACATCCAAAGATTATGGGCATGTGCTCAACTGAAAGATTTGTAAAAAAAACATCTCTGAAAAGCTGCTGGGTCAGTACTTTCATTAAAGTCATTATCATGATGACACTTGTGGCCAAATACATGCTACAGGGGCTAGTTCATACCATCCCAAAAATCTGCGAGTCTGCGCCATCCACTGGGATACTCTCACCAAGTCCATTCCCAGAGCCAATGAAACAACCCTACAATCAGAGCACTTAACAAATTGACTGAAAGGGCATTCTAGCGTAGGTGTGAAGGGCAAGCCAGGCTCACCATCTCTAGTTCAAAGTCTAGTGCCTTGCTTGGCACAACTTCTGGATTCAAGCTTCCAGGTGTAAGGGCCTGGCCCCTTAGAGCGACAAAAAGGACAAAGGCAGTTCAATAACAAGAGCTGGAAAAGGCTCAATTTATGACATCATTTAAGGATGCAACAAGTGCTTGGTTTAGTTATGTACGCTCAAGCTAAGAAGTTAAAAGGAAGTGCACTTCTGAAATCAAAGATGTCTCTGAAGTATTATTCCATATCAATTTAAATTTATATATAAATTTTATATGGCACTGGCAACCTGTGAGTGTAATGAACTGAGTCCATTGGCATATCACTTACCAAGGTCTCTTAATATTTTGTCCTGAAACTAGGATGGACGATGATCGCCCATGGTAAGCAACTGGCATGTGCACCCTACATCAATACAGGGACAAACCTTGAAATCAGGACACAGAGAGTCTGAACTAGAGACTCATAAAGGCTTTTGAGGCACTGCAACACATGCAGCCCTCATAGTAGAGGCCGGTTAGTAAGGCTTTTTAAAATGATGCCTACCAGTTTGGTTGCAACTCGTGGCCTGGACCTCTGAACAGGGCACCACAGTTGAAGGCGTGTTGTTTAGAGACATAGAAGTCTGTGTAGTCACCAATCTGAGCTGGAAGCTGCATTGCCACACTGGCCTGAGGAAAGGCCATGATGTAACAAGAAAATGTTGGAATTCAGTAAACAGTAAATCATAGCACATGAATACATGCAAAGGACATCAATCTCATATGAGAATAAACTAATGTTTGGACTTATCCGCATTCAGATGTAGCTGAAATGGCTGAGTTGGTGCTTAATGAATCATGATGTCAACTCACCAAGGGCACGACTGCAGCCTCTATAAGCTTTCGATTGTCTCTTACAGCTCCTTCACTTGAACTAAGAAGACGCTGAAGTGTGGCGCGTGCCTCAGCCCAAGCTGAAGTCCCCAAGGACATGAATTCATTTAAATGTTCCTACATGCAAATAAGTACAAAATAAAATATCAGAAGGCCAGCATGATTTTTTCAGACCTGGTGACTTCTGAACTCTTTTAACATAGATTCTTAAAGGCAAGGGTCTTAATTTCCCAATTTCAGGGAGTGACCGCAAGTCTGTTAGGTATTAAGAATCTACTTGAAACTATTAATGCCAAACCTTGCGAAAACATGACCCTTTTTGGCTCAGGATGGGCCCAGTAAAGAGTCTTTGCTCCTGCAATGCACCTACATCAATGACCTGTTGTCCTAAGGCAACTCCAATATGGTTTCTGTCAGAGCCCTTAGTCTGAAAGACACCCCAGGGAAGATTGTTCAAACCGAATCCGGTAAGTTCCGGAAGAAAAGACATCAGTAGTTAGGAATCATCTGAAAATTGTTGTGATTTGTAAAACACTTTCTGAATAGGTATCTGACGAAGATGCACGTCAGCGGGAATACATGTCGGTTATGTAACTTCAGTGCTACTCTTCCAGTTCTTCCATTTCGCCAGTGGTAATATTATAATAAACATAATTATATAGCTTGCTCCTTATGACAATTGCATGACCCATAATTGAACGTATGGACAGCATGAAACTGCACGTGGCTGGCAGACAAGTTTGTGTCCGATCATTTCACAAACATAGAAGCAGGGGCACGACTGTTAGGACCGAAGCAAATTTTTTTAGCAAGCTGTTTTCGAAGGTGGAGCCCATAGAAAAAGCGGACTTTTCCTCCCAACAGCCCCTTAAAAAATCTGAAATAGTCATCAAATCAAGCAATACAGACAAACCAGAGTTCCCACCATACACTGTGGTCAAAAGAGGACCAGCATACGACCTGAGGTGATCATTTTTAAGATTTTATCATGCAAGCCCACAACATAGGTACAATGGAATCATCATCATCATCTACAAACTGAAGGTAGCATCAGCCTCTTCTGTCCATTGCAATCCAGGCTGTACGATGTATACCCAGTTGTAGAGATGAATTATGACAAGCGGGAGGAAGGGTACTCCGCTTTGGGCGCGTTTATAGTGAGGAGCAGATATATGGTACACAAATGGTTTAGCTCTCCCTTCGCGACGCTATATCCTGTTTACTGCAGGATGGACGAAATACAGAGGCAGCACGCTTTGCCTACGGCCAGCCAGTTATTATGAGATATTACCCCTCAGTAAGTGCTGTCTGAGTTAGCTGTCATAAGTTTAGATGCTAAATGTACTCTCATGGAGCATTTCAAATTCCTTGAGGCTTCCAAGGTAAGCGTTCTTTTCTTTGCTGTTATCTTTACAGGGGAGAAAGGCCATGCAGATGCTGTTAGGTACCAGACAGCTTCCTGATGGGACAATCATACCTCCTTCAAAGAATGCTGCTGAGGCGATGTCATCAATGCCTGAGCCTAAAGGGCTGGCCGGTGTGTCAGTGTCAGTGGCTGGAGGGGAACTTGTTGCAGTACTTAAATTTGAAGGCTACATCACGCCATCCAATGCTGAAAAAGCTAGGAACATGTTGATGACGGCCCTTCAGAGAGGTAAGACATTTGACGTCATGTGTTATCCCAGGTAGCTGCAGATGCTTGGAGTAACTTATTGTACTGTACATAAGTAGTTGCTCATCAATGCAAAAAAGGCTAGGAAATTTTGTATGACAATGTAACAAATATCTGAGTAGGCTCTCAACGCATGTTTCCTTGGAATGCAACGCAGATGGTACACTGTTAGCAGAAGATGAGAAAAAAGGATTTTTCCGATGTGCCCAATATGGAGCAGGTGGAGTTTTCTATGCTCCTTGTAACAACAGCAATCGTTACCTACATTGTAATCCTCAGATCTTGACTGTGTATTTAATAATGCAGATGCACTTTGTGCAGACGTCTTAATCTCTCACTTTGTGCAGACGTCTTAATCTCTCCGTCTGTATTTTGCAGTGTATCAGCTGGCAGGGAGATTGAACGAGATGATGTTAAAGGTCAAGCCCTAATAAATATCTGACCTACAGCATCATTTATTTATTGACGTAAGCACGACAAGCCGCATTAGCCATATCTTGTACAATATGGAACGCTTACACATGAAGCACAGTCGTGCATTCTACGAGGATAAATACGTCCCATACCCATGACGTAGTATGGGAGCAGGATGAATTGGTACACAAGGATGGAACATAACTGCGTCCAAAGCTCGTCCATTAAGTATGATATTCATAGTATGCGGCAGTACATGGATCATTTGTCTAGAGAGCATTGGGCTCTTTCAATCTTCATTATCACCTTGTGTCTAAATGGGGTGTCATGGACAGGAAAGCTTAGTAAAGTAAGTAAAGCATCGCTCTTTGATCGGAATGCAGAAAATGAAATGATTAAAGACAGTTAGTAATTGCAGGATCAAGCTCAGTCAGAGAAGATCAGGAGCCTCATATCCGAATTAGAGATTCTAAAGAAAGAGGCTATTAAATACAACACACCCAGTACATATGCAAAAAGTGCAAAGTTTCAGAGACAAATCCACTCTAAAGAAAAGGAAGTGGCTTTGTTAGAAGGTGCCAGGGCCAAGAAAGGAGGACCCTCAGTTGAAAAATGTATTTTTGTTTTTAAGGTGAATGCTATGGCAAAGAAGTAGAGTGCATTTTAAAATCATAATTATCACAGAGTTTGTGCTGTATGTAATATTGCTTGAATGCTGAAGTTGCTATGATGAGATTCAGACACATTTTGAACAAGAAATCTCTGTTCTCACAGATATTGCTTGGAGCAACCTTTCTCTTCATCCTTGGAGGTGATTACGCAATAAGCTTGCCTGTCGAGATCATACAACCTCTGCAGAGATTTATTGCAAAACCATCATTTGCTGCAAACAATGCAAACGAGGCATACATCAAGGTCCTATCTTGGTTTCTATTGTGCGACCGAGCAAGCAATATGCTCATTAAAGCATTTCTTTCAGCATGTAATGCAGGAATTTGAGATCATATCTAGTCTGTCAAAAGATCCATGAATCTATAAACGGCAACACTCCTCCAAAGTGCAGTCTGCGCCAAATCCAGCTCACTCATAAGTCCTCACCTACTTCATGTTTTACATGTTTATTTCAGAAATTTGGAATTTTGTTTTGAATAAATGCAGCACTCTTTTGGACGTGGTTGCGAAGCTTAGGGAGAGAGCATAACTTACATAAAAAAAGCTATGTCCCACCGAGACACAAAAATCAAGAAAATAACATTCAGTGAAATTGAATATTGTCAAATGATCAACCACTGCAGTCTTTCACTAAGATCACAATGTAAAGGAAATAGTCAGGGCCATGTAGGTGTGAATGTAGCCATGCCACTGGGCTCGCCAGGGGTGGAGTGATACCACAAACAAGGACATGGCCATATTGACTTGGAAGGTTCAGGATTGGGGCTGACAGTGTGGTGATGGGTTTAAGGGCAGCCTCTTTTTTAGGTTCTACTGTCTCCAGCAAGGTGCCTGCTGAGGTGGGCTCCAAAGGATCAATGGCACATTGAGGCATCGATGAAGACAGAGGATCCAGCATAGGAGCATCCACTTCAGCTTTTCTGTCAGCCCCACTCTCTGCTTCACTCCTCACAGAACTACTTTGAACTAGATGCGACCCTCTAAAGGCTAGAGGATCACTGTTTGTGCTTCTTTGCATGCCTGATCCCTCGCTCCTAGATGGAGCATGCACATCCTTTGTTCCGCCAGGTGGCTGAAACCTTATGCTTGGTAACAGAGCAGACAGTACCTGACTTAATGTGGTGAATGTACCGTCTGGATTAAGAGCTGTCATGGGTCGGGATGTCATGAAGCTGTCATCCCAAGTTGACAGCAGAGACCCTGAATCAGGTTTGAATCAGGTTTGAGAACATGCCTATCTTGATGCCATGGTTTGGTCATTTGAAGTGCATTAGCCTAATTCAAGCCCTTGTACTGCAGTAGCGGGCATGACTTTACTTGTTGCAGCTCACATGCCAATACAACTCGAAGCTAAGCAGGTGATCAAAGATCTCAAATGCATTTGTAAAACAACTTGCACCTGAGGCAGAGCGGACAATGACTCTCAAAGGTACAGCAGGAGCAGCACCATGCCTCTCTGAGGGCACAACATGCAGAGCTGACAGTGCTGCCTTGTACTTGCCATGATCTGCCTTTTCCACTGCAGCCCAGAGAGCATCTTGAGAAGATCCACTCATTTTCATTACAGCTGCTGCCCCATCTGGACCACGGCAGATGAAGCAAGCTTCCTGAGTGTCATGAAACTACAAATGAGGTGAGGGGATATGACTTGTGTGCATGTTGCAATGATGTTAGGGCGTACAGCTCTGCATGGTGCAATAATGTGAGGGCGTACAGCTCTGCATGTTGCAATGAGTCACGTCCAATGATGCATGGATAGTGAGCAGGAGACTTCATGGCAAAGCCTTGAATATTTTACCTTTAATGCATGGAAGTACTGAACATGAGTGCTTAATCCATTAGACCATCCAGCGAGGGCTTCTGGGTAGCCGGTATAATGAATCTGTTATGCAGAAAATCAAGGAACAGCTTTGTTCTAGGCACTTGTTCAAAGTCTGTGTACAGAATCTGAGGAACATGTTTTGTACAGATGTGGATATCAGGATATGTAACCTATTGTGGATATCAGGATATGTAACCTACTGTGAGCTCCCAAGGTAAGGCGCCCTCTTCACCAGGATCAGTGAGGAGGTCATGTAGCACCCCAATGGGAAGGTTGCTGGACAGAGGGAGGAAACAAAGTGAGCCATCAGCTCTGTCACAGGTTCAAGAAAGGTGAACAAGAAAATTTTGATCAGCTGAGAGTTTTACATTTGAAATTACCCTTTAAGAGGAAGCTGTCTGTAATCAAACCATGGTCGCAGTCCCTGGTGTCCTGGTAAGTGAGGTAGCACACTCTGTGCAGGCAGAATGGACAGATGTGATTATACTCCATGGCTTTTCAGATTATTGATATTTCTAGGACTTCATGCCGAGAACCTGCCTGGAAGTGAGGCCATGCTAAGTTGGCAACACAATTTAGGAACCCTTGTCTTGGTGCAAGGATCTACGAAATGAAATGACATTTTACTAACCACTCTTTATTATTACATTCACATAGCTATTTTCTTTGAACATGAAACTTACATAAAATGGGGCGGGTCTCGTAGGGCTAGTTATGTTATCTTCGGCCAATGCTAACTTTAAGGGTACACTGTTCGACCAGACCTTTGTCTCTATTGCATTTTCGACTCCCATTCATAGAACTTAGGCTTCGCCGTATGACAAATTTATTACTCATCGGTTGTATCTGTCATTGCCGTACGATATACGCTTATTAGCAGAATCCTGATAGGAGATTACAAGGCCTGTACATGCACAAAAGCAACTAGATACGAAGCAACTACAGACTTGAATGCTCGATATCTTGAAACGTCTATGCAATTACTCATCGCCATCCTCCATGAGGGCTGCCAACTTCTCTTTCAGCCTCTGCTTCTTCTCCTCATATGTGCTCTTGATGGGCTGCCATTTCTTCTTCTCACTGGGAGCCTTCTTCTCCTTCTTAGGCAACACAGGGTTCTCGCGAATTTTCTTGTGAACCTGATAACACATATGAAAGATTTACTCCCTCAATCAGAGTAAGACTTGATGTGGGCAAAAAAACAGGATGCTATACGGAACACAGACCAAAAGTAGGTATGGATATCATTCATATAGGCCACACAATGATCAACCTAGGCTTTCAATCAGTCACAAGGGCAAGGTTCAGGCATGACGAGCTCAGCTACAGCACTTGTGGATCTCCAGGAGGCTTTTTTAATCCCCCTGTTACTCACAAGCCTGTCATGGTTTCACTTCCGAGGTCTAGTGGGATCGGGTGTACCACATGACAGTTCAAACCGTAGCTGTGGCACTCTGTTGGTGCCGCCTTCACGAGGCTGCACTCGTCACACCCTATCACACCCCTATGACCTAACACAAGCCATCAACAGAAACAAAGTTACTTAGCCATTGACCGTAGTCACCTCCTTGTACAGATCCTCCACCTCCCCAGGCTCAACACCAGCCTCAATGTACTTAGCAAAGTGTGCCTGTAGGGTGAAAAAAGCAAAAAACAATGCTCACTTACTCTTCCTGCTGTTGACTAAAGACACTTTACATGATGCTTTTGTAAACATAATCCCGTAGACTGACAGAAGTATTGAAACAGGAAAAGGGGCTGCAACCAGTTCATCACTGTTGTCATAGCTTCTTTAAGGGCTACTAATAGCAATAACGAAATTGGTTACTGGGGATGAGGTTCCCCACAGCACTGACCTGGTATTTCTCAGGCTCCTCCTCCTGCATGGTCTCCATGTACTCCTCCACATGGCCTCCATAGATGTACTTGCTCAATACCTCGGCATCCATCTTCTTGCCACTCTTGTCATATCCCACCATACGCTTCTCCTTGTGAGGAATCTCCAGTCCACCGTCCACTGCACCCTGCAGGCAACAAAGCTCATGAATATGGAAACAATGCACATCCATGGGCCTCATTTTTATCTCAAGACCTCCTCCTCAACATTGATGTAATCAGCGCACTTTTTAAAGAACTTTGATTACTTTTGATCTCACCTTGAGGGCAGCGAAGACCTTGGATCCAGTTGAAGTGCGCTTGAGGCCAGTGTCCAGCAAGCATTTGAAGGGGCGGGGAGCATCCGCTACAGCCTCCACTTTGAAGTACTCGCCATCTGGCTCCTCCACACCCTGATCAGGATAACATACCATACATATTTGAAGTGCATTGCAAACATACATCAACATTGATATCAAGAATCTATCAGGATACTAGCAGCTTCGCACTCCACTCTTCAATCTGTACAAATAATGCTATTCAAGCTTTTACAGACAGAAGATGAGAGCTTTATGATTAGTTAGGGACTGATTTCATGCACACACCTCGTAGGTATCAGCGAGTCCAAACTTGGTGAGAACTCGGCGAGCGCATAGAAGACCAACACAGTATGCAGCTGCATAGTTGGTCAGACCAACAGACAATCCATATTCAGGCAGCTCATGAGCGTAAGCGGCAGCGACAACGACGTCTCCAGCAATTGTAGCGTAGACAATCTGGCAAGTGACATCCTTATTGCTGAAGCGGACAACAAGGCGGTACTTGTGGGTGTTGTACTTGTTCTTATCCTGCTTGGTTAAGCGAAGACGTGCCCTGTAGTCGGTCTTTCCTAAGTTGAGACAGGTGGAAAAGGCGAGTCGGAATAAAAAAAATACGTATATAGATTCAAGCATACAAAGAGAGTGTCTGAAAACATTCAATTCTCACCCTGACGCCGACGCTTGTACTTGACCTGGAAGCGACTGAAGTAAGCTGAAGTCTTCACTACGTAAAAAGGAAAGGGGGAAGAGTTATTAAAGGATGAAAAATAATCTTGGAGTCGCGTAGAATACAACATGTTATGTGTACAATTCAAAAAATTGTCACTTATCTTAACGTAACCCATTGTGAAGAGGCTACTAAAAGAGAGAGTACTGGAGGGCTGGAAAGTTGTAGACGGCTGTACCCTCAACGAAACCCTGCAAAAGCTCGGCACAAACGTACCAATCTCTGTTTGAGTTTATTTAGAATTGTTTAAAGATGGATGAGAAATTGTCTCAGATTGACAAAAATCTGGTGAGTGCGCCCTTGATCAGCAGTTTGTTCCATACGGTTTCAAATTTGATTTGAAAGGTCATAAATGAATGGTTTTGAAATAGATAAATATTTCTCATGTTGCAGGCTTCTGTATTACTACATGTTAGCGATGCTGTCATTCAAACTTCAGTAAGTTTTGAATTCTTACCCACGTAGTTAGGTAAGGAAAGAGGTAATAACTAGTAGGCCACACAAACTCGCCCTTAACTTTCTGGCCTCTAATAAAGTCTCATGTACACACATCTTCATGCAACATCCATTGTCATAACCTTGCGCAGAAGATTTTGAGAACAGCTTCTGCAGATGTCTCAGGGGATGCTAACCAGTTTGGAGACACACAGCTCAAGGTAATGACATTCTAATCAATATGCTTATGCAAACAGTATACTTGAGCATCTTCTACAATTCTCTCAGGTAGATGTAGAGATAGACGAAGTAATCTTTGAACGATTGCGACGTTGTACATCAGTTGAGGCAGCCACTAGCGAGGAGCAGCCAGACTTGATTGCTATGCCAGGAAAGGGTTACACAGTGAGTTAATCCTTGCAAATTGCACTGATATGACAATGACAGGCTACATATTACAGTGCAATAGGTCATTGAGGACACGCTTGAGCGCTTAAGTCTTCATCACTCCTATGTGTTTGGAAGAATGAAGAATATGAGTTATAAAGGTTGTGGGATCTACACATGCAGGTGGCCTTCGATCCCCTGGATGGATCCAGTATCATGGGTTGTAACTTCTCAGTAGGTAGCATCTTTGGAATCTGGCCAGGTTCCCTAATAGGCAGTAGGGGTAGAGATCAGGCTGCAGCCGTGTATGCTATCTATGGTCCTCAAACCCTGCTGGTTTGGAGCAGGCCTGTCAAAGGTAATGATTTAAAACATCATCACATTGTCATATGTCATATTGTCATATTGAGAAACTCATCTTATTAGTACCCAGGCATTAGCAGCTGCTGCATGATTCATTTACCACTTCTGAATCTGTGTTATGACTATGCATTCTGTTGTCAAAGGCCATGAACCACCACACGTTGTTGAAGAATTTGTTCTGAGTGAAGGAGACGTCTGGAAGTTGCGCCGAACAGGTGTCACCATTGCAGCCACCAAGAATGTCTTTGCTTCCGCTAACCTCAGATCAGCTGCGGACAATAAGGTTAGAACAAATTCGAATGTCACTAGGCTGCTGATGCTGCTATCTCTACACATAAAGACCCCAGTCCGGACTGCAGAGGCTGTTGGTTGAAAAATGTACACGGAAAGTTTCTCAATGATTTTTGAAATCTTCCCTTAAATGTGTCTCACAGTAAGTCACAAACTGTTCTCCCATCTGTGTCAGGCATATAGTGAGCTGGTCAGCTCTTGGATCTCTCAAGGCTTCACACTGAGGTACACAGGAGGAATGGTGCCAGATGTACATCATATACTCGCTAAGGTGACTGAAGGAAATCTAGGACATGAATCAATGTGTGCACACCTTAATAACTCTGAACCTGATCTTAAACCCTTGCTGAGCTCACAGCATGATGAACTAGTGTACATGACATGATGTGGGCTGCAGGGTGGGGGCATTTTCTGCAGCCCTGAATCAGTTGCAGCACCAGCTAAGTTGAGGCTGGTGTACGAATGTGCTCCCCTGGCGTTTATTGTGGAGGTATGGGCGGTGCATTAGATTATTCTTCAGCAGCTTTGACCATGCTTATGGAAAACAAAATAAAAAGCACTAACGCCTCAACAAGCTTACCATGTGTAAAGTGTACTACACACAGTGTTGTGTTGTCCGTCCTATAGTCTGCCGGAGGCTCCTCATTTGATGGGGAAGGATCCATGTTGGATCAGCAAATCATGTCCACGTCAACAAAATCCATTGTTTGCTTGGGATCCAGGGACTTGGTGCAACAAAGCATACCAGCAATGAAGTCGAAGTGATATGATGTATTGCAAGGCAGGCGCGCAAATTCAACGAATTTAGTATTTGCACTTTTTAGCAATCTAGAGATGTGCCAACCGCAAATATTCTCACAGTGTTATGATGTGTTGAAACAATGTTCTACACACTGCATGCGATCATTACAAGGAGCTATTAGTCATTCATATTTACGCAGCTAACGATTTAGAACTTAGAAGTCAGAATTAGCAATCGCTGATACAGTCGTATTAAAACTCCTGCCTACGTGTCGAAACTTGAAATGTGGAAACTCTGGTTCTACGCAACAGAAGCATATTAATTGTTGCCATTTGATTCTTGCTATCTAATTACCATGTCTTGGCTATGGACATTTGGGCAGGTTCGGGCGTAATGTTCATCAGTTGATAAACTAGGTACATCCTAATTCTGAGACATAATTATTAGGTACCTGAGGTTGACGCAGCAAAGCTTTTGGAGATTACAGAGGCAGGAAAGGGGACCACTCCTTCTCCTGTTTTAATTGATGTGGTGTGTATGCTGCAGACTTGCAACATATGATATGTAACCAATTTACAGCGAACTTTGGCAATCACACAGAGGACAGAGGCTGAGTGGGAGGCTGGGCACATTGCAGGGTCTCTAAATGCCAGTTTTCTTCCTCCTTGGTCCTTCAAATCTAGGATACTGCCTCTGATTGAACATGTGCCTAAGAGCGCTGAAATTTACGTCATCTGCCTCAGTGCACATCGCAGTATTGGTGCATTAAAATGGCTGAGAGCTCAAGGTGTGTCACAGCGTATGACTGAATTGACGTATGACTGAACTTACACCGGTGCAGTGTTAGACCGTGACAGGTGTACTCAGCTCGTTCGAAAAGCTATGATCTTCTCAAAGTACATGTTTATTCTGATAGAGTGGTGCGCATCATTCATGTAAGTTTATGTTATCAAGCAAATAATGTGGTTTTTCCTTATTCTTTTGTCAGGCTACACAAATGTACAGCAGCTGAAGGGAGGCATGAAGGCCTGGAGGGATCAGAAGTTGTCAGAAGATAGCCCAAACAAATGAGCCCCAAAGTGAAAAGCTTGAAACAATTTGTACAGAACTATCCTGCTCACATCATGCAATATTCTTGAGCCCAGACGTCTGTTTTGCATAAAACCTGACCTGATGATCATAATAACAGAATTAAACTGAAGTTGTTGTAGTCTTTTGTTTACGCCAACAGGCACTGCACAATGTTAGCCCTCAACATCCTCAACTTTAAGTCCACATTCGCCACCCAAACCACTCGACATTTGCACTGTGTACTCATGGTGACAAAAGGAGCATACAGGGATACATTATAAAATAGCAACACACTCATGATTTTCTACACAATTTAATGTACATGCTGCCAGGCCTCCATCACATCATGGACACCTCCCTCTTAAAGATCCAACTGAAAGCCGCTGACTTAGATTTACCACGCTTGCGATCTCTAAGCTTACGCTCCAATTGAAGATCAGCCAGTCTTCTTATACGTTCAGAATGCTTGCACAGGTACTCCTGAGCCTCCCCAGCTTCACCACCACTAACACGAAGGTTGGCAACATCCCAGCGCTGGACCTAATGCACATCAATCAGCACAAAAATACATTCACATCAACTGCATACATTCACACCAACTGCTTACATGCTTATGTTCTCCTACTCGAGCATTCTCATCACCAGTTATGAGTTGTTGAAGACACGACTTACTAACAGAATGTTGCAACTTCTCTTTAAACAGTCAAAATATACGAACACGACAGACTGGGCAAAATGAATCATTATGCAAAACAAACTGTTGATGGAGAAAATAACTGTCGCTAAGAGGTGTGCAAAGATCACACGCACCAGATGCTGTACGATGTCAGCATAGTCTGTGGTTGTGTACACGCCAATAGCATCTGCTACTGTGGCATAGTCCATGAATAAGTTCTGACCCGGGTTGGCACCCTCCTCAGAGTGCCAGCCATCATCCATGTAGTGAGCTGGCATCACAATCCCTTTCTTCATCATGTCAGCAAAAGCCAAGATGGCACCTTCAGGGTCACGCTGGAAGAGCTGTTCCACAATGTTGGTGTAAGCAACTGCAAGAAGAAAAGCCCTTATTGATGGCTACAGCAGCTGTAGTGCATACAGCACTTACTGATGGCTACAGCAGCCGTAGTGCATACAGCACTTATTGATGGCTACAGCAGCTGTAGTGCATACAGCACAATTTATTTAATGCAAGATTGAAGCATTGTATCTTCTTTTGCGGCTTCTTGAACGTGAAATTGTATTTTGACAGGCACATCTGTCCAACGTCCACCTCTGCAGACCTAGCAGCATCATCCAGTTGAGTCTACATCCTAACATCTGCTCTGAAACTCATTCACCTTCATGTCTCCCTTCATCTGCTGCGATCAGGCCACAGACCTTGGTCAGGGCCGAGTCTCCATGATATGAGGCCAGTCTAGCTGTGTTACCGTGGGAGATCTTCGTGGCACGTTCCTACAAAATGTCAACAAGGTATTCATAATTACATGGTACACCCTGACATCAGCATTTGACAAAGAATCAAATGCTATTTCTGACCAGGACAACACGATAGCGTCAACTGCATGTGATCTCACCTGAAAAGACGTGTAGACAAAGCAGAGGTAGGGATTGTTTTCCAGCTTGGGATCTAACCCTGAACCTATCAAATTCTGGATTGTCACCTCCACAGCTTTCATATCCACTCTGCAGCACAGGTCACAGGCAGTTTCAGTACAAGAGAACCATGAGAACTCATTCCTTGCTAGTTAGATCTAGGAAGATGAAGGGCACACCTGGACCATGTGCTCATACACTGCGCTGGCAGCTGGCAGGAATGAAGTAACAAAAGCATGTGCTCCAAATCCAGCAATACAACATATGTTTGTAAGGGCACTAACAGATACATGCTTACCTTCCCGTCAGATACATGCTTACCTTCCCGTCAGGTACATGCTTACCTTCCCGTCAGATACATGCTTACCTTCCCGTCAGGTACAAGTACTTGTTCAGCAGATCTCCATGTCTGTTCTCCTCTGCAGTCCACTCTCGGTTCCACCTTGCCCAGGGCTCCTCACTAGCACCCGTCTCATCCTTCACCCCATCGAGTGTATTCAGCATGTTCATGTAGCTAGGAAGGGCCTCCTCAGTTACCATATCACCAACTAGGACGGCAAGGTAGTCAAGTGGAAGCTCTGCTGCAGCGCGACGAAGATCCCGGACCTTCAGTGTAAAATGAAGCAGTTTGAGATTCAGTCAGCTGATCATGTGTCAAGCTCTTGTGGGTGGCTTAGTAATCACAAAAGGGTTTTATGAAAGCTTATTAGGGTTTTGAGTTAACATTGAGGTGGTTGTTGAATGTTGCCATCTTAACCTGCCCTAATCCTTTACCTACATCCCCTGCTCACCTGGTCATAGAAGTCTGGAGATGAAGAGTCTGGAAGCAGGTCACTGGGCTGCCAGCAGTTCTCAACTGGTTTCAAAAGTCTAATCAGATCCCTCTCTGCCCAGCCACGTAAACTCTTGATGACCTCAAAGCCTTTGGAGTGCATGCTGTGCACTCGTTGTCCTGCTAGATAGATGTACGGGGCTTCCTTGTGAGATGATGGCACACTAGATGGCTCAGGCGCAGCAGCTGGAGGTGCGGCGGCAGCTACTGCTTTCAAGGAGGTACTCGCACCTCTGCTGCTAGGGTTCGATGGAGGAGATTCTGCTAGGCTACTGCTGAAACTGCTAGAAGCAGAGCGTGTTGAATCATTTGCACTTTTGCTACCAGACATGCACATTGCCTTAAAGCAACGGCGAGAGGGGACACTGACGTGAAATTGATCTCGACCTGATGTGCTGCAGGGTTCGACTCTCTGTCGAAAGGCAGAAGAAATTAAAACGCTGCTACTGCTATTACTGTTTGAACTGCATGTATTGATTTTGGTCGCCATTCCAAATAATCTTGCGGTCATCAGTAAGTGGAGATTACGCTTAGATACAGCAGAATACAAAGAGCATACAAATAATCTCTTGATATGACGTTATAGATCAGACCTACTCTAGTCCTAAAGTCTCAATAGAAGCGTTGTAGTAAGGTACAGGGTGAGATTATGAAATGTCTACAAAGTAATAATCAAAGTCTGTTATTTCAAGTTAGAGCATCAATGATTGAAGGCTCCACAAAAACTAATGCGGACCGACAATTTCCAGGGTGCAGCGTTATGAAATCCCTAAACCCTGTTAAAGTGTGAGGCAGTTAGGCATGATGCGCATTCATCTCTCGTACAATGGAAAACCTTGTTGACAAATGACATTATTTCTGGCATGGAGTTTAAAGCACTTGAAATGTCATCAGAAATTTGTGCTGCAACACAACAGAACATTGAGCTCAATTTCCTCTTCACCTGTCATAATCTGTGGAGCTGGACCAACGGGACTTGTGCTGAGTCTTGAGTTAGCCCGCTATGGTATTATGTCAATCAATTATAAAACATACCAGCTGATATCCATTGAACATTTGCATACCCATTGCGAATGAAGGGGTGGCCTCAACAGTCATAGAAAGGGATGTTGGGCCTACTCAGCATCCGCAAGCTCACTTCATCAATAACAGAACTATGGAGGTCTGAAGCACAAGAGACCTCTTGTTTATATGCATCATGGAAGTGTGATAGCCGCTGTATGAGTCCCGACTTCACATCTTGTTATTCTTAGTGTGCTCATCTCCATCCCTGTCTCCTTAGTGCTGCGTGCTGACGCCTTTGTCATTGTAGATATTTAGATCACTGGATGGATTGGCAGAAGAGGTGAAAACGTTGAGTCCACACCTGAATGAATGGAGAAGGTATGAAGTACTGCGACACATACCAGCCTCATCATTGACATTTGAAATGTTACACAGCAAAAGTTTTTTAATCTTCACAGCTCTGGTGCCTCAATTTGCAAGGCATTTGGAAGCAACTAAACATCAAAAGGATAAGGTTTAACAGCTTCACTAATCAATGAAGAGACCTGTCTACTGTCTAGGCTGATATACATCACAGAACAAGCAGGAAATACAGTCAACATGGTTATTTTGCCCCTGTAGCTTCATCTACTGCCGCAGCCTGTCAGGCCATATCTTGGGACAAGTGGATCATTTTCCAGGTAAGGTAGGCGATGCAGAACAGGATGTTTTGGAAATGAGGGGGGGGAGGTATTCAACTTAATGTGTGGTAGTCCTAGCGCCATACATCCATTTTAGTATGCTCTCATCCTGGCTTTTTTGCCTTGGATTGTGGCATGAAGGCTGCGTAAGTACGTTGCCACACATTCAAATTTGAATGTGAAGGTTAAGTTGATCATAAAACACAATTCCACACCTACACACTGATAGGTTAAATCCTGATCCTTCTGCCTACTTCCCATGCTCCCCAGGTCAGGTGCAGCCATGGAATGAGGAGGTGTCTCCGGAACCACTGACCCACCTGCCACAGAACCGGCTGTTACCCCTGCTGATCAAACGAGTCAAGAAGCAGCCAGACCTCATAACTCTCCTGATGGGGCACTCAGTTGAAAGGTATGTGACTTGTGAGGAGAGGATCGTTGAAATTTTTTGATGTTGTAATATCTTGCACACATGATGTTCGTCATGAGTATGTCATTACTGGCATCTCCTGACCCATTATGGAGGGTCCTTTTTTTATGTTATATTGTCTCGCAATGTCATAGGCTCAGCTTTATCTTTGATGAAAACTGATTTTGGTTTGTTCTCTTGCTTGTGCAGCTCAAAATATCAGTCTGGGTGTGTGGATGTCTCTGTCAAGAGCTTGTGCAGCTCAAAACATCAGTCTGGGTGTGTGGATGTGTCTGTCAAGAGCTTGTGCAGCTTAAAACATCAGTCTGGGTGTGTGGATGTCTCTGTCATGACTCCTTCTGGACAAATGGTCACTTTGACTGGTTCCTACTTTGCTGCAGCAGATGGCGCTGGCAGTCGTGTCAGGTAAGGTTTCAGGGTTAGGTTAAAGAGGTGATCTTGCCTTCTGGAGGAGACAGGGGGGAATTGTGCTATCTGTAACACACCATGTTCTTTAACTGTTTCCATTGTGTAACTGTGTAAACATCTACCAACTAAAACGTAAGGCTGTCCAACAGAGAGTCGGCAAATTGTTTGGATGCTCTAGTAGTAGTTAGTTATTCACTAAGGTAGTTATTCACTTCAGCTGACGCCTGATTCTTTGCGCTTTTGTTGACAATTTGACTATCTCATGCTGCAGGAAAGCCATGAAAATAGAAATGCAAGGGGAGAAGAGCATGCAACATCTAGTGAACATCCACTTCTTCTCAAAACAAATGGGCCAGCTGTCAATGCAGAGACCTGCCATGCTGTATTTTGTGTTCAATGCGGAAGTAGTGACAGTGCTCGTTGCACACACCATCAGGGAAGGAGAGTTTGTTGCTCAAGTAAGCTCAGCACCGTACCAAGTGTCAAAGTAAAGAATATCGTAGCTCCGTACCCTGCTCTGAAACACATCAAGTAGTATTTCTTCCATGACAGTTTTGTATTTGTGCACCCTTCAGATCCTTTCCTCTCCTCCCTTCAGGTCCCTTTCTTTCCTCCCCTCCAATCGATTGATGAATTCACTGAAGATGTCTGCCTGAGTATCATCCAGGCAGCCTCTGGATTGTCAAACCTTGTGGATGTGCAGATTAAGCAAGTCAGGACATGGACCATGTCTGCAGAGGTGGCTAGCAGGTGTGAGTCATGAACTAAAGTAAACATTGCATGTGGGATTGGGAAAGCTAGCTCTTATTGATAAGGGCAAAACCTGAAGAGGCAAAGCACATATGTTTTGGAGTCCAATTCTAGTTTTCGTTATCAGGTACTGACTGTAACCCTCTGCTGTCTTACATGCTAACTGAGAAGCTAACCGATGTGCAAAGTGTCTGGCTTGCCTTCTTTTCCTTGACGCCAGGTTTTCAGATGGTCACCGCACATTCCTACTTGGAGATGCTGCACATCGCTTCCCTCCAGCAGGTGGATTTGGGATGAACACCGGCATCCAGGATGCACACAATCTTGCATGGAAGCTGGCAGCTGTGCTGAAAGGGTCTGCAGGGACAAGATTGCTTCACTCCTATGAGGTGAGCCAATGCTGCTGCTAATTTTGGCAATTTATGTCTTGCACAATTATTAGTCATGTATGTTGACAGTAATAACAGTTTTTACACTTGATGCACTGCACAAATGTTTGAACATAACAATGCTGGCACAGTTGTTTTTCTCATCTAGTATTACAAAATAGATGACATGATTCACCTACATGCCCTCCGGTCCCTACAGTCAGTTGACAGCTAACTGACAGTCAACTGACAACTAACTCTAAACACCTGACTTCTAATGACTGGCGGTTGAAGGTTGAGAGAAGACCTGTAGCATTAGCCAACACAGCACTCAGTGTGGCCAACTGGGAGGAGGCAGTGCGGGTGCCACAGGTTCTAGGCCTTGATCCTAAGGCTGCAAAACTGGCAAACCAGATTGTGTCATCAGGTAGGATGGATGGCGGTCATCTTCATGAGGCTTCAGAGTATAATAAGGCATATCATTTATTAACAAATGTTTATGATTTTTTATAGACGATTAAGTGTTCTGTAGTGCTGCATTTGTGTTTGCTCTTCAAATCATATGCTTGTGGTATCATTCCAAATCAACCATGAGCCATATGCCATACACACCTCTTCAGGAATAAGCAAACATGTCTTTAATTCAAAGCATGTAGGTAAGGACATATTCTCATCGTTTGTTTTCCTACAAACCTTTACCAATGTGCGAGTTATCTGCCTCAGAAGCTTATTTGAATGCATAATGACAGCTCCCTTATCCCTTACTTGGGGAAAATCTGTGCTCGAGAGTATCTTGACAGCTGGGAGGAGGCTGGCAGCAACACACCTTGGCCCAGTGGAGGGCTGGAGGCAAGCCCAGCTCGACCGTATCTTCAAGTCAGGTACTCCACATAGATAGCGTATTATGAATGCAATGTTGATTGCATCGTGTATGCACATGAGCTCACCTTGTGATACAGGAAGTGCCTGGTATTAAGGGCAGCTACGTTGACACCATATGTAGCGGTACATGCCTCTTCTAAGGGCAGCTACGTTGACACCATATGTAGCGGTACATGCCTCTTCTAAGGGCAGCTACGTTGAAACCAGATGTAGCGGTACATGCCTCTTCTAAGGGCAGCTACGTTGACACCATATGTAGCGGTACATGCCTGTTCTAAGGGCAGCTACGTTGACACCATATGTAGCGGTACATGCCTCTTCTAAGGGCAGCTACGTTGACACCATATGTAGCGGTACATGCCTGTTCTAAGTTTGCTAGGCACTACGACTCAGAAGGTCACCTCCTGAATCAGGTGAGAGTTTGCGGCTGCAGTTCCCCAATGAGGACTTGGGCTTCTCCTACAAGGAAGGGGCGATAGTTGCGGGAGTCATACGGAATGAGAGTCCTGATGACGGGGTTAGGGGGCAGCGCAGGTCAAACTATGAGCCTCGGGCTGAGCCAGGTGAGGATTGTGGAATGTTCAGGTACATGATATTCTCTTGATGTGCTAACCAAGGTCGAGACCATGGTGGAGTGTTGTGCATGATGTTTTATTGTCAGGCTGATTAGTATCATTGAGCGCCACTTCACTTTTGAGTCTGACACGCAAATATGCACCCTTGAAAACATTATGGGACCCCTTTTAATGCGACCCCTTTCAAGGGTGCCGGATGCCACATGTGTGGTTAGAGGATCGGGGCTGGAAGTTAAATGTGGACTCTTTGCTGTTGAGTGCACCCTCTGAAATTAAGGCTGGCACACTGTGTAGAGAAGATGCAAAGGAAAGTCATTTGGAGGCGGACCACCTAGTGGGGCATGTAGTGTCCAACCTCAGTATTAGTTCTAAGAAATGCACAGATCAACCATTGATCACTGCTACTCATAATATCATGAAGCAGGATCAGGAATGGTCAGTCAGGCGCTTGTCTTCATTAGATCTTTGCACCCGGGCGGCCCAGCATGCAGATAGACTCGTACTGATTATTAGCAACTTCACTGCTGATAAACCATTAGCTTCAAACGCTTGCGACCTGATATGTGCAGTCACCTCCTTGGTATCTGAGAGGAAGTTGCCTATCAGGATCATTATTGTTATGGAATCAGAAGTAGCTTTGGGTGTGCACAGCAGGAGCTCTCATGAAATTCATCAAGGCCTTCTGTTCAGAACGACCTCTGACCAGCACCTGGATACCTCGCATTCTTCTGTCAGTGTTATGCATGATGTGGAACATAGATGGCAGAAGGTCATGCAGATCCGAGGCTCATTAGCTGTTCACCTTGTGAGGCCAGATGGCCATGTAGCTTGGAGGTGGTTAAGAGACGTTAGTGCTAGTGCGGAGGGTTTGATGAACACGAGTGAGATCAATAATATTGCACACAGCGTGGTTCATGCGTTGAAAGAAATCTGCTGTTTGTGAGACAACATTATTTTAGTTTTTTTTAACAATGTAGGTCCATTGTTTAACAATTATGTAATCCCACAGCCTCAAAATTGTGCTCATGTTACCTGACAGTTTTACAGCAACTCAATCATTCTGTACTTAATGCAAGAGTTTATTGGGTATAGATACAGACGAGACACAGCAAGGACGGAAGAAACATAAATTGTATGAAGTGCCCGTTGGTACTGTCAATGATCAAACGTCAATTTTTCACTTACATGCTCAGCATCACATTACCCATAATCCCCTAACATCCTTTGTGTTTCCAGCAGTAGTTTTTCAATCACTACAGCTGAATCAACATGTTTATTAGAACAAAGCTATTCTTCACCGCTCAGAGTGCCTCCGATTCCTTTTCAAATGGATGGAATCCAGCCTCTCCTCACAGCGTGCACCTTGCCTAGAGAGACCATGTAATCCCCTGATAAGCGAGCATAAGGTGTTGCTATGGCTGAAAGAATGGCCTTGCGTGCCTCCTCAGGCTGATTATGTGCTTCATACCATAGTCCAACGTACTGCACAAATACATATTAAGGTATGAAAAGTCGCAAGTAGTTACTGTATAGCTACTAGGGATGTGGTATCAAAATTGCATAAATTTACTAATACGGTCTTGTAGTCCAGCAGCAGGACATTTTTGAGCTTCTCTGAGGCTTCTTCTACGATACCCAAAGTACAATCAAAAACAGACAGTAAGCAGTCGAGACCCAATTCCTGTTCAACTTCCAGTTCACACCAACTATTCAACTTCCAGTTCACACCAACTCTGGGCATCACAATGATGAGGGTGTTATTGCACTGGTCATGATGGATGACATGATGAGGGTGTTATTGCACTGGTCATGATGGATAACATACCAGTTGGGAATAGAAAGCATCATGCCCTCCTGTCTGCATGCTGGCAGCTGCTGCCGCCAAGATTGCATCTGGAGAGGTCCCAGATTGAAAACACTCGTAAGCTGCTCTCATCACTGGGCGTGAATCCCTTCCCACCTATCATTATAATGACAGAGGTGTAAGCACATTGTATCTAACTACTCAATAAGGTGAGTACATTTGATTGCGGTCCATTCAAGTGGGTCATGTGGTCTAGACTGCTCTAGTTATAGGGAGGATAGCTTGTGGAGCCCTGAACTCCTGGTGGTGGCCTCCCAATGATAGTGTAATGCCACCTGATGCTAACATGTACCTTCAGGAATTGAGTCCTGGCCTCCTCTGCACCTATCAGCTGAGCCTCACAGAGGAAAGCCCTGATCAGGTTAAAGATGTGAACATGTGAGATTTAGTACCTTAGTAAGGTATCCACATGCTATGTGGTCATAAGAACCCGGTGAATATACATGCATGTATAGATGCATGCTATGTGGTTATTATTATGATCCCTGCATACATACCATGCATGTATAGATGCATGCTATGTGGTCATTATTATGATCCCTGCATACATACCATGCATGTATATAGATGCATGCTATGTGGTCATTATTATGATCCCTGCATACATACCATGCATGTATAGATGCATACTATGTGGTTATTATTATGAGCCCTGCATACATACCATGCATGTATAGATGCATGCTATGTGGTTATTATTATGAGCCCTGCATACATACCATGCATGTATAGATGCATGCTATGTGGTTATTATTATGAGCCCTGCATACATACCATGCATGTATAGATGCATGTTATGTGGTCATCATTATGAGCCCTGAAGTATAGTACATAGCATGCATGTATAGATGCATGCTATGTGGTCATTATTATGAGCCCTGCATACATAGTACCATGCATGTATAGATGCATGCTATGTGGTCATTATTATGAGCCCTGCATACATACCATGCATGTATAGATGCATGCTATGTGGTCATCATTATGAGCCCTGTGTACATACCATGCATGTATAGATGCATGCTATGTGGTCATTATTATGAGCCCTGCATACATACCATGCTTGTATAGATGCATGCTATGTGGTCATTATTATGAGCCCTGCATACATACCATGCATGCATGCATATAGATGCATGCTATGTGGTCATTATTATGAGCCCTGCATGCATACCATGCATGCATAGATACATGCTATGTGGTCATTATTATGAGCCCTGCATACATACCATATTGCTTCTTCAGTGTCTGAGGGGTTGACAGCTACATCATCTCTAAACTGTTTTGCTCCTTCTTCATAAGATGACAGGTAATACAGCGACAAGCCACGCTGCAGTCGGAGATGCATGAGTTAGAGACATGATAAAGAGGAGACAAATCTTCAAGAATAAGGAGAGACTGGTCTGCATGTGCAGATATAAATAAGTTCAGCAGGAAGAAAAAGCCTATTCTTTCATTGTCCAAGGCAAGGGCCTCCTGGGTGATTTATTGCCGACCTGCCAAAGATAAGGCCTCATTTCAGGTGACATCTTCATTGCGGCATTAAAGTCTTCTAATGAACTTTCAACCTGCAAAAAAGAAGCATCCATTGACCTCCTTTTCGTAAGCATTAAATCCATGTTACCTTCAGAATGCTGTCAGAGAACTGATGTCATGCTATATGACATAAGAGCTGTATGTAGGCACATCTTAAGCCAGTTTGAAATTAGTTGAGGCCCTGCTGTCCTGGTATTACCTCATTCTTCCTAAATTTAGTCATCCCTAACGAGACGAGGGCCTTTGGATTTCCAGGCGATGTACTAATGACTCCTGATGTGGCACTAGAGGCTGCTGCTACGGCTAAACCTGCTACAGTGACAGCTGCTACTGCGACTGAAGTAGCTACTGCAAAGCCTGATCCTGTTAGTATGGTGCGTCTAGGGTAAACGAAAGACCAAGAAGGAGGTCAAGTGGAAAAAAGAGGGACTACAGAATATGAAGGTTAATGGCTACGCAGAGTTTGTTGCAAGAGGCATTGATCTTCAGGTCTCAAGTGAGTTCAAGTTAAAACTTCTGTTACATTTCATGTATCTTAACCTCAAAACAGAACACGCTTAGCTGTGAGTGATACGACGCTAACCTGGAGAGTGAGTCAATTCTTACAGTGCAAAGACTTGCATTAAGTTTTCTGATGTTAATTAGTTTATAAGCAGGAAGTCTTACTGAGAAAGACGACATTTCTGAACCTTTTAGGTATTCTTTCATATTTTTCAAGTCGTTGTAGGGTTAAACGAGTTACAATGCAAAGATCTGACTTTCAGAAACGTAATGGTTTCGGATTGAGGCTGCTTAACATATCGCGCCTAAAGGATGACAAGATAAATAAAGAGTAAAGGAGCATGCATGTCCAAGATGATGATCTAAAAGCCACTACAACCGTCCCTGTCAATTGTAATTGTCTATTTCTTTTAGGCATAACGCACTAGCTCAGTCTCAAAATTGCGAAAATGCTGACAATGCTATCATTGAGAGCCAAGGGCACACTCTCCATATAGTTATGCAGTTAGGCATGCTCCTTCCGAGCTTGACGTGTGATTTACGATACCATCATCAAGAAAGAGTATTGTCTGTGTACGAATATGTACGTAATTTGAATTCCGAGCCCGACATGCTTGATATAGATTCTCAAATTCTTCTACATATGTAGCTGAGTAACAACTCGCAACAAACAATCATTCGACCGCCCCTCTGCATAATAATTAATATATTTCCAAAATGAAATTTTCGATTGTGTTCGTATGCTTTGCTCTATCCTGGCAGGTAAAAATACGCAATGAATACCTAGAGCTGTTCATTATTGCAAACTTGATATAAGCTATATTTTATTGCAGCATGGTTTAAGCCGAGCGCTTTTAGCTGTAACAAGAAACGAAGGTGGACAAGACACGTTTGCATATCCTTTAAAGTCAGTTTTTACCATAACCTGCTGGATTGTTTTGTAGGATTGAGCATAATACCTAAGATTCGTGGGGAGGAAGGGGGGACAGCTAGAAGTCTCGACCTGACTTTTGTCTCTAAAATTCCTGGCAATGAGCATTGCGAGAAGCTGGAAGTCATTTCGGAGGCTGTGGAGATCATTTATGCATTTGCTGTTGATGCTGAGCCCTCAGAGGTGAGGCATTAAAGTACTGTATCCTAATGTTGTTTTTATGGCATTTGTGATCCCCATTTGGTTGTTAATGTTTCTCTGAAGGATTTATATCTGTTCTGTCCTTCTGATATATATTGAGCTATGTCAGTCTGGACTCAATAAACCCTTCATCAGCGTTGATGTTACTTGCAATGAGGCTTTCTCTTTCGAACACTGCAGGTTGCTGTAAAAAGCTTAACCTGCGGCTTAGATTCACTCAACATGACCATTGGTTTCCAGAATCATGTTTCTAATGCAACTCTACAAGACCTCGCATCTGGGAGACCCCCTGTAATGTTGGCCTCAACACTACACCCATTTGGCCTGTCACTCTCGTCATGTACAATGAGCAAATAGCGGTGCTTCAATGTACCTTAACTTCCCTGCTGGAGCTGGAATGGCTGCTCCTGTTGTCTGCAGATAACAAGCCCTTGTCTGTAGTATGGATTTGGGGCCTTTTCTTTTTGTTGTTAGACATTTGAAACTGAATTTGACCACTGAAAATTAGTATTTTGTGTAAGTTTGGTAGATTACAGTCCATTGTTCAGCATTCCTCCCTATTGTCAAGTTTTTGCCAGTCTGTGCACTGTAGAATATTATCCCATTAGATAATCAATTGATGTACTCTTCTTGCCCCAGTGAGGCTAGTCTCTTTTCCCCTGTGTGACTGCATATCTTGCCCCAGTGAGGCTGCTTATCATGCCCCAAAGTGGCCACTCTCTTTGCCCCAATGTGGCTACTTATCATGCCCCATTGTGGTTATTGCCCTTGTTCCAGTGTGTGTTCAACATTGTCAAAGCTTTGAAATTAAAAAATTGAGCCATCATCCCATGGATACTTAACTGGCCTTAGATACTTATACCAATATTGAGCAGTGCAGTCTAGTTGTATAACACTTTTGATGTTTTTTTGAATTTTAGCAGATAGCAAGGTCATCTCATCTGGTGTTGTGACTACTAAGTATCTACTGCATCTCAATAATATGTGCCTCCTTCAGTCCCTAACACAATACTATATTTAATTTAATAGACTTTATTTGTTTCTGGCTAAAGAAAACTGGAAATTCTCATGACTTGCGCTATTCGTGTGCTGCCGTACCATCTCGAGCGAGTGCCAGCCAGAACGATTCACGATAGCAGAGTAGCCTCATAAACAGCATGAACTGCACCACACTTTGCCATGATCGATAAGTATTTGCAAACATTATGCTGCTACAGCGAGTTGGTGTAGGTACATGCAAGCCTTTTGCATGGAAAACCCCGACCGTATGCAAGAACAGTTTAACTACATTGATTTTAAATAATTCAAGACAATGGCAGCCGCCGAATGTGCTTGTCGACGATCTAAATCCTATCCTGAGCGCTGCGACATCATCAGGCTCAACGCGGATTCAGCATACAGCTAGACTCGACAGTTTTAGTTGCACTGCTGGAATATTGAGAGTGTTGTATCAATGTCGTTTGCCATTAATAATAGTTGCCTGGCTGGCTGGCTGGATCATGTTGTCGGCAGAAAACGTCAAAGGAAGTTTTGCATCCATGACACTGACTGTCTCTCCTCAAGGCACAGGTAAGGAAGTGAGGATCAACCTACTGGTGGTAAGAATTACCTAGAGCCTCAACAAAATGACCATGCACAGGATTTGAGGTGGCTGCAAAGAGCGCTTGGACAGGCTTAGCAACAGGAGTGCTGCATACATTATGTGGACCAGATCATTTAGCGGTAGGATATCATCAGTCCCTAATCCTGCCTAAGTCTCTTCTGGAATGACAGGTACCAGCAGACACTCTTACATTATTTATAAGAATCATCTATCTATGGACACTCTTTGTTGATGAGGGCCCTGAGAAACCAACTGTTGCTGGAGACATTTTATGAATTTTGTCTCTTATATTGCACTTGGGTTCACAAGGTCAAAACTTAGTCTGACATGCAAGTCAACGTTGACCTCTTTACACCTTATGTTAATAAGGGCTTAACGCCTTTATCCATTGGGAGGAGCAGACTGGCAGCCTCAGCCCTGGGCGCCTTGTGGGGGTTTGGACACTCTACGGGGCAAATGATTCTTGGGCTTGTTTTCATCTTGCTGAAGGTGCGTCTGATGTGTTGCAAGGACCATTGTGACGCAGACTTAGTAGGGTCAACTTGATAGCTCATTTCTAGTTCAGGTAAAAGCAACTCTCATTGCCTGTAACTTGTCCAACTTCATGTTCTCTTATCAAATTTTTTATCGTTCCATTTCGATAGGATCATGGCTTCAAGTATACTGAGTGCATACTTCTCAATCCTTTCACAAGTGCATTGCTTGCTGCTTCGCAAGTTTCTCTGAACTTTGGTAGCTTCTTTTCACTGTCGAGAGTTTTTATGTCATGATTTGCAATCTGTATTATTTCACTGCAACTACTCTTGCATTTCATCTCAGGACAAGTTTCATGACTTGGTGCCTGCACTGGATGCTTGGTCATCTTGGATCGTCCCTCTCACCATTATCTTGATCGGAGTCATCGGCATCTACGAGTCCTGCTTTAAGACACCAGAGGATTCTGAGCATGGAGAGGTGGAGCTTGCTATGGCTGGTGAGCTCAGTGTTATAAAGATAAGCTGCAGGCGTTTCAATGATAGAGTGTTAAACTCTTAAATGTCATGAAATTTTTAAGAATCCCAAAACTCTTGCATACAACAGCTGGCCAGATATGCATGATTATGCACGTCAATAAGCCATCTTTCTATTGGCAATATAAGACATGCTATCAGTGACATGCTTCAGAACAGATAGTGTGCTTTAAGGGGGCACTGACCAATTAAGCTTAAGAAAGGTCGTGAACATCAAGGTTATGAAGCTTAAATTCTCAGCCTGCTTGACATGATGTGTTCACTTGGCTCAAGTCCCTTGTGACCGCTGTATATCAGTGCAGTTACAAGGCAACGTTGTCCTTATCTGCAAGCAGGGGGAGGTTCTACTTCCGCAAAATCCTCTGGAGGAAAACGAGTTGGCTTCGCCACATACATGACTGGGATAGTGCATGGCTTGCAGCCTGATGCTCTATTTGTTGTGATACCAGCATTAGCATTACCAACCAAGGCTGCAGCAGTTGCTTTCATTTTCATGTTTGTATTGGGCACAGTTCTGTCCATGGGAGCTTACACGCTTCTTATAGGTGAGGAAAGAGATTCTGAATACCTAGGAGTGGACTATGTGGGAAGATTCCCATATGAAAGGGCATAGGTGGCATGACATAAGTGACACAACTCTCTTGATCTTGGTATGAGTGGTGCCAAGAACTTGATTCTATCCACGCAGGCACAACCTCTAAAGCATTGATAAAAGAACAGCCGTGGCTCCAAGCACATCTAAGCACTATCGCCTGCTGCATTGCCATTCTATGCGGATGCTTAATGCTGTTGGCTGGACGGGGAGTGCCTGTCCCATTTTTCCCATGATCCCTTTCTCATCTGTCTTAGACTCTGACTAACGACTGTTTAAGTATTTTTGGAAACACATTTAGGTTACAAATGCAGGTCACGCAAGGCTATGTTTCCATTGTTACAGGCGTTTAATGTTGGTGAGAGATTGTCTTGCTTTTTTCTAGAAATTGATTAGCGGATTGACAAACAGTGTTCCACAATCAATTTGATTAATGCAAGCATTATCGCGGATGACTAACATCATGGACAAGGCAATGTGTGATTGCAATTGATTAAATCTATCAGATTGTTGCTACTTTGTATCAGCGACACTCCCTCAACCATTCCTGGCAGCTGACTTCATTATGTTTTGGAACATCTGCTTCTTGGCCATGCAGTCTCTGAACTCATCAAACTGTAAGCAGAGGAGAACACGTTCATGCGACTCATGACACTTCATTTAAGAGTTGTACAGAGTAATCTATATTTCAGACCACATTTTTCTAAGCCAGCTGTCATGGTGCAAACATGTTTAAAACAAGTGAAAATGAGACAATTCAAAATTAAAGGGGAACTGCTTATAACACTCTCTGTAACATTCATCATGATGCAGTCCATATCTCACCAGCGGCAAGCATTGCTTTTCATCTGAGCCATTTGCTTGAGATTTGTCGTAGCATTCATCAAATTTCTGAGTTAAAGGGCTATAGTGTAACTGCTTTACAGAGATGATGACTGATGCAATAGGGCGAAAGGGCAAAGAATTCAATAGCGAAACAGATTCATTCACTCACAATAAACTCTGTCTTGCACAATCCATCCTGCAAATAGTGATAAGTCTTAAACGGGACCAGGACACAGGGTATTGCTACCAAAATGGTACACATCATACGACAAACTTCCTAGTCTACAGCAGCCTCATGACATTGTGGTCAGTATCTAGTTATTTCAGCAACCGTTTGAATTAATGTTTTTACTCATGAGCACAGGTGAGAAAAATACCTCGAACACTTTGCACATTAAGCAATCTTTTTCTTCTGCCATCAGGTGTAGACGTTCATGACAGTGTAGCATACCAATTAGATTGTTCAAGATCCATTAGAAAACCCATTCGAGCTTCGAATGCTGCCATTTGCCACAGTATTGTACGGCGCTAGATCTACTTACAGATACATTAAAAAGGTCATCATCAGGAGAACAGATTTAAGGATCTAGTCACTGTGCTCCTCAATCAATGGCATGCCGCATGGGCATTGGGCAACTATCGTATTCTCCTCGGGAACGAAGCAAAGCCGGCATTCATAGATTACAGACTGGATGAAGCAGTAATGCTCTTAGAGAAGTAAGGGAGAATCTGCTCAGCCTGGTCGACCTGGAGACGGACGATCAAAGCCGGCATTCATAGATTACAGACTGGATGAAGCAGTAATGCTCTTAGAGAAGTAAGGGAGAATCTGCTCAGCCTGGTCGACCTGGAGACGGACGATCCAGGGGTATTCAAAAATTCAGCTTGTTCAAATATCACCAGCCTGTTTAAGTGACTACTGACAACTCCTCATACTGTCACTTCAGAAAAAAAATCATCAGACACTGGTATAGATAGAGATAAAGGTAACTAACACCTTGGGCATGTCAAGCTGCTGCCTGATTTGTGCCTCTCACCTGCTGTTGCAAGCTCTGCCTCAAAAGTTCTTCCCCAGCAATGCCAAGATCCGCATTAAAAGTTTTCTTGTCGATTGAAGGCATCTGAAAGATTCAAGAAGTGAATTTCAGGATTAACGTAGCTAATTAAGTGCACAGGCAGCAATATCAAGACACATCTGCTTATTAAGCTCTTTTACATACACAATCCAAACTTTTTTGCCGTCAAAGTCATGTTTATTGCTGCATTCTTTCCATTACAACCACACCATTTGTATCCCACATCTCTGAGCAGCCTCAAGGCTAAATGCGACATCCATGCCCTCATCAACACTTCCCATGGCCTGGAGGCCGTCGTTGTACCCTGCTGCAGTTGGTACTGCAGAGAGTTCTGCAATCACCTTGCTTGACACCACCAAATAGTCAACTCCAGACAATGCCATGGCGTCTACAGCAAAAGCATCATGTGAGCATCTTATGATGACTCTCCTTTCTTCAATAACATTATTCTTCCAAGCCACTAGTGTTAAAACAAGTTTACCACTTTCTCTCAATGGACCCAAGATGCCAGTCAAAAAAATAAGGGCTTGCCTTCCTTGGTGCGTATTCCAGAGGCCATCACTTTTGTCTTGGGGTGGAATTTCTTAGTGTAATTGTAAACCTGCAGGCAATGTTCATGCACTGAGTGCTGTGAAGAGTAAAAAACTTCAGCATTCAAAAGCACAGATTCAGCATTCAAAGCACACAACATTTCATATGAGTGGTGCCCCTGATCTACCTGCTCCACCAGCAACCTCCCAGGATCCACTGAACTCTGACCAGCTGCATCTTGCCTGGGGCCCAGAGGGTCACGAATAACACCAGGATGTTTGTTGTACCTGCAGTACATAAGTCCACACTTTGATGACCATGGCATGACTGCATTAAACGATAGATTGTTGACATACTGAGAAGTCATTGGCAGCATGGCACTCTCTTCAGATATATACAAGTAAGACTTAAGAGACTGATTGAGATGTCGAACAGGGAACTGTAGGACTTACCACTCTCTTGTGCGTCCAACATTTGGTTGAATGACACTGACCCCTGCCTGCGCAGCTGCTACAGCTTGAACCAAGGAGAAGACCAGGAACACCTTGAATCACATCAGAATTTCAAACGATCATACTCTTGAAACCAAGCATATGTCCTCTGCTCTGCCTGTGTGTGCATGATCAACCTCACTGAGAGCTTGTGTTAACCCATCAAGTAGTAAACATGAATGAGATGACATATTCGCCAGCTCATGGAGTTATGTACGACACAAGGGAATATAATCTAGTCTGTTGGTGCCTGTTCTTGAAAATGGCCGACCTTGCTGATATGCAGTGTATGACACACCTGTGTCGAGATCCCTTCACTTTCCAGATGCTTTGCAGCTTGAATACCATGCCATGTCTATAATACAGGGAGGACATGATGATGAGATGTTAAAGATGACTGCTTTTTGTCAAGCCTGAGAAGTGTTTTTGGGTTAAAGACGGAGATTTTAAGGGAAATAGCTGGAGTGCCATTAGTTTTACTCACAGCAGGAAACCTGAAGATCAATTTTTCTTTTGAGATGCCAACCTCTTTATACATGTCCAGGAGCTGCTGTACTAGAGAAACCATCTTTCCTATTTTGAATGTTTCAGAAAGCAACACATTTACTTCAGGACATTGTACAACAGATCTATCAGTAGCTTCCATAAAATTGACGTATTATCATCATATTGAAACATGATGATCTCAAACGTTTTGAACTCTGCTATGACATGGTAAAGCTAACAACTCTGGTACCTTCCTCATTTGCCAGTCTTGCATCAATGTCAGTGCAGACTTTTCCTTGGACTTCCTAAACGTTTGAAAGGACATCGCCATTCATTACTTGCCATATTTATGATATCATGTCATGAAATCCACCATGATAATCTCTTCATCTGGGTCACATTTACCTGGCTCAACAGAGCTCCAACATTCACCATGGCTTTATTCAGATGACATTGAGCACGTTCCGCATCAGGGGCTGCTCGGCACTTGTCAAAGTTTAAAGCAGACAAGATTGCATTCTGCAGCATTGAATGTTATTCCATGTGAAAGATGCTGTGTCTGACACCGGATGGATAGAAAAAATCCAGTGGTGACGAAGCATGATTACTCCAGCATTACCTCATATGGACGCAAACCAAGTGATTCTGAGGCTACAATACCACTCAATACACTGTAAGAGACGGTTGCAGCTTTTGGCTTTTCGATCGAACTGCCGAGGAACACGTCAGGCACCACATCCGTGTATCTCTGAAGAAGATCAAGTTCCGACGCAGAAGTTTTGCTACTGGGAGGCTGGTATGTAGTGGCCTTTGCTGTAAAATTGGTTTTCGATCGACAGGTTAAAGATACTCGACTGGAGGAAGTCCTCTTGTATAAATTAAGCATATTTAAGGATTATAGTTAGACACAGATATTTTAGGATATATATATATATATATATAGAGGATTGAGATGTCGACAAGGAAGACCAGCTGACTAGATAACGGTTTGCAACTTATTATACCAGAAAATGTAGCTGTCCATGCTTCGACAATGTGAAGGCGAACCTTTTTAATCTCATCCGATGCTGTTAATCAAGTTGCTATAGCAAGCTGAACGAATCATTATGAAAGTGGTAACCTCAAGTAGCACAAGGTGCATTCACAACGTTTTATGAACCTCATACTTTGCCTTCACACCCGGCAAGGGTGTTAGGCGAGAACTTTCCTCTCTCCCAACCTCAGGTGACAATTTCAGATCTGATCTACACTTCGTAAGACTTTGGTCCTGACTACATTCGTCCACATAATGAGGTTCAAAAAATGGCATTTTAATTGTAATCAGTGATTTGAAGCAAGAATTTGCTCCATAAAAGTTTGAGTCCATTAAGAATGAAGCAGCTAGTAGTTTATTCAGGATGTTTGCGTAGTAACAAACACAGCAAAAATGATGTGGCTTATGAAAGAGAGGCGCTAATAGCAAATCACATACGAGACAAAATGTCCAAACATCTTGGAGTGCCATGCTTCAGTCTCGATCAGTTCCAGCTTAGATGACCTGCTGCTGGTAAGCATGGTATGGAGGTGGAGGATTGCTGGCTGCAGCTGCCGGGCTTGTCCCAATGGCCTGCCCCCCTAGTAACCCAGAACCCACCGCTGGCTGGGATGATGGATCCTGCAAATAAGATCATCCCTACCATTATAACAGAACAAATTGACATGAGGTGTGGAATCCTCATTCCCTTAACTTTCCAAAAATGTGCTTGCCCTAAAGGATACATCACTTCATGAAGCAATTTTTTCTGAGGCCTAAGCAGACAGTCAAAACTTTTGCATAAAATCATATCATGGAACATGGGAATATGGCAGCCTGTTCACTCAAAACTAGCCGAACCTAGAATCATCCAAGTGAAGTAGCCTCTTGATCTCTACTCTGGAGGCAGCCTACCTCAGCCGCGCTCTGGTAGTTGTAGTTGCTGGTGGGTTGACTGTAGACAGCAGCACCACCGTAAGCAGCATGACCATAGTACGCTGTACCACCAGTTATTGCAGCTGGCGCTGCTGCTGCTGCAGCTCCATAGTTTTGATAATATCCTGCATCACCTTGTTGAGTGCTGGAGCCATACTGGTCGTACTCCACATTCAAAGCCTGATTGTCAGCAGCTCGTAGGGTCTGGGTTTCATCATACCTACAAAGAATATAGGGAAATATGCTATAGAATGTATGCTTTGTGAGCTATACATTAGGGAAACCTGAATTGTTCACCTTGACTTGTGAATTTAGACAGAGGCACAGGACCTGGATTGTTCACCTTAACTGGTTAACTTAGACAGAGGCACAGGACTAATGGAATTTGTGTTGGCTCCCCAGCATCATCAATGCCAAAGCAGGGTAGCTAACTGCTAAGAGGCCTAGTACCTGATTAAGCATGCTATTCCTCACCCATAATGTGCATCATATCCATACTGCGTTTCAGGCGCAGCAAATCCAGCACCTCCTCCTGGGTATCCGGGAGGCAGCATGACAGGCGCAGCGTCCAGAGGCGTGTACTGGGTTTTATCTGAATGTTATCAGTCATTTGATCATCATGAGCTCTCTCAGGGAGCTGAGCATGCAGTAGGTATCACTAGAGCTAAGCATGCAGTAGGTATCACTACAGCTAAGCATGCAGTAGGTATAACTAGAGCTACACTAAAATCCATGATCTTTCAGGTCTTTTAATAAACAATGATACAGAATACTCACTGATGCCAAGCTGCTCGCTGACACCAGTCTGCAACACGACGAGTGTGACAGCAAAGAAGAGGAGGGTCACGAAGTTGATGAGAGCAAACACCTCCGCTCCGATAAAGGTCTGACTATCGTAAGTGGACCATGTGAAGCCATCTGGTTGTGCATGTAAGAAATAAGATTCTAACAAGAATCACAGAGCACACAGCGTGACGTGTGCAACAACAATATGTGGCTTTGGACCTAAAAGATAAAGAATAATGATGAACAGAAGAGTCCCAGTCAGAGCTTGTCATGAAGGGACTGAGGATTACGCTGCGCTCATGTAGAATTACACTTAACAGGGCATGCCAACATGTGTCACGTGCGCTGTACAATGACTTACTTGACAGGGTCCCATTCTGAGTCCAGTCGTAGCTTGCAAGTGAGTTTATTTTAGGTCTGAAGCTGTCGAGGACGAGACCGCTGAGGAGGAGGAAGAATGACAAGCAGAAGCAGAAGGCAACAATGAAACCATATCCAAATCCTGGACCTGCTCTGTTGATAGATTTCCTGCACATTAGTTTGTAGCAGGTTGACTGACAGGTACACAAAAGTACACAAAAGTTATGTTGAATTCATTTCAAATGCACGTTTAGGTATTGAATCCAAAATGCTATGTCTTGTGTTGTGAGGGCTCTGGTGCTTCTCCTGCTTATGTTCAGATGTAGCTCAATTAATGGATTGATGTTATGTAATGCAGTTAAATGCAGTCGAGTCAAGGGACTGCTTACTTTATCAACGTGACACAACTCATGATGTCGAACCCAAGGACCAGCAGGGAGCTCAGTAAACATGCTGACATGGGCGCCCGCCAAGATTTATCAGTGAAAAGGTTTGTGTTGGAGAGATAGAGAGAGGAGGCCTGTACCAAGGGTTCGAAGCTCAGGTCTGGGATACCTGTTAATTTCTGCATGGGTACCTATTGCCTACCTCTGAAAGGCGAGAGAAAGATGTCAGAGTTAACCCTACAAAAATTGAGCTGAGGAGCCATTGCGTCGCCCATGACCTGCGTCAGTGGTCAAACAAAGTGTAAATTTGTTCGTCCATCAAGCCCGCCAAACAAATTCTCACATCCATAGCAGAATGCGCAGTGCCTCTTTGCTACAAGCCATGTCGTTTTTCCTTATTCAGAAATATGTTGCAAATTACGCCGAGAGGCACCAAGAATGTTTTAGCAGGCAGTGATTACTTATTAATTATACTGTGCAAATGTGCAGCGCCTGTAAAAGTTGTAGGCACATTCTCCACACGAAGAGTCATCACACGGTACATGCAGGATTGGCAGGCCAGGGATCCTACTCAGAGGAAAACACTGTCAGACTCTCTTAATTACGTCATCGTTAAAAAAAGATGGGCGATTGCAATTTTACAGAGTGCGTCCATCTAAATATGAAGTTGCATTTTTCCAGTGTCAGAATGCACGCATCTTATATCAGTACATCTTCTGCTTATTAATATCAGCCTCTTCATAATTCCATTGCACTGATGCTGAGTGATGGGGCTGCAACAGTCCAACTTGAAATGCTGCAAATAAGGAAAGGCCTTCACAACAGACGTCACGCCCTGCAAAGATAAAAATGAAGTGGCATAAAATGTTAGTACATTCAATACTTTGCAATAGGTTGTGAAATTGACGTTTGCAGGATACTCAGCACGGCGCGCAAAGTCTACCTCGAAGTTGATTGAAATAGAATGGGACACTGTCAAAGAGCGCAAGCTATCACATGCTGCCCCAAGTGTAACAAGCCCTTCAGCATTTATGAGAGGCGCATCGCAGAGAATTAGCTCTGAGATGTTCTTCGGCATGGCCTGAGCTAGCTGCATGCAATCCTTTACGCTCATGAACTGGCAGCCATGGAGCTCTAAGGACTTGAGACTAGACAAGACATGGAGGTTCTGGAGCCATGCTGGCCCGCATGTTGTACTGCCACTGTATTTCAATGACATCCCCTGAGCTTGCTGCACTGTTGTAGTATCTATCCCTGCTGCTTCCACAACCTCCTCAACATTATCCATCACCACAGATACATCAGGTACGCCTTCAGCTGCATGCGCTTCAGCCACATGCAGGTGTGGTGGAGGCTGAAAGAGCATTTGAATTCCCTCTACTGCCTCTTCCTCCAGCATGCTATCATGCCCCTCCATGTCATCTCCTTCAACTGCTATTGCATGAACTTCATCAGACGCAACAGCTGACTGATCAGGATCCACGGGTGCAACCAAATCACCAAGAGGGAGGATAAGCTCAGGAGCCTCAGGCATAGCATTGTCACCAGGGGGGAGAATAAGCTCAGGAGCCTCTACTTGCATGCCTTGGAATGGAATCTGAAGCAGTTGAGGATTCATCATAAGAGGTTGTACAGCTGGCCACACTTCAACTACATTGACGTCATACTTATGTGAATAACAAGAGTCCAGTGTGAGATGTGTCAGCATTGGACAGCCGGGAAGCAGAGGTGGTGCAGCCACCAAAGGGGCAAAGGATGTCAGGGAAGTCAGATGAAGCAGTGGCAACTCTGGGCTGAAGTAACCTGACATGTAATAAAGGACTGTTTAGTGAAGCTCTTCTGAGATGAAATTGACAGAACAGAGAATACGCAACTAATCATTTCTCATATCTTTCATTAAATCCTTTCATAAACTTGGCATTTTGGAGCTAATGTCCCTTGACGCCAGTACCTGCTAGCTTATCAATAGAGCTATCATAATGAGGAAGAAACTGTGGGTTTAAGTGCAGACTTGCTAGTTGGGGAGCGGCAAGGCTCAAAGGTAGCAGGACAGGTGTTAGATCCTCCTGTTGGACCATTGTGGTATCAGGAACAGCAACTGCAGCAGCAGCATAGGGCTGTATGACCTCCAGGCACCTCAAGGACAAGGACCTGAGATTTGCCAGTGGTGTTGTGGTAGAAGGGGTGGAGAAGGGGAGCTGTGATACAGCAGGACGCACGGTAAATGTGGAGCTGCTTGGGGAGGAGGCATGATGGCTAGTTTGCTGTGGGAGGTATGGAAAAGGTGATGAGCTGCAGCTGCTCCTGCCAACAAGAGATCTATGATATGGAGATTGACAGGCATTCCCCTGCAATCATGATATGGAGATTGATAGGCATTCCCCTGCAATCATGATATGGAGATTGACAGGCATTACCCTGCAATCATGATATGGAGATTGACAGGCATTCCCCTGCAATCATGATATGGAGATTGACAGGCATTCCCCTGCAATCATGATATGGAGATTGACAGGCATTCCCCTGCAATCATGATATGGAGATTGACAGGCATTCCCCTGCAATCATGATATGGAGATTGACAGGCATTCCCCTGCAATCATGATATGGAGATTGACAGGCATTCCCCTGCAATCATGATATGGAGATTGACAGGCATTCCCCTGCAATCATGCACATGGACCCTGTTTTGGAGACACAGGCATTTTAAATTTCAAAGAGATACAAATCATATCTAACATAAGATTAGTAAGCGTTTTTGTTTAAGCAGTTGGGCAACTGGTATGAGGTGCAGAGGATCATTTACAAGGTCAAAATTCAATGGCTCACACAATCTTCACAATGGAGATGCAAGGAAGTAGTTGTAAGGCTGCAACGCCCCATGGAGAGGTGCTTCAAGTTGGGTTGTTTAGCCAGGTGCTTCAGTAGCGCATCATCCAGATCATACTGGCTGAGTGTTACGGACTCAAGGGAGGTGATGCTGCTGAGGAGTAAGTAGATGGGATCCAGCAAGTGCTCATCGTAGTGATTACTGGGTATAAAAACAGACAACAGTTGTTGGTCATTTCAAGTCGCAAGTCATAAGCAGTAAGCTGATGTGGTGATGCATCATAACACATGAAGTAACAAAGGCCAAAGATATTGCACTATCATGGTCCCAACTGAAATTAAATAATGCCGGATAATTATTCAAGTAATTATCCATTATTCAGAACACACGTAGGTTTAAGAGTCCCATGATAGCTTGCAGAGACTCTAAAAGGCCATTTTGAAATAATGTCTTACCTTATCTCCAAAGTCTTCAAGCGAGACAATGTACACAACGCATGAATCTCATCAGATAGCGGGCCAACCGTGATGAAGCGAAGGCTCTCCAGGTTGACCAGCCTGCATCAGGAGTGAAGTATCAAGGAATATTGACAATAGCCGTAAGCAGGCAACGCTTAAACATGGTCACTCTTCAGGAGGTAGTCTCTAGCAAAATTCCATGGCTACAAGAGCAACACATCTTACAAGACTTCTGTTGGAGTAAAATACAATCTTGAGTGAATCGTGCTATCCCTGTAGATGGCTTTATTCCAAAGCCTTAGAAGGCACAGATGACAATTATTTCTAAATGCCAGCCACCTTTGATGTCCCCAAACTTTCTTTACACCGTGGTCTTACCTGGAGAATCCGCAGAATTCCTGCAGAATTGTGCTCCGGTAATCAATCTCCTCCAAAGTTAAAGACCTATCACAAAAATTTCATCCTCAACACATGTAAACATTAGAAGAGTGACTGATGGCTATTCAATTTTTCTACAGTCATTGAAAGTTCAAAACTCAAAAAGAGGATGCAGTGAGACAATAGCACATACTTCAGCTCAGTGAGCAAGGAGAGCCCTCGCAGTCCGGTGGGGTGATTTGTTGACCTCTTAATGTGTAGGTGCTTGAGGTTAGTAAGACTCTCTAATCCCTGCACATCTGCTGCCTGCAGACACCAGCCCTGAATCTTCAAGCTCTGGAAGCCAAGGGAGAGAGGGGAGGAGGGAGAGAAATCAACAAGACATACGTTCGCAGGTGATGATCATCTGGTCCATCAAGGCATCAAGCAGGCATCAAGGGAGGCTCAAACACACACGCAATGCAGGTCAGAATCTGTACATCTGACTCTCTCTAGTTGTAGACTAGGGTCATACTTGCAGCTTTATGAGGTTTCGTAGGCCTCCCCAAAACGCCTCAAGGTTGAACTCATGGTAAAAGGACTTGGTGAACTAAGAGGTGCAGAGAGGAGCAAGAGGCATTTATTACCAATAAGAACACATTACTAGGTCTTGATAACCTGACAGAGGCATCATCATGTGATGACTCAAAATCATCATGTCGTAGCTCAATTGATGAAACTGCGATGAGTCCAATCCACTACACGATTAAGACATGCATTACCTCTAGGCACGATATATTTTGGCAAAGCGAGATGACGTACAGGAAGGCTTCCATGAGGTATGGGACATTTTTAAAGCTGATGGTCTCAAGGTTTGAGAGACCCGGAGCAAAAAGTCCCATCCACATGCACACAGGTGAACATCCCTGTACTACCCATTGCTGTTTATGCGGCTGATGCATCAAGTTTCTAGGGTTATTTGGTTCGAAAACCTTGAGATGCTTTACCATCTGCAGCCAAGAGGGCCTTAAGTGCACATAGGATCTGGAGTTGAAGGCTGTAGTGGCCGTGCACAAGCTCAACCTCTGCATGCAGCTGTCAGTTGATCGATACAATGCCTTGCAAGATTGCCGCAGGCTGCATAAGTCATTTTTACCAAGGAACATGACCAAAGAGCTGAGAATCTCAGGCGGGAGGCCTAGGATATCAAATACTGGGAGACTAAGTCGATCGAACAGCGTGGGAGATTCATAAACACAGAGCAGAGCATCTAAACGCAGGCCTAAGTCCACATCATTAAGATTTTCTAGCTGAAGTGTCATATTGATGTTCTATGACGGGGCTCGAGGTGTCAGCATGAAAGAGAAGGATACTTAAAAAGTGAGAATTGTTGCAAAAAGGAGTGAGCGAGAAGTTTAATATTATGAAGGGACAGTTGTATAAGGGTCTCTCGGCATTTTTTAGGCGGTTAGGTACCGTTATGAGGATATAGGCGAAATTGTTGCTTAACTCCATGACTCTTGTAAATAGAATTGAGAGTGCAGATATTCAGAAGAATATAAGATGGATCTAGAGTTGCATCTCATCGTAATATGGAGGTATCACCTATTATTAATTTTAGACTGATCTAGGGCATTATTCAGTTACTGAAATCATCTCATGCTAATTGCAAGGATAATAGCACTGATAATTGAAAGGTGTGAAGAAAAAGGCTGTAATAACGTTTGATGTGATGGTTGTTGAAAGAAGTAAACAAATCTACATCAAAAGGGCCCCATAGCTTTTATAATGTGTCAAATATGGAAGGGTGGATCATCCAATCAATGTAAGTTTTGAATAAAAATCAGAAAACTCGTTTTGGCATCCAACAAGCAGTGATGGAAATGTTGTTGTTGAAAGAGTATCAAAGAGGTTCTTTACATACTTACGTGCACCAACATAACACGTGACCTTGCTTTGTGATGTAGTAGACTGCTTGGTTGTCAGTTTTTATAGGAATACGTTTTCCTTCAAGTTTTCTGATCCACATTTAAGCTTTGAATACTATGAAATATTGCAGTCAGCTCCTGCGAAGTTGAATGCTCTCCACTAAAATGTTCAGAACAAATGTCTTTAGCAATATTGATGGTGCCATTAATGTCCCTGTCCATCCAGCCCATCCACCTAAATTCTTGAGAGTTTTAGCTGCAGCATCTGTGTAAATGGTGATGTCTATTCGCGGAGATTTCCACATTTTTCTGACTCCATTATAAGATTCAAACCCCAAAAGGCAGAATTTCAAATTATTGATAGCTCCAGATGACAACTTTACGTTTGATGCTCTTGTTGGGTCTGGTTTGATGATAGCATAAAGGGGCAGTGTCATTAGACGTGATATTTTACCAAAAACCCAATGCATTGAAACTAAGTTACCAGCAAGTGACTCCAATAAATGTGTAGGGCATGCATCTTACTTCAGTGGCACAGCCTTGATGAGGCACAACACAGAGCTTTGTGTACCTACGTGTGTGTGCGTGTGTTTTAAGGAGGGACCAGCATGCTGCCATGTGCAGAATCAATCCTCATTCCTAAGTACTTTACACATGGTTCCGGCTCAAGCGCACCCTCGTTTTCAGTATTGGTACCCTAGACCCCCACTAACTAGTTACTTTTTACATTCAGCAGGCGGCGTCGCCGTTTTTTGTGCTACGAGGGTAGCAATTTCTCAAACTAGTCTAATTTACAAAATTACGTAGAAAATCAATCAATTCGTTATGTCAGTTAATATAATAATCCGAGTTTCGGCGGTTTTTAGTTACGGACTAATGTTTGTAGGAGCGCGTTTCGGTGTAATGTCAAGTGTAATTTTAATTCGCACTTGCATCAAACCGGCCGAGACAAATATGCGAAATTGGCAAAATTCTATTACACCTCGATCCGAAAGTTGCCGCGTGCAGCTTCTCGGCACAAGAAGTCACTCTTAGAGAAGGCAGGCCTGTTGCTGGTATGTCAATAATATCCGATGTTTGTGACAAATCAATCACACGCTCAGCATCATCGGTGTATCCACACATATACACAACGTGGAAGAGATGTTCACTGTTAGGAAACGGGCATTGATACCGAATGGATATTATAACCAGTTGATGAGTGATGCCCCTTCTAAATCATTCAAGGGTCAGGCCGTCATCAAGTCTCGAAAGTTGAACAAATCATGAGTGCTTCCTAGTTTTGTAATAATTATCCACGCACAGCTGAAGCCACTACGACTCGCGGTGCCCGAACTGCGAACATCAATAAAAGCTGCAATAAGGAACGATAAGGCTGACATTCAAAGTCATTGAGAATTCTGCAGCAGAAGAACTATGATGGCTCAAATAAGAAAGGCTGGACAAATTCATAGCAGGCCCAGTAATGTCGTGCGAGCACAAAGCAATATAAGTGGTGCTTTGGTTATAGGAGGGGGCCCAGCTGGTCTGGCACTGTCACTCATGCTACAGAGAAGAGGATGGACTGATATCACTGTATTAGAGAAGGTAAAAAATTTTGAAATGCAGTCATAATACGACAAGACAGACAAAAAGACTTGTATTCCAACAAAGGCCCTTCAGATCTGACCCTGCTTCAAGCAGATTTGAAGGCTAATGAAGCAATCTCGTTTATGAATGAATTCCAAATCAAAGCTTCTTCACCAGCAAGACATGAAATTACATGCATACGACAGGAAAGAAGTGCTAATTAGCATCATACTACCTATCACCCTAGTGTTTATTGACATTTATTCTTAACGTGGGTAGCTTCCCTTGGACTTTGATGACTCCACCAAGAGCTATGTGTATGCTATTGATGGCCGAGGACGAAAGTTTACGGACCTCTTTGGGCTTACCGATAATGTTAAGGATGCGTCTGTAGAGATGTCCAGCCTCAAGGTCCTGACAGTGCCAGTCCAAGGGCATGCAAAGAGCTCTAGCTTACAAATTAAAGACTCAAGCAAGCAAGTGTACTGGTGAGAGACCTGATTATTTTTATGTCAGGCGGCATCATTGTGTATGTGGGAGCAGAACTTTTTTTTGAAGCTTTCAGGCTGCATTCACCTCCATGGGCTAATGTAAGACATTTTTTTTGGAGCCTAAGAAAGACCATCATTGCGAGACATGTTCACACGCAGGCTGCCTCGGAAGAATTTTCTGAACGTATTACAACAGCGCGTTGATGCAATGCCTCCAGGCTCTATTAAACTACACCACAATTCCTCATGCACTGCCATCACTCGCAATGAGGCTGGTGCCATCCAGGTCATCCCCCAAAATGCGGAGACTTGACACACTGTTCCAAATCCACTAGTTTGAAACTTATTTGTGTGCCTCACATGATACTATATGTTAGTCTTGGCTGTCAGCTTAGATATTAGGCTTCATTAGTGACTCCTCATGTGCTTTATCATGATGCGATTCATGATCATTGATCAGGTGTCTCAGTCGTAATCACAGGTGTCTGCTGTGGTGGATGGAATGCCTCACAAGTTTGAGACAAGACTGCTCGTTGGCGCTGATGGCATCAACTCGTTGGTTAGGCAAACACTTGTGCAATGGGACCACTCAGGAAGGTGAGCTAAAGGATAAATCCTGGAGCCCCTCATCCACTCAGGAAGGTGAGCTAAAGGATATATCCTTGGGCCCCTCATCCACTCAGGAAGGTGAGCTAAAGGATATATCCCGGGGCACCTCATCCACTCTGGAAGGTGAGCTAAATGATAAATCCTGGAGCCCCTCATCCACTCAGGAAGGTGAGCTAAAGGATAAATCCTGGGGCCCCTCATCCGCTCAGGAAGGTGAGCTAAAGGATATATCCATCCAGAAGCGGTCTGTCTTCATAGGGGTCAGTCATTTCAGTCCTCAAACTTTGCTGTCACAACTGAAATAACAGATGTTATGAAGAAGTTATGAAGAAGTGATGTATGAAGACAGAATTGAAAGTAAGGTCTGTGACCACTATGACTAAGCTTTTGCTGGTTTTCAGCATGATAATTTTGAGCTTCTTGAACTTCGTTCCGTTCTAAACAGATTTGACATGCATTCAGTGGACTCACCCTCTGCTGGTCTTAAGTACAAGATTATGACGCTTCCACCAAACCCCACTGTCAGCAAAGATGGATCAGTCATGGTCCCAAATAGTACTATGGGCATCATACAGGTAGCTTAGACAGACAGCTTTCTTTAAGAGCGGTATCAAAAAGTTGTCTCCTCTACTTGTTGTCGATCCTCTAAATTTAGATTCATTGTCTGCTTTCTTGTAGGGATCAGGTGACTTGCGAATAGGATTGCTTCCTGTGAAAGATCAGCGCAGCAACCGAACTGGGAACTTCATTTTGAGGCCAGAGAATCCATTTTGGAACTTAAGCTCAAAGGAGGAGCTGTATGGTGAGAAACTGCGGTAATGAGGCAGGAAAATGAGATTAAAGCCTTTTTTTATTACATTATTCTGATGTCAAATTCTGAAGGTGGATCTCTAATTGCCACAGACGCATTAGAGGCTAACTTCCCGCAGCTTCCTGTAAGAGAGCTGATCTCAGAGGAGGCAGCTGAGGCCTTTGTGACAGGCAGTGGTGGCCGATTTCCACAACCTCAGCACTGTAGTGCTATGTATATGCTGCTTGAAGACAGTTGCCTAGGAGAGAGGACCTCCTGGGATGAATCAAGGACTGCTTTTACTTTCAATGGAGAAGACTCCCAGGCTTCAAGAAGTGGAGACCGTCCCCCCTCCTCACAGCTGAATCCACATCCAGCAAGTCATCATGCATCTTCTGCTGCAGTACTGCTAGTGGGAGATGCTGTCCACTGTTTTCCACCGGACCTAGGTCAAGTGAGCTGTAGATGAAGGTTGTCTGCAGAAATAGGTGTGGTGAGCCAATCAAAGCTGTAAGTAGATATTCTGTTTCCCATTTCCGAGTGAGGAATTTGTAGGCTGATAAAGAGAGCACTCCTGACATAGCATTGAGTGACTCATGGTTTGACTATCCACATTTAATTTTACTCGTTATTGGCTCACGATAAAGTTTGGAGTCGCCCACATGCTTGAATGTACTCAATTCCACTGCTGTTGACCTGCTTCTCTCTAGGGAGTGAACAGTGCTCTGGAAGACGTGTTTGTGTTGGACCAAGTTCTGGATAAGTGTGAAGGTGACCTGTACAAAGCCTTGCCAATGTATGAAGAGCTGCGAATGCCAGATGTGAAGGCCCTAATCAGCATCATGCAGTTTGGTTACCCTTACCAGGTTGGTTACCCTTGCCATTGAACCTTATGACATAAGAGCAGTTTTAACAGGTCATGAATCATGATTGATGCGATATGTGTTCATTAAAAACTCACTTCTGAAATCACCCATAATCACATCTGGTAAATTCCAAGCTGCTTAAGACATGTTCACACCTGTGCCTAACATGGTGTAGTACAACCAAGACAAGCTGGGAAAGGCTTTGTGGACTGCCAACTTCATCGTCAGGCTTGGACTTAGTCAGTATCCCTGAAAGCCTCTGCATCAATCTGCATTGAGCGTGCATCCAAAGCAGAGGGTGTAATAATGATGTTGATGAATATTTACTTTACAGCCCAGACTTGAGACTAATTTACACATTCTTTGAGCTGTTGTAATTTGCTTCTATCTAACAGATGATAAGTCCATGGGCTTGTCATGTAAGCTCTCCTGACAATAACTATGATATGAGGACTTATTTCACATTGGACTAATGCTATTGCAGACAAAGCACTTCCTGCTCTTATCGCCCCTCCTACATTCCTAATGGTCCAGGATGCAATGCTGTCATACAGGCGCATTCTTGAATTGGAAGAGGAGACCATGATGGTGCGCAGTGTGCAAAATCAGGCATTATGTTGCCTGTATTGTGACACCTGAAACATCTTGAGGTTTGACATGAGCACACATGTCTTGCTGTGGTTGAAGGGATTGACACCTCATCTTCAATGGGATCAGATGCAGCAAAAACACTCATTTGTAATTGATATTTCATGTCATGATTCAAGAGGCTCCCTCACCAGTTATGAATCTCGTGCCACAGTGGATAAAGGTCATGATTGGAGCAGTGGTAGCTGGTGTGCTGGTAGTGCTGCTGACACTCCTTATACAGTAGTGACATCAGTGAGGGAGTAAAAGATGCCGTTTGCCTTCAAACAGGAGATTGTATGCTTCAGAAGCTTCAGTGATAAGATGCTGTTTAATGTTGCTGCCCCGCCTCATGAATCAACTGAGAAGACCCAGGCAGGATGAAGCATATTGTACGCAGACTGTTGCAACTGATGTACTCATAATTGTCAGGGCTGTGCAAAATTGTACAGACATGCTGATTTACTATAGATAAGTGCAGAGTGCATTTTAATCATTACAGGTTCATGCCCGTGTCTTCTACGTTGTGGTCTGAGCATTGGTCACGGAGTGTGGTGTGATATGCATTGATTTCTGATGAACAGTACTTGTGGAATGTACGATGATTGAATAAAAAACAATTGTGTACCTTGAGTATTAAGTGTGCTAGATTTTGCACAGTATTTTTATGCTATGACTTTAAGCCTAAATACCTTTGTCCCTACATCTAGCTGCAGTTGACACCTGAGCCCTTCTTTTGAGGAAGGTCCCTAAACATAATGCAGGCCTTCAACAGATTTGACTTACTTCATGGCTGTAAATAGATATGAGAGTTTCATATGGATAGGCTCACTTAAATCACGAAATCCTGTGAGCATAAGTAGCATCACCTAGCTGGTCATCACCTACATGTACGATTTTACACGCAGAATTTAAGGGAATAATATGCTTTTACTGATGCTGGCTGTGACGACGAAAGTGCTGTTAAAACGTTTATGAGAGTATGACGTGAGTACGAAGTACGGAGGCGGAGATGTTGTTGCAGCTAAGACCATCAGACTCATCGCTGAATATGGACAGTGATTCTTTGAATTTTCCTGATGGTGTCAAGGCTTTGGTGTTTGATTGCGATGGAACGCTAATTGATTCAATGTGAGCTCAATCAGTAATTGCTGAGAGAGTGCCTGTTGTGCCTGATATTTAAGTTGAATTATGTAAGGCCACTGTATGCTATCCCAGGCCTCTACATTATGATGCATGGAAAGAGAACTGTGATGACTTTGGGTTACAATTTTCACGACAGCTTCTTGTCGAGACAGCAGGAAAAAATGTGCAGGAGCTCCTAAGCATCATCATTGAAAGATCTGATGTCGCCTCTGCTGTAGATAGGGATGAGGTAAATTATGCACAAGCTTTTCTAACTACGTACTACCAGTTGAAGCCAGAATGTTTGAAAGAAAATGTAGCGTTCACACTTTTTTGTGCCTTGCAGTTCTTTAAGAGACTAATGCCAGGAATGTATGAGAAACATCACAGACCGGTAACCAGAATGGAGTAACATACAACACCTTCATGGAGTTGCTTCTTTTGATTTCTCCCTCTTCAGAGCATTATGATTTATGCTCCCAGAATGATGCACCCCTCTGATATACTCTCTTACCACATGACTCATAGGCGGAGGTAATCGAACCAGTCATGAGGATTGTGAGGGCAGGGCGGAAAAAAGGGCTTCCGATGGCAGTGGCCAGTGCTGGAACCCGGAAGCATGTCCAACAGTCTCTAGAGGAAGCAGGCATCACTGCTTTCTTTGATGCTGTAGTGTGTGGTGGTGCGCTCCTTCCAAACTGCATAACTGAGATGTAAAAAGTTGACATGCCAGATAGAAAGGATAAACATCTCACAACATATGTTATAAATTTTTGCAATAGGCTTCCTCCCTATTTGTATCTTCAGACCGTGCTTGATTACAAACATATCACCCGTTGAGCCCATTTTTGTTTATTCAGATGATGTGAAGAATGGAAAGCCTGCTCCGGACTTGTTTTTACTTGCAGCTGAGAAGCTTGGCATGCCTCCTAAAGTGTGCATAGGATACGAAGATGCGAAGCTTGGAATGGAGGTAAGCTCATCATTCTCTTGAGCATTACTCACGTAATTTAGAGGCTTCTTATTCTCTTATACCGGTCCTCCCACATTAAATCATCTTCAGGCCATTCAGAATGCCGGGTTTATGGCAGCTGTAGACGTTACTGCCTTCCATGGATATCCCAAGTTGGTTTGATTCTAAGTAGAATGTCAGAAGGCATATGGCTTAAAGAGAGGTTGCATGTGATAGCTAAAACAACTGGTGGCTTGATGGTTCCAAAAATGAAATAATTAGTTTGTGTTTCTTTCATTACTACCTGATAGGCAGTATTGCAGGTTGATTACCAACAGTGAGTCAAAGTTTCTGTGATCCACAAGTGTCCAAACATTTACGGTAAATTGATTCCCTGCACTTTTTTAATCGGACATGTTAGGATTTGCGCATCCCAAATTTTGAATGCCTAAAAATAATTTCACACTTTTGTGCTTGCGCTTTTTCTTCATACAGCAAAACGAATCAGGAATTATCGAAAATTTTGTGCATGCAATTGTGATTAAATCCATGACCTAGCTCGTTGACCAAGTTGTCATGGAGCCCAGTCAACCTAAATATGACGATGCATTTTCAAAGGAGAGGGCTGTTTCTGTATTGAATTCCCTAAATGTCGAGGTAAAATACTGTAATCCTCTGGTGTGGAGTTGAGAGTAAAGTGGGTTTGTCATGACAGGGAGACGAATATTTCCTAAAAGGAGATGCTGAACAGGAGCTTCAAGCTTTAGAGCAAGGTACAGGCCCTAATGCCTTGGACGATGTAGATCGACAGGAACACATGGAGGTGGTAGAGCTTCGGAATGAGCTTAAACTTTTGAACCACGACATTGAGGCTGAGAGGCTACAGCGATCTGTGATCGAGGTAAGCCTGACGGCAATCTGGGGCTTCGACAGCCTATCCTAACTGTCACTTGCTGCAGGCTGATCTCCACAACAATGTCCATGGTTTGCGGACTTGTGTTATTCATGCTTCTACTAAGATAGCAAAGGCCAAGGAAGGTGTTACAGAGACAGCTGTACATGTTGACGAGGCCAACTCTGGAGCCTGCTCTCTCTTAGCTCAGCTGCATGGCCTGTCTTCTCTCCTTCAAGATGAAGCAAGAAATGAACCACACACAGTGCTACAGCTTATTCAAGAAGGGCTTGAGCGCTCTCTGATAGAAGCTCATACAGTTGTTGTATGCTTGAGTCAAGCAAGCAGTGACCTGACCAATGTTGCTGCTATGCACGAGGATGTGCTAAAACTTGAAGAAGAAGATGCACCTACTGATCAGCCAGGTACTACTCAAGCCCATGTAGACAAGGCAATGGAGGAAGCTGCCGCTTCCATAGAGAGCCTTCATGCTGAAATGCGAAGGTGAGTGCACATCCTTCTAGATACCTTGCATGATCTTTACTTATGCGAAGCCTTTTCGAAGCTGTTTATCTTAAAGCATTCTATTGTTTATTGTTTAAACATTTATAGTTTTCTTTCTTTATAGTTTTTTGTATAGATATGTTATGAGTGCTTTATCAGCCTCTTAGACCTGCAGAAATTATGCTACAACAGCAACTCACCATCATGTTAAGCAGAATGCCAAAGCCTTTCTCCTGTTCTCTGCAACAAGGTTGCAGGAAGAGCTTCATAGTGCACACATTGATGGTCAAACAAAGAAAGTGGAGATACTGAAACAAAGCGAGAGGATACAGAAGGTGCGCTTGGTTCTTCAGGACGTGCTCAATGATTATGAGGTGTGTGGTGTAATATAGAATTAAATAAGTTTTTTGTATTGCAAGCAATGATAAGCGCCACTTCTTTCCTCTGTGTTCCACGTCATGGAGCACAGCTTGAAAGGCACGTGGAATTTTTCAGCAATGAGCGCAATGAGATGTTGCAACAGCTGATGGAGTCTTATGAGGACCTGGTCAAGGCTCGGACGTCTGTAGCTTTTGCTGCAAGACTGCTGAACTCCCAAAATGACATTATGGCAGATTCCCAGGCCTCAAAGTTATCTGACATGCTGAATCAGGTGAGAAGTCCTGACTCCTGAGTCTAGTGACAGATCCTGAAAATATTTCTGTGTGTGTGATTAAAACTCATGATCAATACATAATAACATGCACGCAACCAAAAATCGACTAACATTTTCATGTATGACATTTACGGCCTGCCACACCCACCTGTGACTTGTGGCGAGAAAATGAAAGCTTATACATTGTCTGCGTTAGCTTATCATGGAAAGAGGATTGTGGCTCTACAGTGAAATTTGTTCTCCTAACATGGAAGATTATGCTCCATGCGTTGCCATGAATAGGCAATCTCAGCATTAGAGCGGCAGGAGATGCTCTTTGTGCCAGTAGTTGAGAGGCTCCACATCCCTAATCCACACCATGCTATGGATGTGGTAAGTCCTCCATCCTCCTACATTGCTTCTTTTTGAAGAGGGCCTGTAGTTTGTTTGTTTGTTTACGTAGTTTGAAAAGTTGTCATGGCGAGCAGGGCTGCTGGCAGTGCTCACACATAGTCGCAGTGCTGTGCCTTTAATATTTGTGTGTATATTCTGGACCTATGCTCTATCTTTGAGGTGCTTTGAATTCTTTTACTTTTGTTCATTTGGAAAATTGTCTCTTTGTAGAGATGTGGTGTGTGTGTGTGTGTGTGTGTGAGTGTGTTCCTTTTTGTGTGAGAAGTAAGTGTGAGCACTGCCAGGCCCCTGCTGACGATCCCTTAAAACGCCTTGATGCAGGGCCTGAACCTAGCAAGTTTAGACCAGGGTTTAAGATTGCAACAGACAGTTATGGCTTCATCACCATTGGCAGCCCTTTCCGGAACAGACACAGTCACTCAAGACAGAACAGGTGCTGATGCTTTGCCAGCAGTTGTTTCAACCCTGTATGACATCCGTAACATGCTGCTCGAGTCCATACGTTCATCTGGTGAGGAGGTGCCTGATGTTGAGAGTCCGGCAGAGGTGCTGTCTCTATTACAAGCAGTGCTAGGTGACAGGGAGGAGCTGGTCCAGAAGCTACAGCAGCAGCAGCAGCAGGTAGCTCATCAGCACCCCACAGTGGCTCAAGGACAGGCTGAAGGTACAACTGCTGGGGGGCTGGTTCAGCTGCCAGACCTGCTGATCCAAGCACATGATGTCTACGTCAGCACTCCTTCTGCTGCTCCTCCAGGGGATCTGGTTGGGATCTACGTCAGCACTCCTTCTGCTGCTCCTCCAGGGGATCTGGTTGGGATCACTTCGCTTCCATTAGTGGATCCCTCATTCCCAGCCACCCGCATCCATGCAGGTCTGGCTGACTACTCAATGTCCCTGGACTCTGACACCTCCTATGCTGGGGATGATGAGAGCTTTGCGCCGGGTGGAAGTGTGAGTGTGATGTCGCCTCGCCAGGTTTCACACTATAACAACGCTATGTTCCACACCAGCAATGCAAATGCAGCAGCTTCTAGTGCCCAGAAGAAAGAAGAGAGTGCGACAAAGAAAGATGACTTTGTATCAGAGGCGGCAGTCCCACCCAATGATCAGTATGATGTTCATCAATCAATTGCTAGGGACATGGTTCCGCTCTCTATACTAGCTGCCGACAGCCTTGACAATGGAGGGGGCTCCCAACAGGAATTGCTGCACTTGACCCAACAGGTGCAAGCTCTGGAGGAAAATAGTCAGGCCGTGCTGAGCTCACAGCTAGCCATGGAAGAAAAGAGTCAGGCATTACTGAGCTCACAGCAAGCTCTGGAGGAAGAGAATCAGGCCTTGCTGAGCTCAAAAAAGGCCCTGGAAGGAGAGATTCAGGCCTTGCTGAGATCACAACAGGCTCTAGAAGAAGAGAATCAGGCCTTGTTAAGCTCCAAGCTAGCCATGGAAGAAAAGAGTCAGGCATTACTAAATTCACAGCAAGCTCTAGAAGAAGAGAATCAGGCCTTGTTAAGCTCCAAGCTAGCCATGGAAGAAAAGAGTCAGGCATTGCTAAATTCACAGCAAGCTCTGGAGGAAACCAATCAAGCCTTGCTGAGCTCAGAGCAAACCCTTGTAGGACAGAATGCTGCCTTGCTGAGCTCACAGCTGGCTCTAAAAGAAGAGAATGCAGCCTTGCTGAGCTCACAGCAGGGCCATGCCTCTGAGTTAGATGCCATGGAATCTAAGATGGGTGACCTTGAGCTCCAGCTGGGACAGGCAATGTCTGTCTCTCACGACTTGAAGCAGCAGCTACTTCAGTCTGCCACCATGAATGAGACTTCTCATGTACATGCAGCAGCATCAGAGCTGTCCTCAGGAGGAATGATGTTTAATGAGGCGGGGACTACAGTGCGTGGCAGTCAGGGTTCTAATGGTGCAACTCCTGCTTCCCAAGCAACTGATAGCAGGGAGGGGGCAGCAGAAACGGATGATGCAGCACCAAGCCAGCAGGCATCCACACACTGTGCTGCCCTTGATACCCTTGAGGAGAAAGCAGTACATTCTGCAGCAGCGATGGAGGAGACTGAGGCAAGCCTAGCTGCGTTGAGAGAAGAGTGTGAGGCTACAGCGTTAGCCTATGCCTCGCTCCAGAACCAGAAGTCCTGGATGGAGACAGAGCTTGCCACTGCACGTGAACAGCTGGCAGCTGCTAAGAGCAACTTGAAGGAGGCATCTGCTGACTTCAGCCGCATCAAGCGTGAGATGGTGGCACGCCTGAAGGGGAAGGACGAGGAGCTGAGGGCAGCTGCTGAGGCGCTGTCTGAGAGTGAGCTGACACAGCAGATCCTGCAGCAGCAGCTAGAGGAACAGAAGAGAAATGTGGTAGAAGTTGAAGCTGAGCTGGAGGAACAAAAGAGAAGGGTAGAGGAGGTAGTAGCTGAGCTGGAGGCCGAACAAAGGACTGTGCAGAAGATGTCAGATCAGTTGGATGCTGTGCGGCAGGAGCTAGTAGCAGCTGCTGTAAAACCTCGTGTTGCTGCAGTACAAAGAGGATCCATGAACAGTGATAAACAGGTTGCTGTCGGAGCTCAAGGTGACGCTCTTGTTGGTGTTGTCCGAAGGGGGGTGGAGGGCCAAGGTGTAAAGCTGCGAGCTGAGGCCACTGATATAAAGCTGCGAGCTGAGGCCGCTGATGTACAGCTGCGAGCTGAGGCCACTGATGTACAGCTGCGAGCTGAGGCCACTGATGTACAGCTGCGAGCTGAGGCCACTGATGTACAGCTGCTTCTTGACCAAATAGCACAGGCTGTAACTCATGCAGCCATGGCGGAACTGAGGGCAGAGACGTTGGAGGTGGAAGGGCAGAGAGTTCTTGAGAAGCTGGAGGAAGACTTGGCATCTACTCACGTGCAATTGCAGCAGAAGGCTGCAGAATGTACTGCTCTTCGTTCCCAGCTTCAACAAGCACAGGCGGCAGACGCCAGCAGAGCAGCTGAGGTGCCTATAAAGGGTGGGACCTCCGGTCTCATGAGCAGTAGTGCTGTATGTACTGCAGGGGAGGCCAATGGTACGACTCTACTGTCTGTTGAGCCCACTGTAGCACTACTTCTACAATCCTCACAGGCAGAGCTGTTGCGCTCCAAGCGAGCCCATGCTGAGGCCATGCAGCTGCTGCAAGCCTTGCATGAGGAGGCGCAGCGGTTCAACCGCAAGCTATGGGCGGAGAATGCAAAGATGAGCCGCCAGATGGAGTCGCTGCAGGCGGAAGTGGTTGATCTTGGACAACGGGTCACTGCTCCTGCAGCAGTGGACAAGTTTGACCGAGGAACCTCTGCAGGTGGTGCCTGGCTAGTAGATCCTAGCAGCACTGCACAGCAACAGGCACAGAGGATCTCTGCTCAGCAGCAGGTGCTGCACTCGGAGCTGGCCGGTAGCCAGGTGAAGGTGCAGGAGCTGCAGCAGCTGCTGCTGGACAGGAATCTGATTATTCAGCAGCTCAGTGAGGAGTTGGTGCAGGTTTCAAATGAAGTGCAGAGCTTTGAGGCAACTGTGCTGCGCTGTGAAGCAACAGCTGCTGAGCTAAAGTCTCAGTTTGTACTTGCAAGGAGACCTACAAGCTAGCTCCGAAGCTTTTAAAATCTAGAACATTATTGAGTTTTGCAACTTTTTTGTAATGACTGCTTATTAGATTTGCTTTCACATTCATTTTTGAGCGTCTTAATACTTAAACCTTTGCATTACTTGCTGAGATAAGGCAAGGCTATTTTGTTACTGTGAGCTGTCTGATATGCTCTTGATTTAAATTTTATCTTGTCTGAGGGAGGGTTTTAAATCCCAGATCTTATTTTGACACATTGTTGTCAAAAGTGTAATAGATTGTCCTTACGTCTCTGGCAGTAATCACTTCCTAGAGCATACAATGTGCACCTGTAATGCACACTCTGTTGAACTTTCTGCTCTTGTTGTGTCATTCTTGTGTAGTGGTCTGCGCAGGAGGAAGAGCAAGAGGCCGCTGAGGACATTGCTCATGATAGCCCTAAGAGTGTTCAAGTCCAAGGTAGCAAAACACATGAAAAAGCGGCTGATGATTGCAATTCAGCTGAGAGTGTAGATGCTGTGATGGCACCGCTATCCCTTCACTCCCCAGCATCATCTAATTGCAGTCATGCAGTACAGCCTGCCGACCCCCTCACTGCCACAAGACCCTCGGCTGCTGTCATCAATTCACCTTCCAGCCAGCTTCCTATGCACTGGATCTCCAATGCCTTGGCAGGGTCAGCATCTGATTCCCCTAGTCAGGCAGTGTCATGGAGCCCTGCCAACCCATTGGCATGGTTGCAGGAGGAAGGGCTCCAGCAGTCAATAGACTCACTAGAGCCGTCTAACTCCACATCTTACGAGACGGTAATGCTTTTCTTGTATAATCAAGTGTGGTAGAGATGCTCACGTTCAAAGAGCATGTACAGGATTTGAGGAATATTAGTAGAATATTGTATGCCTCAATCTCATTATCCATGTATGTGCTCATTAATAGACTTTGGATAGTTACATCAAAAGTAACAGCAGTAAGTGATAGCTTGATCATGAATTTGGCGCCAGCCATCAGGAGCTACTAAGGTTACTGTCAGCTCTTTAACTATTATTACCGTGGTGTTATCTTGCATAATGTCTGCTTTACAATTTAACGATTATTACCGTGGTGTTATCTTGCATAATGTCTGCCTTATAATGCATCAGCTCTTTAACTATTATTACCGTGGTGTTCTCTTGCATAATGTCTGCCTTACAATGCATCAGCTCTTTAACTATTATTACCGTGGTGTTATCTTGCATAATGTCTGCCTTATAATGCATCAGCTCTTTAACTATTATTACCGTGGTGTTCTCTTGCATAATGTCTATCACGTCATGCATCTTCTCAACCAGGTGTATTAAATGTCCGACTGCCTGCCATCGCTCACCTGTCATGATACATTTGTGTCCCTTCCAGACCTGCATGCCCCTGGGGACCCCAAAAGGCACAGCAGCTGCTGGACAGACGTGCGTGCCCCTGGGGAGCCCAACAGGCACAGCAGCTGCTGGACAGGGCCATGAAGAAGAATCTAGGGAGTCTCTTCTTCATCAGCCCCCTCTCCTCTCCTCCAGGCACATCATCCCTGTAGATCATGACTCAGAGCCTGGAAGTGATGTACCGCTCTTGCCGGAGGGCAGTGTTTTGAGCACTACAGTGAGCACTGCCAACTCCCCCCAAGCGTTGCAACTAAACATGATGACGCCTTCCTTGCTCTCAGGAGAGACTATTGGACCCTCCTCAGCTTCTGGACATATGCTATTCACTCCAGCCTCAATTGGTCCCCTGTCTGCTAATCCGCTGTTCTTTCCAGAGGCTGACAATGTGTCGGAAGCGGAATCCGGCGCTCTTTCTCCCAGGTCCAGCCTCAATGAGGAATCCCAATTCTTGTCATTCAAAGTGAGTGCGGATGTCCAGCGTTCATCACTGTCATCGGCTGTGAGAGCGGACAGTCTGCACCGCGTAGTGAGTATGGGAGGGCCGTCCCCTCTGCCCCGAGTGTCCCCCTATGAAGATGAGATGAGTGTGAGGAGGAACGCTTTGTTTGACTCTGAGTGCAGCCCCTTGAAGGATAGTGGCAGTGGCAAGGAGGAGACCATACTTGGAATGACTAGATCGTTATTGCAAGAGACTCAAGAAGTGAGTCAGGAAGAGGTCATACAAAGCATAGCTTTTGCCCTCTGATTCCTGATTCCTAGCAGGTCTTATACTACTTGGTGTGCCAGAGAATGATTCCTAGCAGGTCTTATACTACTTGGTGTGCCAGAGAATGATTGTGCTCAAGCACCTCTGCCCTTTAGACAGCTTAGAGTACTTTCTTCCTGTCTTTATTGCATGCTTACTCATTTGCCCTCTTTGCTGTCTTTTTGTTTTCTCAGGCTGCATCGCACCTTGAGCCTCCGCAACTGCCAAACTTGCTGCACCCCATACTCACCAGCAGTGCCAATATAGTGAAGAGGTCTACTACCCAGGGTCTGTCACAACCGCCTGATGGTACCAGCCAACTAGATGTCACTCTGGATGGCCCACCTCCAGTATCTGATCATGATCATGATGTTTTGACGTATTCTGTGAGCCTTGGTGGTGCTGAGGGTCACATCACTGACCCAGTGCAGAGGATGCATGAGCAATTGGCCCTACTGAGAAGAGAGGCAATGCACAGAGAGTCTGAAAATCACTTGTTGAAAACACAGGTGTGGATGATCACGGGCAGTACGTCACTACTTCGCACTGCTGACATAGCAACAACAGAATACTTTTATCTGTAGAGTTGAATCTCTTCACCTCCGTTGGGTAGAGCCCTTGATTGTAGGGATGAACAGGACATTTATTTTTAGAAAATTCTGCGCGCATGTCAGTTGAAGTACTTGCCTCTACCTATATTATTGTTCTCTGTCTTTATTCCTGATCCTTCAGCTGCATCAGTATCGCTCCCTCTTAGACTCAATGGGGGGTGCAGCCACATCCTCTGCCCCTTCCTCCCGTGGAGGGAAGCTTCCCAGTGCAGCTGCTAGCAGAAGAGCCACAGCAGAGGACATAGCTCAGGCTGCAGGCATGCAACCCAACAGTCCTGCTGCACAGGTGATTCAGGGCCCTTCCAAACCTTTAATATGTACCACTTCAAGCTAGACCTGTCACGTATGTGTTTTGAGTGTGGTGGTGGTGGTGGGAGATACCATGTAGTAAGCTGGCATTGTTGTGGGGTGTGTCAGTTAGTGATAAGATCACAGATCCAACATGTGGTTAAGTCTTCACAAAGAACTGAAATTTAGTGATCACCTAGTGATCAATCTCTGGTGTCTCGATGGAACCCCTGTATCTCTATCTTGCTCAAGACTCTGCTCTCTCTTATCTATCCTGCAGGTGACTCATGTCTTCCTACAGCGCATTGAGGAGTTGGAGCGAGAGGCCATGGACAGAGACCAGCAGCTGAAGCAGCTGACTGGATTGGTGAGTTGGTTAGGGTTTGCAATTCTGATTGGTGAGTTGGTTAGGGTTTGCGATTCTGACACAGATCCTTCTTTTGTGGTTCACATTGGATTTCATATCTCTGCATTTGCTAGATTGAGTCACATACAGTATCACGACACATACTTTACTCTATTTGGTAGTCATGTTAATGGCTGTGACTGTAGAGGTCATTAGGTGGACTCCTTAGTGGTTATTAAACCAACTACATTCCCAGCCTGGGTCATGCAAGATGACAACTACCTCACTGCTCAGTCCAGCTCATGGTCTATATGCAGGTGGCCTCCCTCCAGATGGGACGACAGGGAGAGGACTCTGACTCCACCTCTGATGCCTCGCAATCTAGTAGAGCTGCCAGTCCTGACCGCTTGTCTCGCACAGAGGGAGCTAGTGCTGGTGATGATAAAGAGCCTAGTACTGTGACAGCTGTGCCTTGGTCCTTAGGTGAAGGTGAGGGCCTGCCACCACATGGAAGCCTTTCTTCATGGCAGAATCTTACTGCAGAGACACCTGAAAGCCTGCAAGCAGCGCTGCAGCACTGGAAGAGTGAGCATGCACTGGTTTCAGAGCAGTGTGCAACAAGGGAGGCAGAGCTGGCACAGGCACATGTTCAGCTGGCTGAGTTGGAGGCGGAGCTGAGGGGTTTGCTGAGTGAAACTGGCGGATCTGAGGCAGAGGGGGCTGCATTGCGTAAAGGCTTTGATGGTGAGACAGCTGTGGAGTTCAGAGTTTGGTCATCTAAGGGAGATGCTGTGCATCATCTTCAACATGGGGCATCATTTGGAGGTGCATTTGTAGCTGAATCAGAGGGGGAGGAACAACTTAGATCTTCCTCTTCGCAAGAGCCTAGTGCGGGGCTAGAGTCGTCCACACAGTACAAGACAGTCAGTCAGGATCTGAGAGTGAGTCAGAAGCAGGTTCTGGAGCTTCAGGCTGAGCAGAATGCAACCCTGGCAGAGCTGGACTTGATTGTTTCTCAGTTCCGAGAGGCTCAGCTTGAGCTAGCTGTTGGCAGGCCTGCATTAGTGAGTGAGCTTCAGGAGCAGAAGAAGAGAGAGGCGTTGGCGGCAGAGGAGCGCCTGTTGCAGGTCAAGAGGATGGACTCTGCCGCAGCCAGGGAGAGTGCGCTGAATGCTGCAAGGGGCGAGCTGCGAATGTGAGTCGGGCTTAAGGGTGCTCTGGGGACCTTGATATCAGTGCTGGTATAATGAAGATGTGTACACTTTAACCTGAAGGCAGTATGATTCTAAGGACATTAATTACCATTTCCATACTGTGCCTTCAACACCATTTATTCAGGACTCGTGCTGAAGGCTGCACTGAAATCACATTCTGACAGAAAATTTCACTCCTGTTTGGTGCCCGTGGCTCTTTCTCCTCCTTATACTGTCATTTACCTTCTGCATTTACATTTTACAGTCTGCACTTAGCTGCCCTGGAGCAATTAGAGCACCTCAATGCTCAGCTTAGGTCCAAGCAAGCGGATTGTGAGGGACTGCAGTGTCAGCTGGATGCAGTGAATGCAGAGTGTGAAGGCCTGCGCTCTCAGCTGGCATTGAAGGTGCAGGAGGAGGTGGAGGCATCAGCTGTGACTGCCCTCACTGTGATGGAGATTCAAGCTGAGGTCTCAAACCTTCAGACAGCTTTGGAAGAGTCACAAAGAGGCCATGACGCCTTGCTATTGCAGTGTCAAGAATGGGAGAGGCGTCATACTGAGCTGATGATGAAGAGCGTTGATAATGAAATAGTTGAGGTAGTGAGTCTGCAGCGTGATCATGCATCAGAGCTTCTCAGCTCACTACAAAGTGATCATGCCAAGGTTCAGGTTGAGCTACAGGTGCTGCAGCAGGCCCATGATGCCTTGGAGGAGGAGTGGGGAGCAATGGCGCAGCAGGTGACGGTTCTGGAGCAGATGCAGGGTGTGAATGAGGCGCAGCTGGCTGCTCTTGTGGAGGAGAGGGATGCTCTGAGGCTCTCTCATGTGGACCTGAGTCAGCAAGTAAGGGACATTAGACTGATTTTTGCAAACCCTCATTTCCATTTATCATGAGTCATTAGGGTCCAGTACTAGAGACCCATGATTGATGCATCATAATTACAATGTAAGCAAGGTGTCATCATGTTTATGCGATGTCATGTCCTGTGTTATACATGTCATCCATGACGTAAGGTTAAATAGTTTATGGGTTGTACAAATTTTTCCAGGAAAAAGCCTCTGAATCACCTTATGTTTTCTACACACCTACATTCATGTTCATTCATGCATGCCTTACAGTTTTTGATATTATTCTTGCTAACTTGTTCCTCAGATTTCAGTGGTGCAAGCTAACTCAGCTCAGCAAGTGCAAGAGGTGCATGCTGCACATGAGGAGCTGCTGGCGAGACATGAAGATGCGTTGACTAATAGTGCGTTGCTTGCTGAGGAGTCAGCTTTACAATGTGCAGCTGTGAAGCAACAGTTTTGTGCAGAGAGGGAACTCTCCGTGAAGCAACTTGAATCTGCTGAGATACAAATGGTATCTTTGATGGTTCAAGTAGCTATCCAGAAGGCCATAATACAGGACACTACCTCTACCTTGTCAGACCATGCAAGACAACACCTTGAGATCTCAGAGGGTCAGCTTGTATCATTGATAGTTCAGGTGGCTGTTCTGAAGACGGTAGTGAATGACATCACTGCCATGTCAGACAATGCCAGGCAACACCTAAAGTTGGCTGAAACTGACGCCGCCTCTTTCAAGTCTATGGCAGCAGCGCTTGGAGACCATGTCGTGGAGCTACAAAGTCAGCTGGGTGATGCTCAGGTTGACAACAAGACTCTGATAGCCAGAGTCCAGGAGCTCACCGCAGAAGTGCAGCAGCGGAAGTCTGTGCATGCTGATATATTTTCCGCATTCACCGATGAGGAGGCTTTGAACCAGAAATTGATGAGTTCGCTGGAGGATTCGGTGTCACGTGTGGAGGAGCTGCAGCAGCTGTTGCTCCAGAGCGAGCTGAAAAGATCTGCTGATGTGGCGACTGAAGTAGCCCTGAGGTCAGCAATCACTGTAGTGGTGCAGGAGAAGGTGTCTGAGTTGGAGTGTGAAAACTCGGAACTGCATGCAGTCCATGAGGTGCTCACCACCAAGTACAATGACTTGGCAGCAGCTATGGAGCAGTACAGGACACAGTACGCAGATCTGCTTGCTGCTCATGAGGCTCTGAACGCAGGTCTGATGTCCGTGACGTCACAGCATGAGGAGCTGTTGGAAGATCATAGGACCCAGGCAGCACAGCATGAGGCGTTGCAGGCTGACCTTGCATCATTGAGGTCTCAGCATGCGATATTGCAGGCACAGCATAGCTCTTCCACATCACAGCATGACGCACTGCAGGCTGAGTATGCATCCCTGGTGGCAAAACATAAATCGCTGCAGACAGAGAATGCTATCCTGAGCTCTCAGCATGAGACGCTGCAGGCAGTGCATGTGCCCCTTGTCGCTGAGCATGAGGATCTTAAAGCACAGCTCGAGGTACTAAGCTCTCAGCATGAAGCGCTGCAGGCAGAGCATGCTTTTATATTGTCACAACATGAAGCGCTGCAGGGAGCGCATGAGCCTCTTGTCTCTGAGCATCAGGATCTCAAAGCACAGCTTGAGGCGCTATTGTCACAGCATGAGACAGTGCAGGGGAGACTGGCGACATTGCAATCTCTGCATGAGACTTTGCAAGCAGAGCATGATGTTGTAAACTCTGCAGTACTGGATTGGAAGAATGCGCACGAAAGTCTGTCAACTGAACATTCAGAGCTCCAGGTTACTTATGAACGCCTTTCAGCTCACCATTCAGAGCTTCAAGCTACACATGAAAGTATGTCAACCGAACATTCAGAGCTTCAGGCTGCACATGCTGAATTAGATGCAACAGCCCTAGCCGTGGCCGCAGAGATAGAGCAACAACATCAGCAGCTTGAAGAGGAGCGAGAGCTGCATAATGTGTTGTCTTCAGAGCTGTCCTCCCTCAAAACCAATCACTGTCTCCTTCAAGGACAGCTCTCTGACCTTCAAGCGAAGACAGCCGCTTTACAAGCTGAAGTGGGAGGACTGAATCAAAGCTTGAGGGAAGCACGGGATGAAGAGGAGGGTGCCAAGACCAGGGTCATGGAGCTGGAGGAGGAGCTAAAATCATCTTTAGCTGTGGAGGAAGAGCTGAGGGCTCGTTTTGAATCCTCACTGGAGCAATTAGATGAGGCTGAGGGGCGAGCTGCTGCTTGCCAGGCCTCTCTGATGGGTCAAATGGAAGCACTCCGCTCTGAGCTTGAGGACAGGGAGTCAGTCATGCAGGACCTCCAGTTGGAGATCCAAAGGGTAAAAGAAGCTTCCCAACAGCTTGTGGAAGTGAAGGACAGGGAGCTGTCGGGTCTTACTGGAGAGATCGAGGCCAGGGATGAACAACTGCAGGTGTTGCAGCACCAGGTGAAGCAGCTGAGTGAGCTTGCACAGCAGAGTGATGCTGCTTTGGGTGCCAGTGCTCAGCAGCACGCACTAGAGCAGGAGAAGTGGCAGGCCTCCATACTTGGTGAGGCTACTTATTGGTCAAATATTAGATGAGTTCCTGATTGGCATTAATGAGACCGCATATTTCTCATTCACTATGCGCTGTATCTTACATATAAATAAATTACGTGACCTGTTGACATCAGGATTTGATCAGTCTGCTAATCAGTACAATGAGCAATGATTAAAAGCATATATTCCGCTCAGAAGTTCAACTGATTAAATTTGTTCTGCTTGAAAATCAAAATTCATTGCTGATGGGCTTCATCAGCAACGCACTTTAACAAGTTCACACAAAATGCACTTCACTCAAATATGCCTGCCTTGTCTTCTTCTTACATCCTCTAAGGACTAGAGGATCAGCTCTCCACCAGTCAACAACTCACAAAGCAGCTGACAGTGCAGCTTGCTGTTGTAGCGGAGGAGTCAGCTGGGTTAAGAGATCAGCTTGCTGTTGCAGTGGAGGAGTCAGCTGGGTTAAGAGATCAGCTTGCTGTTGTAGCGGAGGAGTCAGCTGGGTTAAGAGATCAGCTTGAGAGGCAGTCTCAACAGGCTTCCATCTTGAGAGACAATCTAGAATCTTCTAGTCAAGAGGTGCAGGCCTTGAGATTACAGGTGGATGCCGGCATGGCTGAGACTGCCACGCTACGGGAACAGATGCAGCAGCAGGCAGCAAAGGCAATACATGTGGGTGCTGAGCCTGTAATGGGACCTAATGGCTTGCTGATGGCGTACAGGAGGAGCTTCCGAGTTGAGGAAGGTGGACCTGCAGGCATCTTGGGCCTGTTGGCTGGGCAGCAGCTCTCCTCCTCCTTCAGGTCCAGCAGCGGCCACCTCGATTTCAGCGCTGCTGCTGCTTCTGGTAGTGGAGATATGATGGCTTCACAAAGGATGTCAATCCCATCCCCAATATCAGAGCTGGGCCCTGGGCCGGCAGAAGCAGGAGGTGCTAGTGGTTGCATGACAGGCGCTGACGCTGATGCTAGTAGTCTTGCACAGGAAGAGCAGCAGCAGCAGCAGCGATGGTCCCTGATTACTGATCGAGGGGCATCTCCTGATCAGACCTCCGCCCCAGCTGATGCTGCTCCCCATCAGGCACAGTCAGTGAGGACAGAGGACATGTTTGGGCCATTTGTCAGTGCACCCAGAGCTGTGAGGGATGATCATCGCCGCTCACCTAGTTTTAAGAGTGATGGCTTGCTGTCAGTCTTTAGTGATTACTTGGATGAGGTCATCCACTCGGATGGTAGTGAGGAGCCTGGGGAGCCAGAGCTGGATGGCAAGATCTCAACTGAGCAGAGTGGCCTTGTTACTGGGGATACGCATTATGCTGAGGGGATGGACAAGGAGGAGCACTCTGACTTGGCTCTCACAAACATGCAGCTGACAAGACAGGTAATAAAGCATTGGGAAAATGGCTTTGTTTCCTCCCTTTTGTAATATGTGTTGTTTCGTGATTGTTGTGATGACTACTCACATATTACTGCTATGGCAATTGTCAGGATTGAATGATTGCTATTTCCTTAAAGATGTTTTTTAAGCTGATGTTAGGAGATTCATTTCTGTGTTCAGATTGAAGATATGATGTGTGAGGAGGAGGAAGGGAGGAAGCAGCACGAGGAGGAGCTGTCCAGGCTGCGCATGCAGCAGGAGCAGCAAATGGTGCGCCTCAAAGTGATTCATACTGAAGAGCTGGAAGCTCTCCGGGCAGAATTATCCTCCCTTCATGCAAGCCATGGCCTTCAAGAGCAGCGCACCATGCAACTGATTACTCAGTTGAATGAGGCCAAGACTCTTGTACAACATCTGCAGACTTCCTCTGCTCAAGTTGTGAGCAAAGTGGTGCAAACAGATCCTGCTTCTCCTCCCCATTCCACTCTAAGTAGCAGCAGGTCTGCTGAACAAGATGAGGCAGATCAGGCTGCGTTTAGAGCTCAACTGCAGTTGCAGCAAGGACACATTGACATGCTTCAAGATGACATGGCTGAGCTTCAGCGACACATGCATGCTGAGGTGTCCAATGTTATATCTCAGAGGGATGCGTTAAAGGATGAAGTTAGACGAGCCCAACAGCGCTTGACCAATCAACAAGTGCTGCTTGAGGATGCCTCTTTTAAGGTGGCTGCGCTTGAAGAGGACTTAGCGCAAGCCCTGAAACAGGTGTGCGAGTTTACGACTGCCGGCTGCCTTAGATCATGCATGATTATCCAAACAAGAGAGCCATTCCCTTTAAGGTAGTAACAGTACGTAATACAGAGGTCCAGTAAAAGAGTAGCTTCAAACCTGATGTGCGTCATCTCTCCCCATGTTGCACAGAAAATGTATGATATTGTTTGTAGCTTTGTACATTGCATTTCTAAAAGTTAAAATTTAAAGCAGAGTTTCTCATCTTACTCACTCCATGACTGAGCATGTGCTTATTACACTGCATGATAATATGAACTTAGTGCCCTCACGTATTTCAGGTGTTGTCTTTGGAGCATGCCTTAGAGGAGCTTCAACAAGACTCTTTGGCTCTGGCAGATAGTGGGCTTGTTAATGAGCTCACAGCATCAATGGCTGATGTGGAGCAACAGAGGGATCAACTGACACAACAGGTGTGTTGATGCCTCCTGTTGCTTTGCAACGTTTCTTATGCATTCTTTTCTCAGCATGTTGTTGAAGAGTTGGGCACACAGATATGATGAATTATTGTGTAGGTGATGCTGAGACATTTGATGTCTTTACATGTATGGCTGGCAGAAAATGGTGCGCCGTAAATGTCAACCTTCAAAAATAACGACTTCATCTGCTACTTATTTTTGAAGGTTGCCTTCTTTGAGGCCCAGCTTCGCAGCTTGCATGCCGATTCTGAAGAGGGCAAACAATCATGTAGCCTCCTGACCGCTGGGCTGGAAGCCCTGTCTTCTCAGCTTTTAGCACAAAGTGTTGCAGCTCCAGCTGCTATAGCACCAGCAGAGTCTAAGAGCATGGACTCAGTGCCAGGCAATGTGCAAAAGGCTGAAGCACAGCCCATGCTCAGCTGTAATGACAGCATTAGCCCTCAACAATCAACCCCTGTCACAGCAAGCACGATGCATCAGCTGAACTATGATCTTCCTCTCCACTCTGCTGTTGAACAACCTGTTGTTGCTGCACCTCAAACAACAGAGCCTGCATTTAGAACGCCTCAAAGTCTACAGGCTACCCTTGTAAGCCCTCCTTCAGTAGTTGGGGGAGAAGCTTCTGCCTCACATGAGTTCACACCACAGTCTCTGAAGAACCTACAAATTGAGGTACAGCAACTGAAGGCTCAGCTACAGCAGGTGCAGAGTGCAGTCTCAGCTGCCTCAGTCGACTCTGACACTGCGCCAAGCAGTGCAGTGGGTGCTGGGTCAGGCAGCGCAACTGTCAGGATAATAGAGGAGAATACTAGTCGTGCTGCTATGGCATCTAAGCTTCGGGCTGATCTAGCAGTGGTTCAGAGCGCTTTGATGAGTAAGTTACAGGAGCTGCAGGCAGCTAAGAGGCGCTCCCGCAAGTCGACTTCCTCTGCTACACCTCAGCTACAAAACAAGGGTACGAGCTCCAAAGACTCAGCTACTGGCTCTCCACAGCAAGCCCCAGTACTAGCGTCAAAGGACCCAACCCCAGGGTCTAGGAGTCAGCTTCAAAGGATCCTGAAACCTGCAAAGCCGCTAACTGAACAGAAGCAGCTCAGAACCATATCTCTCATGTCTTCTTTATCACCACTGCTGAGAAGCCCTCCAGTCAGAGGCATTCCGGACTGGGCGATACATGCCATCACGACATCAACTGCTAATCACCAGACACTGCCTGCTGACCTTGGGCCTTCACCACTGCAGAAACATGAATCAAATAGGGTACATGAAGATGTTAAATGGTCTTACAGTGCAACAACTCGATTGTCTGCCACGGCTCACTCCTCCTCCTCATCTGCACTAGACTATGTACCTGATCTCATTCAACCCCAGGTTGCACAACCACCATACCACACAACACACAACAGCTCAACTGACTGGCGGTTACAGACAGCTTCTGGTAGCTCCTCAACAGTGAGCAAGCGACTGCAACAGATGTTTGGGATACTCCCCAGTCCAGCTTTGAACGCCACCTCCCACACTGCTCCTCCGCTGAGCTATGTTGCTGCAGAGGCGCATGGAGGAAACAGCCCTGCCAGGGTGTCAACTCGGCCTGTTGCTGGCTTTGTAACTGTCTTGGAGTCTCCAAGCTGTGCCTCTCCTCGAGCAGTGAAAGCAGCAGGTCCTAAGGGATCACAGTCCAACAGGGAGAACGCACATATCTGCAGCCCTCAGCCATTTGCAACCCTCACAGATCATCCTCCTCATCAGGCTCACACAGGACAACCAGAGGCAATGACTCTCCACTCTATCATTGCTGAGCCTGTGGAGCTACCTCTGACTGCCAAGAAGGAAGTACCCCCTGTTGCAGCTTGGCTGACCGCTGCTAGGGAGAAGGAGAGCAATCCTGCTGGTGCTGATGGTTACCTAACTCCACAACCTACTATTAGCCGGTCTACCTTGACGCCTCACGCTAGCCAGCAGGGCCTTCATGGTCAGGACTCCTCAAAATCACTACACTCCTTGCAAGGCAAGACGACACCCCTGCTGGGATCCACTCGCTTCAGCCCTGAGGTTCTAGCAAGGGCTGCTGCCGTGGCGTACCCAGCTGCCCCCACCTTGGGTGTGACTGGCTCCTTGCCGGCAGCTGCTCTCCCGCCTCCGTTTCTCAACAAGGATACTGACAAAAGCTGTCAAAGTGAAGATGAGGAAGATATTCATCCGTACAATCACTCTGATCAGGTCACCAGGAGGGATACTAATTCAGGCCTGCCAGCCTCCATCACAATTACTCCATATGTTCCCTTAGATGCTGAGGAGGACCAAGCTCATCAGCTGAAGCAGAATGGCTATTCAGGAGGAAGCGTCACTTTCCGTCTCACGGTACTGGATAGCAGCCTTGCTGATGAGGGTGCAGTCGTCACTCCACAGGCAGGCCATCAGCAGCAAGGGAGGCAAGCCCTAGCTCAGGCATCCACCTTCCATCAGGGTCATGGCACCGGGCAAGAGGAGACTCTGTTAGCTGCCCGTACTAACCAGAGAGATGTTGCTGGTTTGTATAGTCGGGAAGCGCATCGCGTACATCCAAGTTCAGCTGACGTTTGGGAAGCTCCAGGGATGAAGGGCGGAAGAAAGTATGCTAACACATGCTTCTATCCCTCGGACATGGGCCCAGCACCCTCCACCCCTGTCTTTTGTAACTCACGGGAGACTGAGGACTCAAAAACTGGACAAGGGTTAGTCATAAGGCGTTTGTGATTAACCTTCTTCATAGTTTTTTATATTAATAGGACTGTGTTCACTGCATAAAAATAACATACATCAGTTTTCTTGTACACTAGACTGCAGATTCTGCACTTTTTTATGGCATGACCTTATTCCTAAGGTCTGCATTGATTTTTATTTGACGCCATTAGTGTTTGTAAATATCTAAGGCCAGATTTCCAATACGGCTGTTCCTTTGACTGCTGGGGACTTCATTCATGAGGTGACAACTATGTGTCTTCTTCAGTCATGAAATACTCATCCGGTAGACCTCCACCATTGAAGAAGAGTCTTGGGACTACTCATCAAAGAGGCTGGGTTTAGATCATGAACGTGTTAACACTTCTCATGCAATTGGGCTCGTCATTACTAGAAATGAATCAGTCAGGTAATAAAGGGACATCACTGTTTTAGATTTGGACAGCATGGAGAGGTACGACATGATCCTTCAAAAAACTAGCAACACACATATATTCCAGAATTGACTTAAGGCAAAGTCTTATAATATGCACAAAAATTGAACTGTGTTTTCACATCTTTCAGTGGACTGTATCAAGTAAAGGCTTTCCCTTCACAGCCTTCACTACTCATCGCAATGTTTAAGGCGTAGGGAAAGATAGGGGCTCCAGCACTACATCTCCTGTGATCCCTACAGTTGTGGCTGCAGGATAGGACAATATGGACGCCAAAGCCAGCTGCTCAGGGCTGAACTTTGAGGGAGGGCTCTTAACCACCACGGTCACAGATGATGAGTAAGAGCTGATCTGACTGAATGGATCAAAGAAGGATTCTGGTGTTGTTTTGCGTCCAGGGCTATGGACATAGGGTTTACTATTACTGATGAATAAGGGGGTGGGCCAAGGCAGGTCTACGATGGCTGCAGGCGCAGTTACAGTGTGGATGTCAGCTACTACATTTGTAGCTGAGGGGTGGCTGTGCGAACTATCAGGAGTCACGGATGACTGACTAGTAGGGCTGACTGAGGGCAACTTTCCCATTTCCACATGTACTGTGGAGGATGACAACAGTGCAGCTTCAAGTGCAGAACCGGCATGGACACTCAAATCAAGCAAGACATCCTTAGATGCCGATGCAGACGCAGTTACCGCTCCATCCTCGCTCATCAATCGACTGCTCTCCTTGACACCTTGTTGGTTGTTGGTAGCCTGCTTTGGTTGGATACTACTGCCGTGATGACGCCTTCTCCTGGCTGCTTTCAAAGCTTCGATGCTGTCTATAGTAGACTCTGGCTGCCTAGTTGTTGCCTCAGAGCCTGGTACTGGCTGTCTAGTTGTTGCCTCAGAGCCTGGTACTGGCTGTCTAGTTGTTGCCTCAGAGCCTGGTACTGGCTGTCTAGTTGTTGCCTCAGAGCCTGGTACTGGCTGTCTAGTTGTCGCTTCAGAGCCTACAGCTTGATGACTGACACTTGCTGCCAAATCCTCAGGCAACATCTTGTCGATATGCTGATTAGAATGTAGAACCTGTACTGATTGCACCTCTTGAAATGAAGCCTGGCCAGTACTTGAGTGTGTAGAGGATGGAGGAAGCAGTGTAGATATGGCAGAGTTCTCAGAAGATGCATGCAAGGAGGCTTTCACAAGGACAGACTCAGCTTGTGCCCTCTCCAGCTTCTGCCGGAGGTGGTGTACATCACGCTGGAGCCCTTTAAGTGTAAGAGGGGAGGTAGCAGTAGCAGTGGGAGGGGAGGAAGAGGTGGCGGGCGTATCAGCAGTAGCAGTGGGAAGGGAGGAAGAGGTGGCGGGCGTATCAGCAGTAGCAGTGAGGAGGGAGGATGAAGCACCAGTTTTATTAATAGCTATGGGAATGGTGGTTGACTTGGCTGTTGTTGTTCCAACACTGGTTGTTGTGGTGGAAATGTTGACAGGATTCACACTATTCACACTGCTTCTCGTCTCTTGTGTGGTAACTTGTGACTCAGTTGCATCTGGTAAGGGCACTGATAGACACTCTGCCTCTTGCTTTATACAAGGCAGCAAGCCAGGAAGTGACCCTTCATTTGTAACACGTACGTTGCCAAGCGGAGTACCTTGTACTTCAGGATATCCTCTGTCAAGCGGAGTGCCTTGTACTTCAGGATATCTTCTGTCAAACTCTTTCAGTGAGGAAGTCTGTGCAGTTATGAGAGCAGAGAAGCCCATTGCTGTTGGAGAAAGGGGATCGCTGCTGAGGCTGATAGGAGGTCTCACGTAGCCAAGAACCAATGCCATCTCTTGTTGTATGTACATGTCAAGGTCTAGGTAGTTCATACTGCCATCCAGTTCCTTCTCCCTGACTATAGCTGCCTTTGTACTGTTCTCCTCTACCTCATTCATAAAGGCTGTCTCTGCTTGGGGTTCTTCTTCCTTAGCTCTCAAATGTTCAGCAGAAAAGAAGGAAGGTGACCCTCTTGAAAGAAGGAGAGCATCGAAATTCAATGAGTTGGAGGCCTGGGGTGTCCTGGTGGGCACAGCCTTGGGGTCTCTTTGCAGTTGATTCTGTTGGACTGGAGATTTCATCAACCCTTGAGATCTTGCAGCAGAAGGGGAACTAATACTAGGAGGACTGTGCAGCAGTTGCCAGCAACGTGCTTCTGCTTGCTCAGCTCTAGACCGCTCTGCATTAACTTCTCCTTTCAGCACAAGCGCGGTGCGAGCCCCTTCCTCCAACTGCTGTTCCAGCTCTTCAACCACCGCTTGACTCTCTCTGCAGGCCCTCAGCGAGGCCTCCAACATCATGGATTGCTCCATAGACTCAGCAGTAAGAGCCTCCAGCTGAGACTGTGTGAACTTTACGTCAGTATAACTGTGCTCAGACTTGATCATCTCGAGGTCCCTCTCCAAGCTCAATATCTGTGTAGCAGTTCAAAGAATGCTCATATCTGTAGTTAGAACGATGATTGATTAAGGGTTCCTTTTCTAGAAACCTTGACAAAACAATATAGTCAAGTCCATGCTTAAGCCTCACATATATAAATACCTAGCCACATTAAGCAATGCACCAGCTCGCATCACTCTGTAGAGGCAGGTTAGGTCATATCTATCCCCTGATGTACACTGCAGTGATGTACATTGGAAGCAGCCTCTACCTTCAGGTCAGCTTCATGTTTTTGATCAGACAACTGACTCAGAAGCGCATCCTGCACTCCTAGCTTCCTTCTAGATGCTTCTAGGTCTGACCCAAGATGAAAAAACTTGTCAAACGCCAGCCCTAGTTGAGCCTCCAGAAGCTGCAGAGCAGCTCCGAAGCTATCCTGCTGAGCAGTAGCAGTAGCCTCTAGGCCGTCCAAGCTCTTCTCAAATGAAAACACCTGTATAGAGAGAAACATTACAGCCTGCAGTCAGCCAGCTCTCTATCATGAGCAACAAGAGCTAATGACGTGAATCATAACAACAAGCTGATTTTGGACCTGGAATATGCTGTCAGGGAAATAAGTCCACGCCCGTTTAGCTGATCTAAGTAGGTAGATATCTGCTAACTTGTTTCCCACAGGAGTTATGAGGAACATTTGTGTGTGTGTGTCAACGCTGTAATTAAGTGCATGGCACTGTGACTGGATGATAACATTCACAACTTATGCATGCATAAACTTGCCTGTGCTGTGGTGAGAGCTAAGTCTTGCTCCAGAGACTGGCACCTTTTCAATGCCGCTTCCACCAATTTTGTTCGATGCTGCACCAGTCCCTGAGCTGAATGCAAGGCCTCTTGTAGCTGAGTAATTTTGCGCATTGCATCTTGTAGCTGAGAGGTGGCACCATCTCTCTGTTTGCAGGCAAGGGCAAGGGCTTGCTCCATTCCTGGAATGAACATTAGAGTACAAGACATGATTCTAGGGTGATAAGTGAATCATGCGAAAAGCTATCAGGGAACTGGCAATGCCACATATCATATTTTTAAATTTCCAGCCTTGATAATCACAAACACGTATTTGCCAACGGTTTTATCAGTTTCAGGGATATAAACTCCTACTTTCAGTCATCTCTGCCATCAGCAGCTTGTGCTGCTCCTCCTGCAAGCTGATCGCAGCAACTCCCTGCTCAGCTACATGTTTGAGCTGCTGCACCTGCAGCTTGAGAGCTGAACACTTAGCCTCCCTGACCTTTAGTTCCTCTCTCAGCTCTTGAATCTGAGTCATCACATTAGATTGGCACCTAGCAGCACGATCCTCAGCTACATCTAGGTCCTCATGCTGCTTTTGTAGCTGCCTGTGTAGCTGATTTTGGGTGACCTGGGCCTCCTCCTTTTGACTTTGCAGCTCATCACGTAGCTCTTGTAGCTGACTCAGGAGTCCTGCCTGACAATAGGCGGCACGCTCCTCGGCTTCATCCAGCTGCTGCTGTAGAATATGTAGCTGGTCATGTAGCTGGTCATGTAGCTGTCTTTCCATACCTCTACTCTGGTCCATGTTGACCTCCTCTACAATGCCATACCCTGCAGCACCTGTGGCTACTGTGGTGCTTGCATGGAGAAGCTGGTCCCTTTCCTTGAGCAGCTCTGAAACCTGGGCTTGATGGTCTGCGCAAGCAGCCTTAAAGTCCTTTACTGTGCTTGACAACAAATCATGAACTGACTGCTCACCTTCCTCATAACCCTGGCGCCTGGCTTCCCTCAGCTCCTCCCTGGCTTGAGCCTGCACAGAGTTGACCTGTAGGAATGAATCCGCGGCAGCAGCTCTAGCCCCCATCTCAGCACGCACTGCACGAGCCAACTGCTGCTGTGCTGCACTCAACTGTTCTTGTGTGGCTTCCAATTGCAGCCTGAGATTCTGCAAGTCCTCAGAACTGCCGTGCTGATCATGCTCCAGAATCAACTCATTGGCTCCTTCAGCTATAGCTACAGGGCGGTGTGTCAAGTTGTTGAACCCTAAGGATTCATCTGACAAAACCTTCCAGCTGCTCCCCTCCTGATGTTCAAGAGCTGAGTCGCTCCTGTTGTCACGCTGAGGTTTCAATATGGACACATCAGAAGTAACATCTAGCCCTGAACCATCTTTTCTGTCTGAAGGGACCCTTGCCTGTACAAGAAAATCTGTGTGTACTGCCTCATCACAGCAGCCTGACTGTACTGCTAACAGGTCGTTGTTTGTGGACTGCACAGGCTCATCCACACCTTTTGGCGTCTGGCTGCTAATGAGGTCCACCATGTCCTCCCTGAGCCGAAGGAAGACCTTGAGGATTGATAAGCTGGTCTCTTGGAGAGACCGACTAGCTGCCAGCTTGCCACCTTGCTGATGGTCTTGGAGTGATGCTGCCAGTGACTCCATGCGGAGCAGGAGAGGGCGGTACAATGCAGGTACTGGGCTTGCCAGGGCAGGACTGCTGTACCTTCCTGGCGCTTCCACGGAGACCGCAGGAGAAAAAGAATTGCCTGAAGGCTGAAGTGAAGTCAGAGTGGAGTTGAGAACCCAAGATGAGTGTGGTGCCCTGCAGAGGTTACCACTGATGCTTGGTTCATACTCCTCACTTAGCGCATCTTCGCCACTGCCTGTGCGCACAGCCATCTCTTCCGCCCAGCAGTCCTCAGAGCCACCTGTTTCAGAGACTGAGGTAAAGGAAAGTGCTCTCTCAGATAGTCTGCTGCTGCTGCTGCTGGGTCCTGGCGCTGCAACAGCGGCTGTGGCAGAGGAGACGGGCAGTTGAGATCCTAGTTCAGCAATACAGCTGAAGAGACCTGCAGTACAGGAAAATATGATGGCAGCCATCCTAAGCCTTAATATGTGCAGCCAGGAGCTCTGAAAGCTCAGAGGTTTTACAAGAGTTGAATGCTCTAAAAAGTTCCCTGTTTTGAATGAGCTTATCATGGCTTATCATGGCTTATCATGGCTTATCATGCTTTGGTCCCTTAGATCACCTATTTAACAATTGCAAAGACTTTTGTACATTGTAGCACTTGCCTAAACAATGACTATCAAGCCTCAGTTCACTTACCATCCACAGCTAACTTCTGAATCTCCATGCGGTGTACATGCTCCGCTACACAGCTTGTCAAGACCTTCACATGACCTCCTAGCTCTTCTGCATGCTGTAGTAGTGAAGACAGGGACCCAGCGTCATGTTTCCATGCTGATGCAGTTGAAAATGCCTTTGATTCACTGCGGATAGGAGTATCCTTATCATTGATGTCAAGCCTGCTGTCAGTCCCCTCCTCACCCTTCACGCTCTCTGAAGCCAATGCAGATGTCTTAGCATTCACTTCATTATTTGCTGGTCCAAGGGATGAGGTAGCAGCAAGATCAGATGTCTGAGCTGCATTGTTCAGCAGCTGGAAGCCTGAGGCGGCAGCCAATATCCCTGTGAAAGCTGCTGCCACCACTTCCTTCATCTCTGGCTCATTCAGGCTGAAGGACTTATCCCCTGTTGAGCTGCTCTTCAATTGAAAAGAAGAGAGGCCAGTTGATGGGTTCAATCCTGATACCTCAGCCAGGGCTGATAACCTGTTGCCTGCTGCATGTTCAGGTAAGGGCACTACAGGCAGCAGAGAGGGCGGGTCCTGATAGACAGGCAGCTGTTGATCATGATGAGAGGCAACGGGAATGACACTTGAATGCTGATGCTCATAACCCTTCATGATCTGCAGAACCTGCTGTGCCTCTGCCTCCATTTGATCTGCATGGAGCCTTTCACACTCAGCCTGCAGCTCCGCAACCTGAGCATGGAGCTTCCTGTTTTCAGTCTCCTCAGCGTTCAATTCAGACTCCAGCTTCACACATTCACACTGCAGCTCTGAGTGAGCACTCCTCTGAACTTGCAGCTGTGATGTCAGCATGGCCGTTGCCTTTTTAAGATCCTCCAGCTCAACCTGAACCTCAGAGCACTGCATTGCAATCTGCTCATTCTGCTCTTGCTGATGCGCCAAGAGATCTTTCAGCTCTGAGTTGGCACTAAACAACTCATCGCGCTTTGATTCAAGCTCAGCTATGGTACTCTCAAGCTCAGTGATTTGGATGTTGAGCACCAACACCGACTCAAGCTGAACACTGCTGTGTTGTGACACCACTTCTGCAGCATCATGCCACTCCTCATGCCCTTCATCTTCAGTGAGGGCCTCATGCTCTTCATCTACAGTGGGTGCAACAGAGAGAGTGGATGTCTGCTGCTCTGCATCTGTCGTTGTCCTGTCCAGCGTTGTGAGTGGCGCAACTAGCTGGTAAGAGCTCTGTAACTCTTCATACTTCTGTTGGAAATTGTGGCAGATAACCTCCATCTCAACCCTGGCACTCTCTGAGGTGTGTAAGTTCTGGCGCAAGCTGTCCCTCTGTTGCTGCAGGTCTGAGATCTGTCCCTTCAGATCAAAGATCTGATTGTTCAGATCACAGGAGATGGACTGCAACAGATCTCCTTCTTCCAGAAGCCGCTGTTGCAGCATGTTTCTCTCAAGAGTCACTTCCTCAAGCTCCTGCCGTAGCACCATAGTCTCTACAACAGCACTGCCTCCTGTGGATACTGTCTGCTGCTGCACTACCTCAACAATATCTGCTCGGACAGCACCATATTGAGGCATGGCTGGATCCCTATGCCTTTGGAGTAACAGCGATGAGGTCCCTTCCTGTGATGATGTGGATGATGCCGGAGGAACCATTGACATCCTACCATGAGGAGGATCTGGCTGTTGACTTGCTGCTCCGCCTTGCTCTAGGAGGCGGTCGTACTGGTTACGGAGCTCGTTCAGGTGCTGCATGAGGCCTGCAAATGCTTCACGCTCCCACTCCAGGGTTTCAGCCATCTCCCTCAGCTGCTCCTTCAGTGATGCGCTGTCTGCAGAGGATAGCGGTGCTGGAGTGTGGACAGTGTGGACAGCGGGTGAGTCCTGATGGAGCTGCATGGCAGCAATGGGCAGATCCAGGGATGAGGAGATCTCAGGTTGCCCTGCTATGGTGCTCTGGGATTCAGCTACATAGCCTTGCAAGGCTGTAGCTGTGAGGTTTCTCTCTTGGGTTACAGCTGAGGCTACAAAAGTTGACCGAGCCTCCTGAGCCTGCTGCTGTAAGTCCCTCTGTAAGCTAGCGTGCTGTGCTGATACCCTCTCATACTCCTCCTTTGATACCTTCAGCTGCTCCCTCAAGGATGCAATCACCTGCTGCTGCAGTTGAAGCTGCTGTTGGGCGAGTTGTTCATGCACCTGTATCTGGTGAAGTACAGTCTCGCTCGCCACAGGCCCTGATTGTGTGATCGTGGTTGAGGCTGATGAGGTAGCCAGATGTGTGTCAGAGGCAGGTTGAACTGGTTGGCGCTGAGTGCCTGTTAGCATGGCAGCAGAAGAAGCCTCTACAAATAGGAAGGCCAATAAATAATTTGAAATTCAAACAGAAGACGGAAAGACAGCAAGTAGCAACAAGCAGTCTTATGCTGCATAGCTACCATGCTTACATGTTTACGTCAACAGTATCAATACATGTTGATGTCAACAACAATATCAATACATGTTGATGTCAACGATATCAATATGAGCCGATTTGAGCAGTTTGAAGGCATCAAAGAATGTAGCCATGAAACAGTTATAGATTCATTTCTGACTTGCCCCGGTACATGTGCAATTGCAAGGATTCGAGCTCTGCATCTTTAGCAGCCAGCCTGTCTCGCAACTCTTGAAGCTGCGCATTGAGCTGAGCATTAGAGGCTGCTGCAAGACTGAGTTGAGATTCCAGCCCTTGCTGCAATGCACTCGTCTGATGTTGTAATTCAGCATGCACAGCCTGGAGCTGTTGCACGTGGTTCTCAAGCTCAATATGCCGAACGCTGCACCTCCAGCTGCATCCCCATCCACCAGATCTGGCAGGTCCTGTCAGGGAATAGCCACTCTGAAATAAGGTCCTGGGAAGTAATGGTGTCTCCCCATGAACTGAGGAGGTCAGAGCTGAAGATGGTTGGGGAGGTGACGATATTGAAATAGGAGTAAGTGGACTCCCTTCAAGTCCTGAGCGGTTTTGAGGCTCAGAGGATGGACCCCTCACAGCCTCCTGCCCTCCACGCATCATACGTCGGACATTTCTCACTCGTGCAGGTCAGGTTGCACCTAACGATTTTAAAGCAATGAAAGCTAAGTGTACTCTGTGATATCTGCTCACGGTTAACAGTTCCTCTCCTTTATTAGGTACGTCAAATTTGACCCCACACTTCAAAAACCAGCACCAGATAAAATTTTCGTAACACTTATCTTCAATAGGTAAGTATCGATTATTAAACAAGTTTCCCTGAATAACAAAACTGGGTTCAGTAAGACAGGGACATGCTTGGTTACTGTAGCTTCATTCAGTGGAAATGAGATTTAGGGCACAGCTGAATCCTCTGCTGACACTGTGGAGATTGAACAGAGAGGATTTCAAGGAATGCTAATGCTTTTTGCTATGGCCTTCCTGCATCTAGAGGCCAAGCCACATGGGTATTTGTGTCCAGAATATTTTCGGAAATTGAAAGAAAGGTGCTTGTGTTCTACTAACACTTCACCTCCCTGCTCAAGGAGCTAATTGAGTAAGTGATTAAGCACCTTGGGGATATGGGGCTTGAGTGAGAGAGCGGTTATAAACAAAATTCACGATGTGATCTTCATGGTGGAGAGACTTATGAGAGGAGGAGCACTGCAGGGTTTGTGTGTACGTCCTCAGTGGTGATGCAGTTGGGAACATCAATCCGCTGCCTGAGCTGTGGGGACTAGAGCTAGGACACGAGTATAAGCAATGAAGGAACTCTGTTTAGGGCTTCCAGAGAATTATCTTCATACTTTCTGCTTATTTCTGAACATTTACATTGTCTCCATGTTTAAAATTTGATTCTTATAGCTCATCATCTTCATGCCGTCGCTTGAGTCAGTAATTTATTCAAATATTGTCACTGTCATTCAATTATTCTAGAATTGAAGGTGTATGTTAAATACGTGAAGTTCGACAGTCAATCATATAACTGTTTTAGGGCTCAGTGTTGTTCCTTAGAGATTCCTATTAGATCACCGATAATGTGAAGCAAAAATAACACAGTAACCGAAAAGAAGATGATAATATTATAATCCTCAGAAGTAAACACCTGTCATAACATCACACCATTCAGTTTAGTTTAATGTACTAAATAACCGCCCAGTATGTATTGTTAAGGACTCCTCTATGCGACACTCATCTGATGCATATGATTTATGTATTACACTGCAGGCTATGTGCGAAGGAGTTGGTAGGTTTCAAGGAGAAAAAGGTGGGCGCCGTACATTCTTGGCAGAGAACTATCGATACTATTGCCCTAAGGTTCTCTGTATTCAATGGGGAACGTACGATCTGTATTTCTCTGTAGGGAGCAGGATGTAGTGTGGGATGGGTATGTTAAAGAGGAGTGGAGAAGTGAGCGTTCCAGAGAGCTGGACAAGCTTGGAGGTAACGATTAATCGACGTCTTTTCGATGTACCTCTTAAGTCTTATCCCTTCTGACTTTGATCGTAGGTCTGGAGAGGCCTGCTGTGAAGAGGTGTCATGTTCGGCGAAATTAGCATTGTCACTTAATTCATGCAGCGAAATATTGTCTGCATGAACATTCGAAGGTTTCGAGTTATGAATGACATCACACTTACTAATTGCAGGGGAGACAGTATGTCAGCAAAGCTTGATTACTTGCAGGTGAAATTATATGTATGGAAGGCAGCTTGTATAGTATACTTAAGTGATCCTTAGACGATAGAGCTTGCATTCTGCACTTTTAATGTTTGCTCCTTCAAGTATTGTGTTGGATTGCAGGACTCTCTTAAGAGGCAAGGTCAGGACATGGAAAGTGCACTGCACAAGAATAAGCACAGGAAGCCTGAGAAAAAGGAGACATCCAGTAAAATCATGCTACGGACTGATCTCAGGTCAGAAAAACTACAGAAGCATGCAGGCATGGTAAATATTCATGTGCCTGTAGAGATAGCCTTTAAAGGTCCACCACAGAGTCATGGCATTCTTATTGGACAGTCTTGGAAACATAAATATGTGTCATTCTGAAGAGCTGTTTTGTGGCATGATGTTGGGGCAGGGCTTTGGAGCGAACTGGAGTCCTAAACACTGGTCATAATGAACGACCCCTCACATGGACTGAACAGCAGGTATCATAACAGACTTGAACCCTAACTAAAATTAAAGATATTTGGGATGTACTGATCTGGACTCCTAGTGCGGTTAAAGCTTGTGCTATGAATATGGCATAATAGCATCATGTATGACTCATAAGAAAAACATCCAACTGAATCATTTGGACAAGAGCTTTTGGTTGATTAGCGGATTCTTAAAAACCCCAGGAGTTAATCCGTCAGGAGAAGATGGCTGCAAGAAACAAGATGTTTCAATACGATCGTGATAACAAGGCCATGCCTCCTGGATCCAGGAAGCAAGGAGTCACATTTCCAGCAATCACTCCTGCAGGTAAAGAGATAGCTCTATATTCATCAAGTCCATAAAGCATTTTACTTCCACCTGTTCAAGTCTTGCTTTCATATTAAAGTGCTGCTTTCTCAGTAATGTAGACTCCAGTAAAGGTCATGTATGTTGCTGTTGCATGAGCGTGTAACATCATTATAATAAAGGCATCTTTGTATTATCTGCCACAATTAGTTGCAGGCCATGACGTTAAAGGGAACCCCTCATTGCTGGTCTGTGATGACTCTGCTGCTTTGTGGACGCCTGCAAAGACGGATGCAAGCATGAAGGGTATTGCCGAATGGCGCATCCGAATACACCGTGCCCGCCGCCGTGTCTGCTTGGTTGTGCTCACAGTGGTGCGTCTGAGGCAGGGTTTAGGGCACCCCCAGCGCTTGAATCGCGTGGATCACTTTGGGTTCTATATCCCGCTGGCGCTAGGAGAAGAGTATGGGCGGTTTGTAGAGGAGCAAGTCAAGCACCAGCATTTGGAGGCAGATGTGATGAGCTGCAAGGTGAGCTGAGTAAGAAAATGACTGTCTGTTATGATGGAATTAGAGGGATCTGCATCATGTCCATGACCTATATAAAGCCATTCTGCATTGACCACTATGTTTACAACTGCATCATGTCCATGACCTATATAAAGCCACTCTGTATTGACCACTGTGTTCACAACAGCAGATTATGATAGAAGAGGTCCATCAAAAGATAGAGGAGGTGATGGAGTCTAATAGGTTGACTGCTCTCACACACTCCACAAGTATGAACTCTGAGGATGGAGAGAGTGAGTCGGCTGGCCATCGAGGCAGAAGGGTGAACAGTCGCAGGACGCAATCAGATTCAAATGTTGTGATAACAGACTCAAATTCACAGACTGCAAAATCAGCAGCTGGAGGTACTGGCAACCGTACCGCTGTTAAGGACTTGAGGAGCATTTCAGACTTTGGATCCACAGGTGGCAGTGGTGACTGTCCTGATCAGACAGTAACTGAAAGCAGCGAGGAGCCAGTTAGATGGATCTCTAATATGCAGGCATATGCACCTGACAGCATGGTTCCTCCATCCTCCCTTTCAACCTTGATGGAGGAGACAGCTGAGGACATCTACCAAGTCAGCAATGGAGGTAGGTTTCCTGATCCTCCTCAAGGTCCTCCATCTCCTACTTCAGGTCCGCAGCGTCGTTTCAGAGCTTCTGATGGAACCAATGTGTCCTCTTTCCATGCACTGAAAGAGCCTGTGAGGACATTGAGCGCCAGACCAAGCCGAGGCGTGCAGAGCGGAGGTGGTGGTGGAGCCTCGCCTAACACTATTCTACCACCTCTCTCTAATCGGAAGCCACGGTTGAGTGAGGGAAGCAGCAAGGTAAGATCAAACAGTGCCCTCATCACCAACCCCAAGATGCAAACCCTAGGGTCCTCCCCACCCAGTTCAGCTGAAGGGACAAGGAAGAAAACATTGAAGGGAGAAGCAACTGAGAGTCTGGGAAATACACTTGTGCTTCAGCAAGGACACACAAGCCCTACTGCAAAGCCTAAGGGTATTGCCAATGATGATTCTGTCAAAAGTTCTCACCAAGTTGAGAATAAACTTAAGGACTTGAACCTGAAGGATACTCAACAGCTCTCTCCTGAGGCGGCGCAGTCTCCATCAGATGCTGCAACTGCTGTCCATACAACTGCCCAACAGAATACAACTGCCCAGCAGAATACCATACTGGAGCATCAAGGCCAATTGGTACAGGTAGGCCAGGAGAAGCGGCAGCGCGTGAGCAGGAAGAAGCATGCTAGTAGTCCAGGCGATATAAGTGGTGGAGCTGCAGCTGCTGCAGGATCTGCCGTTGCACTCCCCAGCTTGGAGGGAGGAGACATGGAGAGGAGCACCTTATCTGAGAGGCAGCTCAGTAGCAGGGACCGCGCCAGATCTGACACTGGATCTATTGTGAGCACTGCCAGATCTGACACTGGATCTATTGCGAGCTCTGCCAGATCTGACACTGGATCTATTGTGAGCACTGCCAGTCCTCGTACCCTCATGTCCACCCTGAGTAGCGGCCAGAACAGTAAGGAGACAGCCACTCACAACAGCAGCGGTAGTAGAGGAAGCGGTGGGAAATCAACAGTGCCTAACCTCCCTGCCATCATAGCGCCCAGGGAGTCCCCTCTGACGGCCATCGTGGGAGCAGAGAAGGCCGCTGAGTTGAGTCAGCAGCCAGCTGAGCAACAGATAACCCGTGCTCTGAGCAAGAACCAAAGCAGCAGTCTTCGGAGCAGTCGAAACCGGCGCAAGGTGGTGGGTGCTGTGCAGACAGTGGAGACAGCAAAGTTTATGTCAGACAGCCTGACAACCATATCTTCCCTGACCAAGAGACTGGAGAATCAAGTGAGACACATCCTTATTGATGATAAACTGGAACTTGCTGATAAAATGGAAGGCTCAATAAGTGATGAATAAGGTCCTACCCTTGATGTAGAGGTATGTAATAACAAGCATTCAGGAATGCAGGCAAGACACAAGTTGTTGTACCAGCAAGGTTACCTCCGTGACATCATGTCGTGCTCTTCAGGTCTCTGTACTGTCCAGGAGTGAGATGATGCTCAGTATGTACGTCAATCGTGGCAACGCTGCATGGGCAGACCGTCAAAGATCTTGGTCTCCAGGACAAGCTGTGGGGGTTCTGGAGCAGCATGCCCTTCTGGCCTCAGAAGATTTTCTGATCTACAAGGCGGATCTTGTTAGGAAGCTGCGTACTGGGCAGGTGGGGGGTGTACTGCTTAAGACACCTGAGGGATGCTATACCTGTCGAATAACACTGTTCTGATGTCCTCCCAGAGGCATAACACTGTTCTGATATCCTCCCAGAGGCTAAGTGATTTACTGTGATTCTCAGCATATTGCACTCAATATCTGTCATGGTCACACCATCCTCTATAACACTACCTTCTTCAATAAGTGAAACCCAGGGCTCATATCCTTATTATTATGTCATGGGTCCCTTGCAAAGCCTGTCTAATGCATTAAGTTGGTACCTGCTGTGCAGATCGTGTTCCAGTTTTGCGCTGCAGAAGACGATTTGATCATTAATTCCAGTATCAATCAGGTGAGCTCATCAATAAGTGGCTGCCATAACCATGACTTAAAGTGCTATTTTGTCCTTTATCGCACCAAGGGCACAGCCTGTACTGCTTGGATTGCAGATGTTTGCGCTGTTCACTTTTTTAGCCATCCATGTCAGCAGGCCTCTTGGAGTACTATCATAATTTCAGACATTTCAACTTCATGATATCTGTTTATATCATAATGATGATGACAGTTTGCAAGGGTTGCTCACACTTCAACTTCATGAGATCTGTTTATATCACAATGATGATGACAACTTGCAAGGGTTGCTCACACTTCAACTTCATGAGATCTGCTTATATCACAATGATGATGACAGCTTGCAAGGGTTGCTCACACTTCACTAACTTCATGAGATCTGTTTATATCACAATGATGATGACAGTTTGCAAGGGTTGCTCACACTTCAACTTCATGAGATCTGTTTATATCACAATGATGATGACAACTTGCAAGGGTTGCTCACACTTCACTAACTTCATGAGATCTGTTTATATCACAATGATGATGACAGCTTGCAAGGGTTGCTCACACTTCACTAACTTCATGAGATCTGTTTATATCACAATGATGATGACAGCTTGCAAGGGTTGCTCACACTTCAACTTCATGAGATCTGTTTATATCACAATGATGATGACAGCTTGCAAGGGTTGCTCACACTTCTACTTCATGAGATCTGTTTATATCACAATGATGATGACAGCTTGCAAGGGTTTCTCACACTTTTTCCGTACCCGCCTTACAGGATTTATGGTCTGCTGATCCTTGGGCCTTAGTAGCCGCTGTGAGGCCAGGAAGCATGCCACTGATGGGAGAGCGCTTAGAGGGCTTGACGCTGGGAGCAAGGGCCCTCACGCAGCTCAGGCTATCAGTAGAGGTGTTAGCCGGCCGGGATGCTGTCCGTAACCTGTTGGTGGTGGTCCATTTGCATGAGGGTCAGAAAGAGGGGTTCATAAAGGATCTTGTCAATCATGGACACTATGGACTCAACGCCAACAACCTGTTTATCACAGTTCAGCAGAGACAGCCAGGATACAGGTATGTGCAGGTGGATAAGTTGTGAGAGTGTTCAATCCTTTTCAGGTTTACCAGACTGTGCTAGAGGTCCTCTGAAAAAATGTTACACACACGTTTTAAACAAACCTGGGGCTGTCCAAGTGCTGGGAGGTGCACTTTACAACTGCTGGGAGGTGCACTGTTACAAAGTCACATTTTTCAGTCCTTGCTGTATGCATCTGCTCTCCTTGTGCTGAGCATCTTTCCACCCTAATGACTTTCAGGTACGATGAAGCTCAGCGCTCATTTGTGGGCCTGGATGAAGATTCCAAAGGAGCATCACCACCCCTTCCTTCTGTGGGCTCCTCCTCTGAGGGGGGATACAGCTTAGGTACTGGCTACTCTATGTTGCAGCTGGGATGGGTGTCTGAGGCCTTCACTGTTGATCAGAGTGGTAGTTGCCAGGCCCTCACAGGAACCTTGCTGGAGCTAATGAGCAAGAAAGGAGCAGAGTGAGTTTTGGGGAAGGCTTGACACATGTCAGGCTGAGGGCATGTCAGTCTTGCATGTGGATGAACACAGACATGTCAGGCTTGCATGTGGATGAACACAGACATGTCAGGCTTGCATGTGGATGAACACAGACAGGAATGAGGTAAATTCTCTGTTGTACTGTCTGTGTTTGAGAGTTCTTTTTTTCAGAAATGCAGTTGTACCAACAGAAAAGAGGTCATATTACTACTTTTTGTTATCAGGTGGCTTGTCAGTCGGCGGAGCCGGGACCTTTCCCTGTTGTCAGATGCAATCCTCAGCGTGTCAGATCTGGTGCATGTGCTTCAGCTACGGGAAAAATCCCGTGCCTCAGTTGTCTTGCATGCTGCTAGGACATCCAATTTGTCTGTGATGAGGCAACTTGACAGGTGGGAGTGAAAGCAGGTGAAAGCATTATTGACATGCCTATATGTCACTATTGACATGCCTGACAGTTACAGGGACATCATAGCTGACAATTCAAATTTGAACTCATCTATCTCAACCTCAACCCAATCTTAACTATCAAACCCTCCTCCGGTAGTGTGATCATGAGCCAGAGGCAGCGCAGTGCCGGCGTGTTTGGCTGCAGCCCGTTGCTGAAACGCTCCTCCGGCAGCCCACTCCATGTTGTGGAGCTGCGCTGCAGTGAATTGTGCTCCAGCAGCATGGTGGATGTTGTCACATTGGCCAGGACAGATGCAGGTGGAGAACTGCTGGTAGGGCTTCAAAGGTACACCTTCCACGTTCCCACCCTGAGGGATGCGATGGCTCACATCAATGTCTTCAGGTGGGTTTAGCCCTTCAGATCTTCAAGTTAAAAGGACATCAGTCAAGCAATTGTGACCATGCACAATGTCTTGGACAGATCCGTAAAGGCTGCTTGCCCTTGACATGTTCTCATGAATGCTGCACTGTATCAACAGGCCAAAGGTTCTATTGGACGGTGCCGTGGTCAGGGTGGCCTTAGAGCTGTCTGACCTCACTAGCTCTCCCAAGATTAAGACCCTAGCTCTGGACACCACCAAGGAAGCTGCCATGCTGCTCATGTCAGCTGCGGTGAGCATAAAGCACATGGATTAGATAGAAAATAGATAGCTCTCCCCCCTCAGCATGCATTTGTTTTTTCTTGGGTATCTTCTTAGATGATATTTATAACCTTTACATTCTTTTGCATGACTGCTGATACTTTCAGGAGGTGGAGAGTCTTGTACCACTTCTTCAGGTGCAAGACAGAGACTCTGGCTTCCGTAAGATGGCTGGTTCCGCAAAGGTGGCCAACGCCATCATCCGCCCTGCAGTAGAGGAGCGACCCAACACGGGCCGTGCTGCTCCCCGTGGACAACGCATCGTGATCTTCTGTGCCGACAATGAGGTCACCTCAGTGGCAGTGAGCGTGGTTGCTCTGATGGCGCGAGCTGGAAGGGACCAAGTGTTCCTCATGACGGTGGTGCCCACTGTCATGCAGCAAGAAGCTGGGAAGCAGCTGGTAGAGCGCTGTGCCAAACAGTTGTCCTGCTTGCTTATTCAAGTGAGATTGAGATCCTATTGAGACTTGCTGGCTTCATACCGGTTTGTCTGTGATGCTGCGATGCATACATATTGAATTCAGGTGGACATTCATATGAAAGGAAAAAGAATTTCTTAGGAGCAGAAGTTTGTATTCACATAAGTGATTTGTTAACAAGTTGTTTGCCATTTTCAAGTACTTCAGATACAGCCTGTCAAATGGATGGACTCAATCATTAAAATCTTTGTTCTTTTTTTAATTCCTTGTCCTTGACTTTCACAATTGCAGCCTCAGTTGGACGTGGTTGTGAAGGGATATACTGGCCTCTTGGATTGCCTGGAGTCTTATGCCTCTGCCTGTGATGCCTCCATGGTTGTGATGGGGAGTCAGGTGATCACATCTCAGCCTGTCATCAGCGGCAATACCACCTCTGCAGCAGCAGTGGGCTCCGTAACCCTCTCCTGCCTCAAACGACTGGCAGGCATGCCCATGCTGGTGGTGACAGCCAACACAAGGCTAGTGAAACTGAACCCTCGGGGTCAGCCTATCAAGCAGACATCATCAAATTGGAGGGCCTCAGCAGCAGCAGCTGCAGAGGGGATTGATCTTGAGGGCGGGAAAAGGGAAGTGCCTCGAGTGCTGGCTGTGGTGGAGCACCATGCCAGGGGAATGCTGCATTTCATTTCTGGAGTGTGTTTGGTAAGTGAAAAATATGAAAACTACTTGAGTGGTAACGGCCACCAACAAGGGCCCGCAAGCCCTAAACCTGAAATTCTTACATAATTCAATTCATGGGAGGGAGATGAACTCTTGCATGCCGATGATTTTTAAGAGAGGGGACGTGTAATTAGCGCTGCTTGTTGCTGCTGAGCAGTCTGCACCTTTTATCGGCCATCATAATCCTGACATTGTGCGGCCTGCCTCTCTTCAGGATCCTCTGAGGGGAGATAAGCTGATCCTGGGTCAGGTGTTCCCGTCTCGCATGATGACGACTCAGCAGCAGTCTGTGTCCAAGAGGGTGATGGAGTCGTTTGCAGATGAGGCAGCGGGTAAGACAGGATGAGGTTTGAATAACAGAGCAGGTAAAGTAGGATGAAGTTTGAATGAGTAGATAAAATAGAATGAAGGTTTGAATAAAAGAGCAGGTAAAGTTGTATGAAGTTTGATGAGTAGATGAAATAGGATGAAGTCTGAATAAAGGAGCAGGTAAAGCTTTGAATGAACGAGCTTTGCAAACATGAAGTTTGAATATTGTACTCAGTCTCAACTCTTCCAAACTGTTACTGGTTATTTTTGACATCTGCATATGCTGTCTTTGCCATGATTGTTAGTATTTGGCCGCAACTCTTACTCTTTGTCTCCTTAATTTTGCAGCCAAGCACTTGAATCCGGTTAAGGTCCAGCTGGATGGCCCCTTTGACAAGGCCCTTCAAACCTACATTGAGGACACTGGGCCCCACATTATAGCTTTGCAGCTCCGACCTGACAAGAATGCAGTGCCCATTGAGGTCATCAATTTGATGAGATGCAGCAAGGCAGCAGTCCTCTTGTACAGAGATAGAGCTTGATTGATGTAGATTATGATCTTACCTCATCCCTTGCTGCTGTACCTGAGCATGTACCTGGGGCATGCGCTGAACCCAGACATAAATATGTTGCCTTTTTTCTGCAAGAGGTGCAGCTTTTAGCTTCCAAGGTTGCAAGGCTTAGAAAACATACCTAATTATTCATACAAGCTGTATGACAGGCATCCTTAGCTGTAACATAACTGTTCTCCCCGTAAGTTCTGCCAGTTTAGGAGGTTTTAGCACCTTCAACAAGGTGGTCCATGTTCAAAAGTCATCATAGTGTCAAATCCTTTATAACATATTGATACAGATATTTGCAAATTTATTGCTTTACAAGGTTGCATCTTTATTTATTTCAGCTTTTGAAGTTCAGGCGGGGATTGCCTGGAGTTATTCCTGATTTACTCTTGATTCAAGTTGATCCTCTTGCACCGCCTGTTGCGTTTTGAAAAAGATTAGAGATTATGAATCTGGAGAACTCGTTGTAAGTCTTTAATCTTTACAGCTTTGGAATGGCAAAACGTATGTGCACCTCAACAAAACTGCTGCAGTACTGGTCTTTGACCAGAGCTATGGCCTAACATTAAAGGTTGAGTGTTTGTGACCTTGTGCATGCATCGCATATCCAGACACTAACCACATTTAAGTTATTTTACAATTACTACAGAGGATGTGAACAAAAATAACAGAGGAAAGTTTAAGTAAGCTTGGAAGTAAAACCAGACAGTATTGTACAGCAGGTGTATCTGATCAAACAAAAGTACAGGCTCATCTAGTCATACAAAAAATGTTGTAATACTGGACCACAGTGCTAGGGTTTACTTAGGGTGCAATGCATACAATAAAAATTGCTGGAGGACAAGTTACGGTGAGATGAATTTCCTATCATATGATCTTTGCCCAGAACACACTGGCACTACATAACACATTGGTACTACGTAACACATAGTCATGGAATGGGAATAGGCTTCCTATTCATACATGTACGGAGACAGCGCTTGGCCCAGTAGCAGCAGATTCAGTGACTGCTGCCATAGCAGCAGATTCAGTGACTGCTGCCATAGCAGCAGATTCAGTGACTGCTGCCATAGCAGCAGATTCAGTGACTGCTGCCATAGCAGCCGCTGCCTCCTCAGCAGCCTTCTTGCGATGTGCATACGTCTTATCAAACCTTGAAACCACATAGTCATATGAGTCTATCACATTCTCAGGCCCAGCTCTGATCTGGCTTCCACGGTTCGGGTGCATGAAGAAAGGTATGCTGTAGCGATACTTGTTTGGGTCAGCTGAGCGGTATATGACTCTGTGGATGGTACTTTTGATGACAGAGTTGCTCCAGAACTGAAGCAGGTCCCCGAAATTGATGACAAAAGCATTTGGGATGACTGGCACGTCATGCCATTCATTGTTCACACATATCTGCAGACCTTCATCCCCGGGTAGCAACAAAGTGATACATCCTAGAGCCATACAATGAGGAGGGAGTAGTAACGCAATGTTTTAGATCACATGTGAATGAAGTGGCAAACACTGTGGATGCTATGATTCTCCCACATATAAATGTGGTGGCTGTTGCATTATGCAGGAGGATAAGGGACATTGCATTCTCAAGAAGGCAATGTTCATCACTGGGTTACTCAATCGCAGGGAAGAAAATGTTGCCCACTATTTTCAAGGTGTGAAATTAGTCATCTTCAGGCCGGAGTGCTGATAAATGGGGAACAAAGTTACAGTCATCTGCAGCAATGAATATGGACATGAAAATGGTTATGAACTCACCATAATCAGTGTGGGCATGAAGAGGGTTATGAACTCACCATAATCAGTGTGGGCATCAGTGTTTCCATCATGTGGAGGGTACTTGAGGAGCTTGAGCATGTAGACAGGGTCACTGCAGTGGAGAGACGGGATCAGATACAAGTAACCATGAAGTGATTTTCAAGAAGAAGTGCTGATTCAGACAATATTGTGAGCATCTTCAAAGAGACATCATTTAATGATCAGGTGTGATGTGTTTTGCTTATGAAGAACAACAGGGTGAAAACTTGCATGCCATTTATGGCTACAACATAATCACAGAGAGGGGAAATTATGAAGACTCACCTGAGGTATTTATTTACAAAAGTTTCTGGCTCTCGCTCCTCAGACTGAAGTTGAGACATAAGGCCAGTAGTAGCAATAGCTTTCATCACGTCTTGACAAACGGCCATGCACATTCTCATGTATGCTTCAACATCAGGGATCAGTGCCTCTTTACCCTCAGGCGCAAGATTACCCGGGGCTAGAAAATTGTCAGATCCAAAGAAGAATCCCTCCTGCAGAGTGTATGAATATTCAAAAACATGTAATTTGCAATAATGTCACAAAATATTTTCACGTTTAAAAGACTGAAATTGTTGATTCATGCCATCTGTATGCTTACAAACATACATGATGTTCAAGTATTGTGTACCTTCGAGTCTCTTATGGAGATACCATTCGGGTCCTTATTTAATTCCAAGTAGCCCAAACTGTTGAAGTAGCCTCGGTTACTGTTGTTATGTGCAACATTGACTTTTTCTTTTGCATCCTGAGGAACTTCAAAAATCTCCTTCGCAACATCCCAAGCTCTAGATACCACTGATGGGTCGATGTGGTAACCTTCTCCGTTAGGTTTCTCGTTTTTCAAGTAGAAGAAACCGTGCAGCATACAAGCATCAGTAAGACGCTGAAGTCCATCATCATCAAGTGTTCCCTCCGAACCAATGCTTATGACAGGGATATGAACTGTACCGGTCATAAGGAAAACAAGTGTTGCAGCAGGTCAGTAGGTACCTTGGTGAAGTACGGTGCTTTCTCCTTCATATCGTCTCATTTAAAGCTTAAATGATGCGTTGTTGTACTGCAGCAATAGACAATCTGCGCCACTCCTGTGGGGCTTCTTCCTCACAGCTTCAAGGATGACACTGCGCATGTCAGTAACTTAATCAATCACTCGAGACTGATCATCGTACACGCTGACATACGTCGACTTCCAAGCATAATACATTTTGCTTGTTAATGTACTGACTCTTAAGTATTCTTATCCAGCGAAGCATCAAGATGCGATATTGTATTTTTTGAGAGGGCCGCAAAGTTGCATGTATCGCCTTACATAGCATATCAGTTTGTTGAAAAGGAGACTGGAGATCCTCACTACAGGAAATGCTTCAGGATGTTACAAGATCTTCCAATGACAACGGATAATATCAGATTATGCCTTGTAACCACGGCTCTTTCTGCGACCACGGGCCTTCTCAAACTTGCGGCCCTCAGATCGAACATAAGGCTTGGTGCTGGAATGAGGCACACCTGAGAGAGTGAAGAAAAGTAGTTGTGTATCTAAGCAATTAGGAGTGGTTCTCTCATTTAAGCAGCTCTGAGATGACTAATCTACAACGACCACATGACATTCCTTTTCAAGAAATGGAATGTCATGTGGTCGTTGATGGTCTTAAATAGATTGGAGGGAAATTCAGGCATGCGTATACTTGCGTCCCTTCACTCCATTTCACGAGGAATAATATGTGACTAACTGCCCATACACCATACACAGATAGGGCAACAACATGATCTTCTCACTCCATAATTTTGTAACCACATACTTTCCAGAGTGTCCGGAACAACATGCAAACATTTTGAAGTTGTACGGTATCAAAAAGAAGCATGGAGTCATGAACGAGGGCTGTGATCATCTCACCTGGTGCAGGTCCAAAGTGCTTGTTGGCCTCACGAGCAGTCTTCTGTCCACGCACCAGCAGGCAGTTCTTGCCAGTAGGGCGCTCTAGAGCCAGCTGATCAAAAGTCAAGCACTCTCCTCCGTTCTGAGAAAACAAATATTGAAGGATTAAATGTTATGTACCATGATATCTTATTACCTAGTTTCAAGCATTGATAATTGCTTCTTCTTTGATGGACATGATGAAATTTGAAAGCATGGAGCCATCAATAGGCAACTTATTTCCTATTTCTCCTTTCTGGAGATTTCCAGGAGTCTGCATGTGACTTCAAATTCGTGTCAGTTTGCATGCATATCTCGTACATTAAGAGTAACAGACCTACAGCAGGTGTCATCTAATTACCCACAGATTGGGTCATGCTGTTATACCTTGAGGATACGGGCCCTAGCTGTCTCAGTGAATCGGAGAGCGCACACACGCATCTTTGGGACCTCAAATAAACGGGAGTCGTCAGTCACACTCCCAACGATCACAGCTACCTTGTCCTCCTGCAGGACAATCCGGTTGCAGTGCATGAGAACTCGATAGTTCGGAGGAGTGTTCCGACTGTTTCTTTCACTAACCTTCCCCTTCAAAAAGGTGGCTAGCTTAGAGATAGAGAGAGGAGGCCGGTTAGCCCTGCTCATAAACAATCTCTTGAGGATGACCTTGTTGAACTTGCTGTCCGTACGCCTCACCAGGAAGCGAAATAGCTACAAAACAGTACTGATTAAATAAAATTGCAAAAAATGCAAGGGGATTCGCTAACAAGTACCTTAACAAGGAGCCTGAGATACACATTCTCGCTCCTGGGAGCAACCCTAGCGACCTTTTTGTTACGACCACCAGCTTTCAGATCGATACCCTAAATATGCAAAGAGTGGTAAGACTATGCACTGACGTACTGCGGCTGCGGCTATGGGCATAATCGATCCCTTACCATCCTTAATAGACCTTTCTCGCAAGAAAAAGGACGAAAGAGAGAGTCCCAGTGCTGGAGAGAACTTCATCCCCGTTGGCTTGCCATACAATTGCCGTACCTCGCCTCAAACAAAGAAATGCATTTCAGCGTTTTAATCACAGAAGAGCATAAGGATGAAACTTCTTACTCACAATATGCTTGCATGTCACATCAAGGGAGTAAAGAATAATTTCCCCTTCATGATAGAGGTCACCAAAGTGGAGACATGTGATGCAGATTATGATCCAGGTTGAACATATATCATATATCTGAGAATTTGAACTCATAATATGCATTGTCTCTAACAGACGCTTGCATTCTGACCCCTCCCACTTTCTTAGAGTTTTTAAGGCATATGTTCCCCAGAATTGTATGGCCTGCATTTCTACAAGGAGCTGAACAGGTGAATATAAAATTAAAGAGTGGAGCTCCAATACCATAATCTACAGCCTAAAGGGTTTGGAGAAGCACTGATTACAGAACATCCTTTCCTTGTAGATGGGTTGCAGAGATGGTCTACCAGAAGCTGCTACGGAGGAGATGCTACAAGAAGACACATTCCTTAAAAAGTTTCATCATGCGCTTCTTGAGGTACAGCTTTGATGACCAAGTATGATCCTTACATCCTGGACATTGTTTCTGCTCTCAGAAAACAGCTGTGCAAGTTCAAAAATTCCACATTCAATATTGTTGAACTTGGCCACTGAGTCCTGTACTAATTGCATTAAGTAGTGAATCAGTTCCTTCCTCCATGTGCTAGAGGGTTGTACAGTGCTCAGTATGCATATTTTCATGTCAAATTCCATCAATCCCTTGGCTACAAGTGGTGCAGTATGCATTATCCTGTGCTGGTTTAATGTAACTTAATGTAATGATTATTGATGACTCTCTCATTTATGTTCAGGTTAGACTGCAAGAAGGTGCACTAGTGTGCCCTGAAACAGGGCGCAAGTTTCCTGTATCTAAGGGAATTCCAAATCTCCTCCTCACGGAGGATGAATGTTGATCCTACTAAGCTGTTCAGCCCTCAATTACGTCATTGACTCCATTTCTTCTAATCACAACAGCTACAGTTCCAGGAGAGAAAGTAGACATTCTGATTGGCTGCAGCCTGTTCTTGATATTGCTGCTTCAAGCTTTAATTGTACTTATATATAAGAGCTACAGCGTCCAGCCATAATTCTGTTTTACTTCGAGTTTTAGTTTTGCATATAATGGACGTGACACATTTTTTATCCAGGACCGCCATGCAATTTACACTGCGATGTGATTGTTCTTATGCAAGTTGAAATTTAAGGGTTCAATGTAAAATGCAATGAAAATATGTACAGTCGTTCATTAGGTGGAGGTGATCGTTGACTAAGCTGCTTCCTTGGCAAACAAGGTCTTATCCCCAGCGACTGGATCTTGGTACACAAGTACAGCCCCCCTGCAGGACATGCAGCAGAGTCTCGTTGAGCAATACGTCTCAAACTCGCCTTTCCCATTTCTACAAACTAAAATTTGCATTCTAATCATTGTTTGATGTGAGTCATCACACTAATTGACAACCCGGCAAATGCAATGACTTACTTGCAGCTTCTTATCAACCCAATCTGAGAGGGCAGCAATCCCTTAGATCCAGGGACACGCTGGATCACCATCAGCCCAATGCCATGCTCCTCAACAGCTGCAACCAAGGAGGTGTCAAAGGCACCTTCCACTCGTATTGAACGATAAGAGGGAGTGCGATGCCCTGAGAAGAGTATTTATACATATTCTGAGCCCTATAAAGGTTGAATAGCCTATGACTAGCTCCACTTAAATATGCAGTAGTCATGCGTATTTGTTGAGTTACATAATGGCTTAGTTTTTACCTAAGGCAGTGCTTTCAAAGCTCTCTAGCAGGCGCCTCTGGTTTGCCAGCTGATTCCTGGTGAGATGACTGGTAGCAGACACCTGCTTACATTGTATTAGTCTGACATCAGCATTGGACAAGCACTCATCGTGGGTACTGCTTGCTTCAAGCACAAGTGGACATCAATACCTTGATGTATGAGAACTCAGTACACCAAAAGCCCAATGAAACGAGGTGAGATGTTCGAAAAAGTGACCACTGCACACGCATCTTTAAAGGAATGGTTATAACAATAACCTTACTGCATTGCAATATGATCCTCTCAAATACCCAAACACATGTCCTAACAAATGCATGCTTACAATGCTGGCCTAGCTACATCATTTTCTCACAAGTGCTAGGAACAGCTTGTCTCTATCCCTCCCTGCTAGCAGCTGACTACAGACCAGGCTCAGAACAGGCCGAGCATGAGACTCTACCGCTACCATCATCTTCATGCTGGTGGCTGATGGATTCTGATGAGGCATAATGAGGAGGCAAAAAAAGAGTCAACTGTGTCACAAGATCTCCTAGTTATGTTTATAAGCCAGGCGAGACATTCCTCCAATGCTGCAGCATAAGCCTCTTTAACATTTACATTCCTCCAATGCTGCAGCATAAGCCTCTATAACATTTCTAAACAGTGAAGGTTTTAAAGAGAGATTTAAACAACATACTACTTGCTAAACCCTAGGAGGTCTTATGATCATGGAGAAGGAGCGCAAATTTCCACAAGCACTCACAGGTGTGTTAGTTGAATTCTGCGTCACCACAATGAGAGGCAGGCCCACAGCACGACGCATGAAGCTGAGCGTCACAGAGGCCTGAGTCAAAATTAAAGTGATGGTTCAGCAGGAGCAGAAGCTGAATGTTTGTCATCAGTAAAGATGGTGACAAGAGCCACCACATGCTCAAGGAATATAATTTGCTACTCTAGCGAATACCCTCTGCTCTATTATAATAAACAGTGCATGATGATTATAATTGAAGGCTTGATTTCCTCCTTCCTACAAAGTGAGGAGCTGCAGACATCTAATTACTCACCACTACTGAATCAAACACATTTGACGTGATCTGAACGCTGCCCATGACCACCAACGTTGCCCCTGGCTTGCACTCAGTAGCCACATACCTTTCCATACAGCTCAAGAGGCCATGAGAGCCTCGTACCTGATGAGGCAGCAACAACATCAGCAGTTCTAATAACACCTAAACCCTAAACAGCAGCAGTTCTAATAAGACCTAAACCTTAAAGAGCAGCAGCAGTTCAAACAAGACCTTATATCTAGTAGTTTGAATGATCATAAATAACTCCTTGAAGAGAGCTTTCTGACTGGAACGGTGCTTGTGGTCCTTTGTAAGCCATCACAAGAGATGAGGTCACGACACCCTATCACAAGAGATGAGGTCACGACATCCTATCACAGGAGATGAGGTCATCCTATCACAGGAGATGAGGTCATGACACCCTATCACAGGAGATGAGGTCACGACACCCTATCACAGGAGATGAGGTCACGACACCCTATCACAAGAGATTAGGTCATCCTATCACAGGAGATGAGGTCATCCTATCACAGGAGATGAGGTCATCCTATCACAGGAGATGAGGTCATGACACCCTATCACAGGA
>BEGY01000049.1:40772-176569 GCA_002335675.1 Chlamydomonas eustigma | reverse complement strand
GGCCATGACACCCTATCACAGGAGATGAGGTCATCCTATCACAGGAGATGAGGTCATCCTATCACAGGAGATGAGGTCATCCTATCACAGGAGATGAGGTCATCCTATCACAGGAGATGAGGTCATGACACCCTATCACAGGAGATGAGGCCATGACATACTATGTGTAAAATGCTAAAATAGAACTTCCTACCAGCACATCTGCTCGTACATCCGTCATGTTCCTTGTGGCCTGTTTGTGGAAACCATTCAGAAGCTTCTGCCCAGGTGCTCTCTGCATCTCAGTAGGGACTACTGTGACTAGATGGACAGTGTCACGACCTGGCCTGCAAGGAAACAGGAAGTAATAGACTTGTGGCCTTATGAGTGAGAGAGTACAAAGAAAGCAAACAACTGTTTACAAAATGGTGAAGGAAATAAGATGAAGTACTTGCAGCTGCTGAATTTAATAAATAACAAACATACACTATAATTAATGCACATCAGGAAATGTGCAATGCTCACTTCATTCAGTGGCAAAGAGGAATAAGGGAATAATTAACATTAGCAATTTTCATTGGAAGGTAGGATGTCTTGCTCTTACTATTGGATATTGTGAAGTACCTTGCAAGAAACAAAGCCATATTTACAGCTTTAGAGGACACTGTATTAGTTGACACAAACACCACAATGGACATGCCCTCTGGCGGCTTCTTCCCAGCTGCTCCTGCACCAGCCACAAGGGTTGCCTTAGGCTGGGACTTGTTGATCACATCCACCACAATCTCTTTAAAGCCCTGACTCTGGTCTTGGGTGGTCACCACAGGTATGAAGGCCTCCATACTATCTGGAGACACAACTATGTCATGGTGCCTGCATTAAAATCAAGGGAAACGTTCCTTCATCTGAGTACTACCTTTACTACCATTAAAAAGCAGTTGTTTACATTTGCTTGCTTGGCTCCTCTTCATCCTCATGCAGATCAATAATGCAAATTATTGTATTCCTGACCTGGATTCAAGAGCCATGCATTTGGCCTCCTCAGCGGATGTCAGATCCGCCATATCCAGTTGCACATGAACATATCCTCTGTTGAGTCGCAAGCGAGGTCTGAACACCTTGACAGTCTTGAGTATACCTGAAACCAGCAACAATCTTGACAAGTAAATCCTCAATGCTCTGGAACTCCACCATTTCCAACTCTTGGCCAAGTTATCTGAAGTTGCAACTCTCAAATCTTGGCGTCAGATTAATTACTTAGTTGTCTTGCTCCAAGCAGCAAGCTATGTTATTATTGACTATTTTTGCATGCGTTGTGTTTATTCAATCAAAATCTGTGCCTGAACGCAACCCTCACTCTTCATAGTAGGCAGGTGGTATAACCATCTGCCTAACCCCACTGCTTGCTTCCCATGTAGCTTTGCTCTGGCTTGGTCAACAGCCTCTATTAGATGTGCAGTGACTAGCTCAGAGAGAGGCAGCTCTGAGACCACATGGCTAGGTTGAGGTTGGGACTGAGGAGGCACATCAGGTGCATGAGTGCCCTGCATCAATGAAAGAAGCTGAGTTGTGCATTCTACCTCGCAAACTTCCATCAAGTGCTTTTGTTAACTTCCTTCACCTTCTCTTTTGTAGGACCTGCATGCCTCATGAGGACACTGCCGTACTGCCTGGCAGCTGTGGGGCTATCCACCATTCCCACATCAACTAGGATCCCAGCATGGCTTTGATCTCGGAGCCTGAAACGGTAAGCCAGAGCCGATGCGTCTAGAATGCCGTCCTTCTCCAAAATATGGAGGTCTCTCAATCGTCGCGTTATGACCCATCTGTCAAGAGAACAATTCCAGATAAATCTTTGACTTACACAAAATTCATATTGACTTAAACCGACAAAGAAGGCTACATGACGGCAATGAGTTTCATTGAGTGTTTCTAAAGCATGCAGTTAGTGTGTGCACTCACTGAACGCCCTTCTTCTCAAGGGCCTCCATCACAGGCAGTGCTAGGGCCTGCCTCATCCCTGCCTCATCAAGGATAAATGCCTCTGAAGGCCAAGCCATCTGCAGCAGGCAGTCCATTCAAGCATATGGGACACAAGACATGAAGGGGGACATGGTGTGAATGCATATGACACACTACAGATGAAGGGGGACATGGTGTGAATGCATGTGACACACTACAGATGAAGGAGACATGGTGTGAATGCATGTGACACACTAGAGATGAAGGAGAGTGTGAAGTGTGAGTAATTGACCCAGCATCCTCACAAAGCATCAGGGGAAGATTGAATACTGAAACGTATTTTCATAGAATAAATTTTTGACCCATTGTCGTATGCTAATTCATTTTAGCATGGATGGATATCATGAACACAAGATGTGAGGCAGGCAAATGTTTGGATCAGAGGTTACGGTGATGAGGTGTAAACAAAGCAAGGGTTCTGCTTCCAGCATTTTTGTCGTGACCAAACATCACAGACTGATGACTAGGTTGTAAGTCATGTCACCTGAGCCATGCAGTGGCCAGAGCCAAGAGGAAGCTGGGAGCGAGTGACGCGATCGCTCCTTACAAATCTCTTCTCTACAGCATCGTACTTGAAGCCAGGATGTTTCTCTTGGAGTAAGAAGAAGAAGTTGTTCCTATTCAACCTGTAACAAAGATCACATACCAGTTGAGAATGCATCCTTGATCACATTTAAGAAGTACTGAAGATCAGCAACTGACATCATCAGCATAGACAGATGGCTCACCCATAAAACTCTCGCTCCCACAGCTCCTGTGTCACCTCTTCCTCTTGATCTTCAGTCAAATGCAACACCACGTGAATGAGCTGCAAGGCATCCTTTCCAACTAAGCTTGTAGCCTGTAAGTAACAGTTGGATAGAGAGCTCATATCAGCATCAGGACTTCCAAACCTGAAGTTAACAAGTAACATTTCAGAACATAACAAGAATTCACAGCTTTATTTTTCTGACCTCAAGGGGCCTTTTTTTAGGAGATGGAGCAAAACCCTCACCTGCTGCACGAGGTTACACAGCACCCTGGACCCTAGTCCTACACCCTGAATGCGGTCACCGGCAGGCATCATGCCAGGCCGACAAGCTTCGAGAAGCTTCCATGGATCTGAGCTCCAGAGCTGCAGCTGCTGTCCTCCTGGTAGCACCAGAGACTCATTTCCAGCAAAGATTTGAATCGCAATCTGTTTTGAAGCATTGATTGAAAAAATTGCATGAGGACAAAAGCAAATAATGAAGTCATTACTAGTGGCTCCCTTAATTGAGATCCCTTCGTTTCGATTCACTAAATCAATTCAATCAGAGACATATCAACAATCACTCTCCTGCTATTTTCTGCTGGTACCTCTGTTAACACTCAAAACATGTACAAAAATTCACAAAACAATCAGTTGCTTTCTCCCCTCATTTGAGAACTCACTTTCCCTGTGCCCAGTTTCCTTATCACATCAGCATGGTACTTGCTGTGCTGATCTCCCTTCTTCCAATCCACTTCTTCATAATGAGACACCACACCAGGGGCCACCCAGGACTGGTTGTCAGCCCAGGCACTGTTGCAGCGATTGATGTACATTGATAACAAACTAGTGGCACTGCGCACTGTGTCCACCTGAGAGGAGAACAGGGATTTTATGCATTGCAAAAATTGAGGTCTGAGATTGTACAGTCTATGTTTAGAGGATGCATTCTGAGGAGTTAGTGTCCAGAAGGAGTTAGTGTCCAGAATTTTACGCCAAAAAAAGATTTTCTTATACAGAAAGAAATAACTCATCCACTTCATTAAGTCTTACCTGCTCTTTCAACATGCCTCTTAATCCCAATCAAGAACTTATCCACTTCATTAAGTCTTACCTGCTCTTTCAACATGTCTCTCACATGCCTCTTGGTCCCAATCAAATCTGCATATCAAAGATTTTGCAGATGTTGAGAACAGGATAGACAGCGCTACAGCACATATGCCTATTACAGAGTTTGATGTCAGCATGTCTTAATACTTGAGGGATTCAGACAATGAAGAGACACACACACCTGCATTTGCACTGGAGCGTAGACAGTCTGAATGAGTGTCCTTGGCTTTGACAGACAGCACCACATCAGGGCTGTGCCTCTTGATCTTTGGTAACATTGCAGAAGCAGATCGATTTGAGGCGCCCCAGGCAGGCCGCTTCACCAGATTGGATGCAGCAGGAGGGCTAGCACTCAAGATGAGCCCTGCATTCCGGCGCACCATGCGATCAAAGTCAGGGGAACCAAAGGCAGGCTGATCCTCAGCAGACACTCCACTGCCTAGTACAGGCTTGAGCAGGCGCTGCTGCTGCTGCTGCAGAACTTGCTGCTTCTCTGCCTGTTCCCTGCCACTGCTCCTACCTGAGCCAGGGTTGTTACTTCCAGAAGGAAACGACCTCTCGGCTTTGATCATCTGTGGTACTGGCAACTTCCCCGTTGGCCTGGACTCCTCCTTGGTTGAGGCTGATGTCTGCTCATCCAAACTGCTCCGCCTGCGTTCTGAACCAGAGGATTCCCTTCTCAGGGATTGTCCGGAGTGCGCAGAATCTCTCTTGTGGGCCTGCCCTGATTCCTCACTGTCCTTAGAAGACCGCCTACTACTGCTACCTACTGCTGCTCCCTCTATATCACTGGCTTTAGAGGATCTCCTACTCTTCACAATCACAGCTCCTTCAGTCTCTCCGCCAGCTCTTGCAGGCACATTGTGTGTATGAAGGACAGCCTCTTCCAAGCCGATGGGGTTTGCAGTGGGGCGCTCACTCTCTCTTGGTCCAACTCCATCCCTTTCATCTGTTCCTTCTGGCAGTGCTCCGAGCTCAATAGGAGACTTGCCTCCATCTCTGCTTGCTCTTGCAGGTGTGCTGATACACAGCATACTTGCAATGGGAGTGCTGGTAGTCAGTATACTTGTAGATGTCCCCTTATTGCTGTCAAGGGAACTAGATTCATGTGTGTTACATGAACTTGAAGCTGTGTCATCTCCAGCTGGCCCAGAGGCAGCTTGTATACTAAGATGCCCAGAAGCAGTAATACCATCAACTCCACTCTCATGAGGGGTTGTAAAACCCTCATTTTCTGAACCCTTGGAAACAGCTTCAGATTGGATGGATCCAACATCTGACTTATTTGACACCTCCATCAAGGCATCCCCTTGCTGTACCTGCTGAACGCTCGCTTCCAGCAAAGACTCTGCTTCAACCACAGGTCCAGTCTCAGGCTCCGCTACACATGTCCCTGACTCAGCTACATCCTCTGAGGCTTTGGGCCCCAGAGGTTCCCTTTGCTCTTCATCAGAGAGGGATGCAACTTCCTCCTCTAGGCCCTCTCCTACCGGGCCAGCCGGAATCTTTGTGTAGAATGGCCTCAACACTTCATCGCTGGGATGTTGAACAACTGCTGAATGTAAGGTCGGCTGAGAAGAGGCACTATGTAAGGCTTCATTTTGTGCTGATGGAGGCTGCATGGCTTGATGCAGGTCTTCAGAAATGTCAGGACTGGCGCTGTATCCCCATAGCTCTCCAGGTGTACTATCTTTTGAACTTATGTCCATTGATGAGCTTTGCATCTTAAAAGAATCTAAATCATTTGATACAAGCCTTGGATATCTAATATTGGATGGCATGACCACACCATGAGCGCTCACGTTGTAAGGTAAAGAAATCACTCCTTGAGACACAGCCGCAACTGCCCCTACAGCAAGCACGTCCTGCTTTCCATTTTCATGTACTCTGACATCTGAAGGCAGTGAATTCACTTCTTGGATCAAGGCCTGATGAGTAACTGCTACATCCTGCTGTGCAGATCTAAGATCATCAGATCCAGTACCATGCTGAGTGCCTGCTGTGTGATATGGCTCTGATGCCGTAACAACTACGTCCTTGACAGAGACCTGAGAGCTGGCAGAAGCTGCAAGGGAGCTGGCAGAAGCTGAAGGATGGTGCTCGGAACCGGATGGTTGAGTTACATCCTTCATCTGCATCATAGTCTTATGTGATGTCAAGCTGCCCTGGATCTCACCCTTCTCTCTTTCTAACAAAGGCATCAGAGAGATGGCAGATGTGAGGTCCTGCTTTTGAGGTCTGAGGGGAGTTTCTGCAGTACCATGTGAGGGTACTGTATTGGATCGCGGTACTGCTGCAGATTTGGGTGAAATTTGCTTAATTGTGTGTTTCTCAGCCAGCAGAGATGGAGGCTTCGGCATAGATGTTGTGGTCCTGAGCCTTCTGACTGAGGTATGGACAGGGGAGATTGGAGGTAGTGCTGCTCGTTGTGGAGCACCAGCCTTCTCTAAGATGGCTGGTAATTCAGGACCTGTTACTCCATGGTTCAGTCCTGAGGGCTGAGGAAGCTTCTTTAAGGCGCGAGTCACTGCCTCTTTCAGCTCATCAGATCCTTGCAGCAGCTGCTGCTGCTGCAGCTGCCTACGTCTGGTAGGGGAGGATGCTGATGCTCTTGACGATACAACTGCTTCCTGTAGCTGATACTGCTGGATGAGATTCTGAATATTAATGCTTCGAGAGCGGCGCAAGCCCTCCTGTACCGCTACGTCTTGTAGCAGAATAGGCGTACCCCTGCGGGTAGGAGACTCCGAGATCTGTTGAGAGGAGGAGTCCTCCAGCTTTTGAAGCTTCTCCAAAGCTGCCTGAAGTGTCTCAATCTAATGGTAAGGAGGAATGAAATGTTATGAATACATCGTCTATTCGTTGACAGGAAAAGCTAAGATCTTGAGTCAACTAGTTAACATTGCCAGTTCTTGCATAAATACTGAGTACCTGTTGTTTTGCAGTGGTTTGCCTCATGTAATCTTTAATGAAGCTGTCCTTGTCAGCTGCCAGAAGCTCTGGGATGAAAAACGACAGGTCATCCAACCTAGGGAGGCGAGCAGGGTGACGATGGCCTCTCTTCAGACGTAGAGCTGTGATAATGGTAAGCATGGTGCGACGCCTTGAAGCATGGACACGCTTGCGCCACTCAGCCATTGGAGGGCGTGGGGGAGCTGAGAGGAGGAACGTAAATACATGCATTGATGTGGATGTTGACCTCAATGTTATAGCTAACAAGGTCGTGATGACTACGGATGCTTGAATGTAAGAATCCTTGTTGGAGGCCTCACCATTTTCTTCTGCCACAGAGGCCTTTTGAACCTCAAAGATCTCAGCACTGACTCTTCTCAGAGCATTTAGCCTTTATTTGCAGCAAAAACAAGAAGAGTCAGAAAACAAAATTTTGACGCGATCATTTGTAAAACCAATGCTGAATCTAAACATTGCCCTTCCGAACCCTGCATGCCAGTGCTGTAGCTGTTCAATAACCTTAAAACGAAGACCATAGTTTTGAGTTTCCAGCAAGACTAAACATATTTTTGTGATGTATTATTGTTTCATAAAAGGTCTGTTCTCGATGTCCTCTGGTTTCTGATGATCTTATGGCCCATTATGACATGGATCATCCTCACCTTTCCTCACTGTCCTCTGGTTTCTGGTATTTCAGAGTCTGGAAGTTCAACATAATGTGTCCATCCTCCAATTCGCCACGTCGCTCAGCAGCCCTGAGACCATGCAGGAAATAAGGTTGAGATAGACATGGTCAAGATCTTCAATTTCTCTCTGCAAGGGACTGATTTGAGTATGGCAACAATACATGAGTTTCTTTAGCACTCATTCCCTCAACCTGAGACATTCTCATAAGCTACAACAGCCTTAGCACTAAGCTGATAGTGGCAGCTGCGTTTGTAGCTTGTCTTTGCAAGTTGCTCAGTTTGAAACATCACACCTTCTCTCAGAGTGTGTCAAGAACTTTTGAGCTGTGTCTCCTCTCATCCTCTTGACAGGCCCATCCAAAAACTTGGGTTTGATTGCATAACAGATGTCCTCTAGCTTCTTTCCATTGTCTTGAAGTTGTTTCTGGAATACCAAGCCAAAATGTTAGTTAAAAACAAGTGCAGTCCTGTGTCCCCTGTGATATGCTTAGTCTATATGCCTGCTCTCTCTGCTGTAACTACTATCTACAAAAGGGCTTTTAAAAAACAGGTTAAACATTGTCAGCACAACCACAATGCTCTTAACAATCGTGTGAGTGATATTAGACCAAATCTCATCATCATCTACACTCATTTTAAATGACTGCGCCAGCATGTAGTTAGCCGTCTCTTGTAAAGCATTATTCACCTCCAGGTATCCCATTCGAGCTGTGAATGACTGGCCATGCAATAGGGCTGGTCTTCCAGGGCCTGCATAATTTGAGTGCATCACATGCTAAAGTTATACCTGCCCTCCCCAGTATTGTGTTTTTGAGAGGAATTCCTTCAGAGGCATGCTAAGTAGGTATCTCACCTCCGACCATGTCCAACTCTCTCATTCTCTCCGAACGCCATTCCGCTGAGACGTAATCCTCCCATTTATCCTCAATATGGTTAACAGGCTCTAAGAACCGGTTGTTACTTGAGGCAATGCCCATCTACATCGCTCTGACGTTATGTTAAATTATCTTGAAAGTTGAGCAATGCAGGACCTCCCATTTACTATCCAGCGGCCTTTGTTCTCTGGCCCACCTGAATTCTGTCATGTACGGGATTCATCTCCATAGTTAAATTCCAGCGTCTTCTAATTAACTGATATATGAGTAATATGACTGAGTTTTTTAAAGCCACTAAGCCATTCTTTCCATGAATTAATTCTAAGAGTCAGAACAATCTCCGCCACTCACGGGGGCAAGAAAGAGAAGCCTCAGGTAGTAATGAGGACTTGTATAAACTTGTTTTGAAAATACAGCGTTCCACAGACGTAAGATAGTAACATCGCTGTTACTGCCGCAAAAGGTGCCAATGACAGATAGCTCTGACTGCAAAAAGAATCAATAGAGTTATTAAGTAAAGGATTAAGCATATATAGTTAAGTTTGAGAGGGCAGCTGTCAGATTCCAACCGTTCCTACTTGCCAGGCACCCACCCAGTTTCCACAGACTTTCCAAGCATCATGCTTAGCAACTGTCCCCATCCAGCCACACAAGCCCAGGACGATCCAGCCATCCACACAATGTCTCGTGTGTATAAGGCTCTTGGGAACATGAGGGCATTGCCGGTCAGGGCTAGGAGCATGGTCCCAACTGACAGGCCAACTAAGCTGCTAGGCTCCAAGAAGTTCCGCACCTGGATCAAGTTTGGAAAACCTTTAAACATTCCTTACAGATAGATATTAATGTTCTGCCTATTGACACCATTCACTCACTACATACAGAAGCCTTCCATATTGCGAGGGGACTGGAAGGTCTTTGCAGCCATTTCACCTCACTTCACAGAAGATGTAATAGTTGCATAACGAATGAGACACATAACCAGAAAGTGACAACAAAAGATGGCACATATGAGTATTATTGTCTTCGTGCATGGCATTGCGGCGTACCAACTGCGGTAAAGGTGAAAGAGCAAATAACAAGGTTGCTGCCCACCCAGGCAAGTTGTGGGCTATATCAGACACCATCTTCCTTCCTTCAGAATTCCGCATCTATTGCAGAAGCATTAGATGTTAGAGTGATAAAAAGAGTGGAAGTCATGAATCCAAAAACCAGTATTTCAGTTCAAGAGCTGAACAAGTTATAGTCGCGACCACTCACCTGGACCCTTACAAATGCAGACAATGCTAGCACTATTGTAATGCCTGCAAAGAGGCCCTTGTCGTATCCCACTTGCAACACACTGCTCATCACCTGCAAGGGAAAGGAAACTCATTAGTTGTAAAACCAATTTCAGGTCTAACCCTGCATGCTTAAAGTTTGAACTCAGACTGACCGCCACAGTGCTATCTCAGACGTCTTCTTGTGTTCATTTCCTTATTTAGCATCGAAGCCTCTCATCCCCTTGCATCCATGACAAATGTTCTTGAAATAAAGGTTCAATGTCACCATTTACCTGCACAAAAGCAACGAGACCAGCTGAACCCACAATCAGCTCCCACAAGCTCCAAAAAGGCATTTTTCCACCTTTGTAATGATCTGCCCGCTGTGGCTGCGATACTTCTTTGCTTGAATTAGGATCCTGACCTAGGCCTCCTTTTAACCTGTTGAGACTGATTGCTACTGCCAGCGCTGTGAGGCCAGCAGTAGCCAGGAACACAGGGGCGGGCATGAAGGATGCAAGCGCGACCTGTTTAGATCCAATGGATGTTGCGCACGGGAGAGATGAAGTAACTGTGAATCTCCACATTAGATACTATACCTATATGTTATCAGGCTAGATAATACTTCCTTATCCTTATTGAAACCCACTTTAACAAAGCTAAAAAACATGAAGGATGTCTTCATCACCCTGCCATGTCTTATCCCTGTGAGCCTGAAACACATGGCTAGAGAGTCTGACCCTCACTTGGAAGAGCACCAACATATTGTTCACAATCCCTATGATCTGGACATTCACTGCGCTGCGCTCCGTCCTGCCAGCAAAATGAGTGCACATAAGAGTGTTGCCTAACAGGCCACTAAGGTAACCCTGCAAATGAGACCAGGAGTTGTAGGTTGTGACATGTAGCCCAGCCTTCAAAATTAAGGATATGTCACAAGCATGCTTACACCTATGTACAATCGTATAATATACAAGCATATGCACCTGAGAATAGCTGCAAGCTGCTCTAGCTGTGGATCCTACCTCCCACGAGATTATAGACAAAGCACAGGCTTGACCACTAAACATGTTCACAGCATTTTGGAGGACTTGAGGTAGCACTAAGACCGAAAATGGGATCGCTGACCCAACGACTAAGCGATCTGTGATTCTGTCCCAATCATCTCGAGTTACAGGTACAGCATGCACACTTAACCTACATCTTCGCACGTCAAGCTTTTTTATTTTATGTCGTGGGGACAGGGCATAATTGTGTTGGCTTTTTTGTGCTGTGAGCTGACCTCCGACACCTGAAGCACTGTCTTTCCACGACTTTAGCATTTGAAATCGTAAAATAATAAGTCCTGATGCTCGTTACATATCAATGATGCACAGTCATCCTTGATGAAATAGGTAAACAAAGCGTCAGGGTTCTGAGGTAGGTATGAACTAACACTCTCCACAGAGCTCATTCTGTTAGCAGATCATCGATCAACCCCATATGAGCAAAGTCATCCAGACCAGGGCTTTCCATTTGAGGCGTTACAGACTGTTGAGCGCGCTACAGCACAGAAAAAGGGATGTGAGGGGACAGATCAATAAAATGCATAGGCTCAAATTAGGGAGGCTTCACTCATTTAAGGTGCAACAATGGTGAGATTATGATGGAATGTTGTTGAAATAAAAAACCATGACAAAGCAATATATTTCAGGTATTTTCATCGTTTCGCATGCATTCATACAAACCTTGGCAGGCCCTGCTCCATAAGTGAGGCCAGTTTGTTGTGCTGGCTGCTGGTGCATGATGAGGTGTGGTCCTGCTGTGAACTCAGCGGCAGCATGGTTCAAATGACCACGCTGCTGCTGTTGCTGCTGCTGCTGTACAGCCAGAGATGGTGCTGCGGTGGGCGTGGAGGGCTCGTCCAAAGACTGATGTTTCTGCTTCGCAGGTGTCACCGAGCTTGCCTGGCCACCCATTGGGGTTTGTGCCCGTTGGTGAGGTGCTACGCTACTAGCTACCATGGCAGTACCAGCAGCTGTAGGAGGTGCTGGAGCACCTGCAGTCACTGCTAGGCCACCTCCTGCAACTGCAGCATTCCGGTAGGAAGGCACAGCTGGCTCTGAAAGGGTGCTACTCAGCATGCTGTTATGTACAGCTTGTCCAGGCACTGTTGCTCCCACAGCGTTCGTGACGCCATTGGAGCCTACTATGCCGTACTGGTGAGCTGTGGAAGCAACAGGCGCTGCTGTGCCCTGCTTCCCTTGCTGCTGACCTGGGCCTGCCACACCAGCCCGGGCACCATTTGCAGCAGCTGGCCCGGCTGCTGCTGAGAGATTGTACATCGCGGAGGAGGAGGAGGCGCCCCTCACGAGGATGACCTGACAAGTGTCGCTTGCGGCAGCAGTCGTTGTCCCAGCTCGCTGCTGCTGAGGCGCTAAGCGTCCTGTGGGATCGTAAGGAGGAGCACCTGCTGCTGTACGCCTGCTACCCGCAGATGAAGCTTGGTTCCCTGCTCCCCCAGCATTGACAGCTGAAGGAGGCGGAGGTGGGGGTGGAGGTGGCGGAGCCTGAGGCTCCTTATGAGGACCTGTGGGATGGGTCATTGGACCATTACCACTTGCTATATGTTCCGCCTTGCTGCTTGGCACATCCCCATGTCGGAAGGCAGTCGTGTCCTTCTCGCTGGCTACCCGGTTCAGAGTCTTCCCATTGTTTCCATTTACCATGACAGAGGATGCTATGCTGATGGAATCTGAGGAGGAGTGCTGCTGATGCCCAGCAGGCCTCCTTCTAAACACATCCGCTAACTCCGTAGGCTGAAGCTCCGTCAGCTGTACCTGCAGAGCGTATAGCTCTGCGTCCCGCTCAGCCAGCTGCTTCTCCAGGGCACGTACCCTGCATCTCAGCACCAGTACCTCCTGCTCTGCTGCAGACGCTCTCGCCTCAGCTGATGCAAGTGCTGCCACTGCTGCGTCAGCTGTGCTGCAATCCTCTGACTCAGCGTCCTCTTCCTCCTCCTCTGTGTCGGCATTGACGCCGGTAGCTTGGTCTACAGTGCCTACTTCCTTGGAGCTATCATCTGTGTCACTCAGGGCTGAGTCTAGTCTTTCTTCTGTACCTGTACTGCTAGATGTGAGCTCCTGGGTCATGTCTATCACAGGGGAAGCACTAAGGGCTACTGTCTTCATGGCCTGCTGCTGCTTCCCAGCTGTTGCAGTACTAGCCTGATGCCCTACTGCTGGCACATAGGGTACTTTAGCTAGTACTGCTGCACGTTGCTGCTGGGGTGCCTGTGTAGAGGAGGGGATTGCTCCTGCTGCTGCATTTGAAGGGGCTACAATTTTCCCTTTCCCTTGTTGCTGCTGCTGCTTTGAAGAAGCAGATGCTGCCTGCTGCTGAACCTGCCTGGCTGTTGCTGCAGCTTGCTGCTTGGCCTTCGCCTGCTGTTCCTCCTCTTGCCTCTTTTTCTCCGCTGCTGCAGCCTCCTGCGCTCTCTTCTCTGCCTCTACTCGCTTCTGGTCCTCCAGGTTCTTACGCTCCTGCTCTTCTGCATCTTTCTTCGCTTTGTCTGCCTCCTTCTTAGCTTTGGCTTTCTCCTGTCAAAGACCAGAATCACAAATATCAAAATCATAAGCTCAAAGGCTATTTAGGCCCTGGAGTATATGGACCATATACAGAAGCTAGGTAGAAATCATCACATCAACTTGTTTTGCATGAAGAACATGCTGAATTTACAGCATATTCTTATGCATACTGCTGAGCATGACTCTTTGTTGATGAAGATCTACTTGATGCCTCTCACTTGCCATGAAGTAAGAAGTCATGACTGACATCTAATCCACAGACACAATCCAAAGACACATTTGAGGATCAGATTAACGAGAATTTTCAGAATGGTTTTTCATGTTTCATTTTTCATATCTATGCTGAGACTGTACAATGTATCCCATTTGTGTCCCACACGAGCTTGCATACCTTCTTTTTAGCCTTCTTCTCCTTTTCCTTCTCAGCTTGCACTTTGGCTTTGCTCTCCTCCATCTGCTGCATTTCGAACTCCTCTGCTATGAGCAGATCTTGTCGCTTCAGAGCCTCAGCATCACGGTATGCAATCTACATGGTTCATGCAGTTCGGAATTCTTCATCGCCTTAAATTCAGCGTAGCATTGCCATGATGGTAATATATTGACCAATATGCTCAACCAGTGTCATTGCTCAGATCATGACATTGCAGTATTACTCCAGGCACATATGACTCCAGCACATATGACTCCAGGCACATATGAATCCAAGCACATATGACTCAAGCACATACGGCAATCAAGAAGCAAAGTTAGGCTAGCTTACCTCCATCTTATCAGTAATAATGTGGCTGATCACAAACATCTCTACAGTCTTCCGCCCCAGCTCCGCCAACCGTTTCTCGTCACGCTCAATAGAGTCACGGCGATAGTCATCCTCCTGTCCGCTCCTAAGAGCCAGCCCATCATTTGGCTGTACCATTTGCTGTACAGGATACACAGCACAACATCTAACTCAGCCTGTGTGATGCCCCTGATCTAAGGCAAGTATTGTGGCCTCCGTGATTCATAATTTCCTTTTGGCCACAGTCAGTAGGATGAGCCTTAATTCACCTTGTCATCCTTAGCCATGGGGATGAAGTCCTTGGACACACGGTCAGCAAGCTCCAAAAGGTCTCCTAGCAAAGCGAATGCGTTTCGCTCAGCCTTTATAAGAACTAGAGGAAGGTTGTCAGAGCTCTTGCCCTACAGAACAAAATGAAGTTTTTAGAGGACAAAACACTGATGTCAAGGGGCTAGGGCTTCTCCACAATATAGAAGACTGTTGCTGGTTGGTGCTTAGCCCTAAATTATAGAACGCACAAAGGAAGGATGTACCCTTCTGTTGCACATGTAAGATATTGACGTGTGTATGATGTACCCTGCATGATCACACCTCCATGTACAGACGGCTGTGCTCCTCAACCTGCTTGCATCCACTGTACAAAGCATCCATGACCAATGTTGAGGTCACCTCTTTTTCGTTGAAGAACTGCTTTACCAAACCCTGGAGCGAAAAAAGAGAAATGGAGCCTCAAATTCCGACACAAAATTTTGTGTGAAGACATCCGAAGCATTTTCTCTCAGATTCTACTCTTGTATCCACAATGACAACAAATGCTTGTCCATGTCACTGACTTTGAGTATCCCATCTGCTTTTTCTGCCAATAGCTTTCGCTGCTGATCACTGCTGAGGCCCACCCAGAAGTCCTTGAATTTCTTCACCTCCTCCTTTACCCAGGACAGTCTCAGCTTTTTGTCATCACAGAATCTTCTACACACTCCCTCTACATTTGTTAGGTATACTCTAACTAGTTCCCTTCTGTACTGCGGGTCTAAGCATCTGAAAGGAAGGTTGGGCTTGTCCCTGAATGAAGCAGAGAGACAACTTTAGGACATGCCAGTGTGTAATAGGGGTTCTAGATCCATTGCACCCAATCCTGATTGAGACAAACTTATTTCAATACTTACAATATCACTTGCACTTGAGCCTTGATCACTAGAGTGTCAGCTACAGTGAAACCATCCAGGACTTTTGAAAGCTCCATGAATTTCTTCCACCCCCAGTCATGCTCCTTTTTGCAGAAGCGGTGCAGCGTATCTGCATTGGTGAAGGGGAGTATCATAAGCAGTCCGCCATGCACGACATAAAGAGGCACCAGTACTGACCTGAGTACTTGGATTTCTTAGGATCTTTGTTTACAACAGCAATTGTAAACTGTGCGAAATGGCTCCAACCTGTTTCAAATTGGATTAGACTCGGGAGGACAACTGAAATTTAGGATCAGCAACGTTGTACCTGGCAAGAGCTTATCGTAGTCAGCCACGCAAAGGAACAAAGAAAGATGGTTACAAACGTCGCAGCCTTGAGGATACACTAATATGTACCTACAATAAAGTAAGGTAAGGACATGCGTGAGCTGCTAAGGCGCCAAAACTCCATGTTTCGCTTTGCGTACCACTTGTAATTCCCAACGTCAAAGACGTTGCTTCTGAGCTCTCTTTTGCTAGTCTCTGAGAAATTCTCAATCTTCCAGGTAAATTTGCCGTAGAGTTCATGGGGCTTGGGTCCCACTGTGAAGACAGATGGTGAGTAGGCTTTCTGTCTTAAATTGGCCAGATTTAATATAATACATTGTACTGATGTTTACCATCGTCATCATCATCTAAATATGTTGACGTCGTCTCTGTAATGTCGAGAGCAGACCTTCTCCACTCAACAACCTCTGGGGTGTCAGGAGTAATGGATAAAATTCCATCTGCTACAGGGGGGCCTTTATCTTTTGATGATGTTGCACTTAAAGCGTCCCTCAACAAGGATTTACTCGCTGCTGTTGCCATAAGCACCTCAGCTCTAGGCAGACTTAACTCGATATTTTATTAAAAGAGTTAGAGGGTGGTTCACAAGGTCTGGTTCAACTGTAAGTCGAAGATCAAATCCAGGTAAGCGGCTTGGTTTCGGATACAGTACCTATCCAGGCACCTGAGAGATACAAGTCTGATGAACAGTATCAGAGGCTGTGAGATGCCTTCATCATATAATGTGAGCTGTTTTTCTAATACATTGCTGCATCCAAGCTCTAAACTCCTTCAGAATTTGAGGGAGAGCGCATACACTTCGGATTTTTAATATTTATAAAGCTCAGGATGACAGGAACTTGCTGCAACGTCCTGTATTAAAATGATGTTTAGAGGCTTGTTAAGGTCCATGTTCATTATTTGCATGCATTGGTGCTAGAGAGGGCTCTTACATGTTACTTTCCTACAGATTTTCAAGGTCTTATATGTGTCTGATGTTGCTATTGATTGTATACAAGCGTGCTGAGGGCTCATACACTGATACAGTGATTTGAAATCAGTGTAAGAGCCAATCACACTGATCTGTCTCCAATGTCATCAGTAGTAGATGCGATTTGCTACCTCATAGGAGTAGAGTAGCGTCAAGGTGTCTTCAGTGCCTTCATATAAATTCAAAGAAGCGGTGAATATTAAAAAATTGTCGTATCCATGGACATATTAGCTCACTACTCTGCTCTTCTATGTCTATTCCCTGTGCTCATTCAATTTTTTGAAGGGAGAGGGGTAGTCAAGGAATACCGTTTGACAAACTGCTGATCTCTCTTTATCAAGTTGCACACTGCTGCACCTAGATACTGAATGGATGATGCACATTTCATGAGATAAAATAAATCTTGTGTGAGTCGGCATGTTTGCTTTCACACACGTCTCCCCATTTTCTTGTACTTGTTTTTCAAATGCCTTTTTACTGAGTGGATTTTGACGTATCACGCATTACAATCCCACTGTTTCCACCGGTCATTCAAATTTGTGTCTCAACTTCTTCAAAATTATTGCGCAGCTATTTTTAGAATTGTTTTTACTTCATTATGGGTCTTATCCCATTCAAATTTCTGGAGGTTTTGAATCTGTAGGTGAGTCCATTGCGACTGCTAACTGCATTTCTCAGCCTTTCTCATCCTAGTAATGCTGAGATCTTGAATTACGCTTATTCTCTGAATTTCTGGACATGGATAGGAGAGCATGAGTGAACGACTGCAATGTGGCGATGTGTTACATCACATGAGCTACAAATAAAACTAAACATCTCATGCAACATGGTAAATGGCCTACTTCGCTAGGATGCCCCTCTCTGATACATAGATACCATCAAGGAACTTGCGAATGTCCAGCCCCCTAACCAGGCAAGACTGGCTAATCAAGGCACATGAGCGGGAAACGTTCTCCTTGTCGTTGCCAACCAGCACCAGCTCATCCTTGACACCCTCAGAACGAGCGATGGTGACGCCAGGAAGCATAGTAACAACGCGCACACGCTTCTCTCCCAAGAAGTTTCGGATCTCAACAACGGCCCCCTTCTTCTCAATGTTGATATTGATGGGAAAGTGGGCATACACCAGGCGCATCTTGTATTCAAAGCCCTTTGTCACCCCGGTGATCAAGTTTTGCACATGGGAGATGACAGTACGAATAGAAGCAAGGTTCTTGCGCTTCCCGAAGTGGCAGTCCACGACGAGCTCCTTCTTGCCATCTTCTTCCTTCAGGAACATATCAACACCAATGTGTCTGAAGTCTTTCTGCAAAGTCCCCCTTGGGCCTTTTACTCGGACAGCACGGCCCTTAACCTCAACTGTTACCCCCGCGGGGATTTCAAGAGTACTAGAGCTTACTAGGAGCTTCATTTTCTCCAAGCTCCGACGTGAAAGAGGGCTTCGTCGCGAATATCGTAAAAATGTTGGAGGCGGTCAGGGTTCAAACAGAACCCTCAATGTGGAAAGGTTGCAATAACACAGAGGGGAGAGCTTCTCTAGGTTTTTAATTACTTTTGAATTAATAAACCGTTTTAACCATGGCAAAAGAGGGGCAAAAAGAAGGCATTGCTCTAGCTGGCAAAGCCGTGTTTGATTCTGATATTTATGGTGGTGGTACTACGCCATACCTCGCCAGGGAGATAAATGACGATGAACCGGAAGAGGAGGACATCATGTGAGTCTTTTGTTTTTCATTTTTCTTATGTACAGTTGTTATAAGCTGCATTTTGTTCGAAGGGCTGGAAAGCCTCAAGTTCAAGCCCGTGGTCTCCAGAGCGATCTGCCTGATCCCACAGAGGATGCAGATCAAGATCCTTTAGCGAAAAAGAGCATATATGAAAGAGAGGATGATTATAGACGGAGGCGACTGAATCGGATAATCTCGCCTGATAGAAATGATGCTTTTGCCATGGGTGACAAAACTCCAGATGCCAGAGTTAGAACTTATGCAGACATTATGAGAGAGCAGCAGATTCAAAGGGAAATGGAGAATACGATGAGAAATATAGCTGAGAAGAAAAAGCAGGAGGCGGAATTAGCAGCTCAAGCTCCCACTAAAGCTCAGACCTCCAATGGTGCTGCTGCTGCTACTGTTGTCGGAGAAAAGAGACGTAATCGTTGGGATCAAAGTGCAGATAATGGGTATGCCCATTCATGTGTTCGTGCATGTTTGCATGTGCAACTGTTGTTCATGTTCGCATGCTCTAGGCAGCATGCCATAATTCAGCATGCCTCCAGATATGTCCTCCCACACTTAATGTTCACCCCGGCCAAGGCTTCTAATATTTAGGGTTGAAATTAAGATTCCTGTATTTTTTAACTTCCAATCCTTAAGCCTGCATCCATGCAGAAAACCTAGCAAGACTTCATCAGAATGGGACTCTGTAGAGCAGACACCCCACATAGCCTCAAAATGGGATGCTACCCCGGGACCTGCTGCATTAGATGCTTCCAGATGGGATGCCACTCCAGGCATTGGATCAGGGGCTGGAGAGACCCCAGCTTGGGGCACCTCAGGGCGATGGGACTCGACACCTGCTGCAGAGGGTTTGGCAGGCCCAACACCTAAGCGAAACCGTTGGGATGATGCCACCCCTGGCCGAGTAAGCATCCTCATATACAATCATTTGCAAGGTAGTTTTTTTGGTTGGAGACTGTCTCAGAGGCATGCTAACAAACTAACTGATGCATTGGTGTAAATAACCCCTCCTGTCCTTCTCTCTTGATGTAGTTGGATGGGGCAACTCCTGCATGGCAGGGTGAGACACCCTCAGAAGGCATGCCAGCAGCAGTCCCCAAGAAGCCTCGCAGTCGTTGGGACGAGACTCCAGCCAATGCAGGTCCCTCAGCCACACCCATGATCGGAGCAACACCCAGTATAACACCTGGCTTCTTCACAGGTGCTACACCCGCTGCTGGCTTTGCTGGCATGGAGACACCAGCCACCGCACTGCGGGTTGCAGCACAGCAGCAGGTTCCCATGACTCCGGAGCAGTACCAGGACATGAGGCTGCAGAAGGAGATGTGGGAGCGGAACCGGCCGCTGACAGATGAGGAGCTTGATGCCATGATGCCAGGAGAGAAGGAGGGATACAAGGTAGTACTGAGGATACAAGGTAGTACTGAGCTGGGAAAGGGGAGAACTTCAAGGCCTTGATGAGACTAGACCCTTTGTGCTGTAGCTCTGAAACATGGCTCCTTCTTGTGATACAGCATGCTCATCAAGCAATGCAAAAACACTAGTTCACAGTGTAGTGTTCATGTCTAGTGAGCATCAGCTCCCTTCTCCTGTCTGCTGCATTGAATAATAGAAATTATGACTACTAATGCCGCTGCTGCTGTTGTTCTTTCAGATCCTTCCTCCTCCTGCCAATTACAACCCAATTATTGACCCTGCTAAGAAGCTGATGGCAACCCCCACACCCAGCTTCACACCTTTCTACTCCATGCCAGAGGATAACCCAGGCCTCTTGGCAGACCTTCCTGTGGCTCCTGAGGGCCTTCCTGAGATGAAGCCTGAAGATATGCAGTACTTCGGGAAGTTACTTCAGGTGGGGATATCTGTACATATCACCCTCTTAGAGCATCACCGTCCAACGTAAGCCAACATCTTCTTAACTTGTGTTTTTCTTAGCTACCAAGTTGGAATGATGAAGTAGTTCTGAGGACACCTGTCTTCACAAGTGCTTTGTTCCCTCACATCACATATTTAAATAAGGAATTTGAATCACATCTCCTATTAATAAGGTAGACTGAGCACTTGTGAAATATATTGCTATGAGAGAAAAGTATCTAACACTGCTTGTCTGCGTGCTCTCAGGATGTGGATGAGGCAGAGCTAGGTGTGGAGGAGGCTAAGGAGCGCAAGATCATGAAGCTTCTGCTCAAGGTGAAGAATGGGACACCGCCCCAGCGCAAGGCTGCTCTGCGGCAGATTACGGACAAGGCCAGAGAGCTGGGAGCTGGCCCTCTTCTAAATCAGATCTTGCCATTGCTGGTGAGATTTCGGAGCAGTAGTCATGTGGATGAAGAAGCATTGGAGATGATAGTTGTATTAAATGACACATTATGCTTGTTGGCTGTTTGCATGTGTTCCTATTCGTGGAAGAGGCTCTGAAGCAATGACCCTTTTTGTCGACATGCTGCTGACACTAAACACTAAACCATTAAACTGCTAACTTCTCTTTGACTGCTTTCCTACCTCCAAGATGCAACCCACTCTGGAGGACCAGGAGCGCCACTTGTTGGTCAAAGTCATTGATCGCATCTTATACAAATTGGATGAGTTGGTTAGACCTTATGTGCACAAGATTCTGGTGGTGATAGAGCCCCTGCTCATTGATGAGGATTACTATGCACGTGTGGAGGTGAGTACGCCTGGTGCTGAGTGCTTTATATGTACCTCCTATCTGTGTTATGTGACACCGCTGAGGGGTCTACTGGCAAGGAATAGATGCCATCAATCATGCTTGCAGCTCTGATCTATCATGTTTTTTGTGTGTGCTTTCCTTGAAACTAGCACAATATGTGTGGAAAGGTTGACGGCATTTTTTGTTGGAAAGTCAAGTTTTAATTAGAATTTCAGGAGTTGTTTTGATGAACTTGACATTTAAATGATTCACACATGTCTGAACTTTTTCATGACACAGGGCCGTGAGATCATCGCCAATTTGTCAAAGGCTGCTGGATTGGCGTCCATGATCGCCGCCATGCGTCCCGATATTGACAACATTGACGAGTATGTGCGTAACACCACTGCACGTGCATTCTCTGTTGTTGCCTCCGCCCTTGGCATCCCTGCGCTCCTGCCTTTCCTCAAGGCTGTATGTATGTCCAAGAAGAGCTGGCAGGCCCGACATACAGGCATCAAGATCTGCCAGCAGATTGCCATCCTGATGGGATGTGCAGTGCTACCTCACTTGAAGAGCATGGTGGATATCATCAAGCATGGATTGAAGGATGAGAACCAAAAGGTGTGATATAGGGTGTCCTCACTCAAGCCTGCTGCTAACATGCACTGAACTCACGAGGTAGCCTTTGCACAGAAAGCTCGTGCTTAATATCATTTGTTTCTTCAAGCCTTAACAAATGCTCCTACACCCCATGCGCATGTTCTCTTCACAGGTTAAGACTATTACATCACTATCCCTGGCGGCCTTAGCCGAGGCAGCTTCTCCCTATGGCATCGAATCCTTTGATGATGTTTTGGAGCCCCTCTGGAGAGGTATCCGCTCTCTGAGAGGAAAGGTGAGGAGGAGGATGTGTGGGAACAGGTATGGATTAGGGTACCCGACGATGCCTCCATATCAATGTGTACATGCATACTTAGCATTAAGAGTCAGAAGTACTGCATCACCATTTTCACCTCTGAGCAAACTAGACTGCATGGTATAAAATGCAGGCCTTGTATTAGGAAGGATGAGGAGGTTTAGGGCATGAAACATTGGTTCACATTCTCAAGCTCTAAGCTCTAATGTGATGCATTTTCTTCCTCTGCATCAGGTGCTTGCTGCTTTCATGAAAGCCATCGGCTTCATCATTCCTCTGATGGACAGTGAGCATGCCTTCTATTACACAAGAGAGGTCATGGTGGTTCTCAAGAGGGAATTCCAGACACCAGACGAAGAAATGAAGAAGATTGTGCTGAAAGTGGTGAAGCAGTGTGTAGGGACTGAGGGTGTGGAGCCAGAGTACATCAAGACAGAGGTGCTCCCTGAGTTCTTTAAATGCTTCTGGAACAGGCGCATGGCTTTGGACAGGTGAGCAGTCTAATACCTCCTCATGCACTTGGAGGGTAACATGTCTGTTAGTTGGAGACATGTCTGTTAGTTGGAGGGTAACATGTCTGTTAGTTGGCGGCATAAGGGTTACAAGCTGCTTGATGCTTGCATACTGAAACCCTGTTGGTAACAGAGAGCGTTCTTTGTCAAGCTTTTGATCTCATAAAAACGTATGAGCTGTGCAGGCTAGACAATGCTGCCTTGCTGAGATATGAGTTGCTATAAAATTGTTGCCCACTGCGGCCTACCTGATGCCCTACCATAGGCGTAATTACAAGGCGCTAGTTGAGACCACGGTGGAGCTGGCCAACAAGGTGGGCTGCTCTGAGATTGTGAGCCGAGTTGTGGAAGACTTGAAAGATGAGAGTGAACCTTACAGGCGGATGGTGATGGAGACTATCGACAAGGTGGTCAGTGCGCTGGGCTCCAGTGATATAGATGCCAGGCTGGAGGAGGTGCTGATTGATGGCATCCTGTTTGCTTTCCAGGAGCAGGTAAGACACCAAATAGCATGCTGCCAAGCAGGTAAGACACCAAATGCCAGGCTGGAGGAGGTGCTGATTGATGGCATCCTGTTTGCTTTCCAGGAGCAGGTAAGACACCAAACTACATGCTGCCAAGTAGCTGAACTGAAGCTCCTGATGTTAGGATCTATTCCTTACCGGTAAGCTATCGGGCGAACACTGGAGCTAACTACTTGGGGGAGTAGGAAATGAAGGCTTGCCTGAATGATAGGGTTCAATAGTTGCATGCTGTCAACTAATTATTGCCACACTTATTTCCTGTTTATTGTCATTGCTGCAGGTCACTGATGATGCGAATGTGATGTTGAATGGGTTTGGAACTGTTGTCAACTCTTTGGGCAAGAGAGCCAAGCCATACCTGAGTCAGATTTGTGGTACCATCAAGTGGCGCCTGAACAATAAAGCAGCCAAGATTAGGCAGCAGGCAGCTGACCTCATTGCCAGAATCGCACCTGTGATGAAGGCGTGTGAGGAGGAGCAGCTGCTTGGGCATTTAGGTATGTTCAGGGTTTAGTGTGCATGTGAGGTTTAGGGTTTAGTGTGCATATGAGGTCCCTTTGATACTTTCGCCATGAATTAGACTTCGGGTGTCTCTCTGTTGGCAGTCTTGAAAGTTCCTATCCCAGGTATACAGAATGTTTCCTACATTTGAGTAAGCTTGTTTACTGAATCCTTCGGTAGGTGTGGTGTTGTATGAGTACCTAGGAGAGGAGTATCCAGAGGTGTTAGGCTCCATCCTGGGAGCCCTCAAGTCCATTGTGAATGTCATCGGTATGACAAAGGTGAGGAGAGTCACGAGATCATGCAGTTTGGGCTCATGAGCTGTAATGAGTGCGAGCCTTGCATGCATCGCATGAAGGGGCAGAGTACAGCATGTCTAAAACAAAGCACAGACAACCATGGGACCTCATGTCTCTTATCTTATTCCAGACCTTCATGATGCGCTCTTCAAGTCGCTGACATACTTGTTGCTGTAGATGACGCCTCCCATCAAGGAGCTTCTACCTCGTCTGACTCCTGTCCTCAAGAACAGACACGAGAAGGTACAGGAGAACTGTATTGACTTGGTGGGACGTATTGCTGACCGTGGTGCCTCCTTTGTACCGGCAAGAGAGTGGATGAGAATCTGCTTTGAGCTACTGGAGATGTTGAAGGCGCACAAGAAGGCAATTAGGCGTGCAACAGTTAACACATTTGGATATATTGCAAAGGCAATTGGTCCCCAGGTTAGTCGTTAGAACCATGGAATTTGGTTCCCAGGTGATTCGTTAAAGCTATGGCCATAATGTGGAAAAACATTTGTTTAAAAACCAGTATGAGGTATCATACCATCGTATTGCAGAATTACAGGCATATCAGAGTTGAAGGAATAAATGATTCATGACAGAAAATGAAATACTGCGAGGGAAGGGAATGTCTTGAAAACAGCTTAATCAGAGATGGTAGGTCAGGGCAAAGTGCTACACTACATGATGCCATAATTACACATTACTCATTAACATCGTGTTGCCCCTAATATTCTGCCCTCAGGATGTGCTGGTTACTCTTCTGAACAACCTGAAAGTTCAGGAGAGGCAAAACCGAGTGTGCACCACTGTGGCCATTGCCATTGTGGCTGAGACATGCGCGCCTTTCACAGTGCTACCTGCCCTCATGAACGAGTACCGAACTCCAGAGATCAATGTACAAAATGGCGTGCTGAAAGCTCTGTCGTTTATGTTTGAGTACATTGGGGAACTAGCCAAGGACTACATCTATGCTGTGACTCCTTTGTTAGAGGATGCTCTAATGGATCGGGATCTGGTGAGAAGACTTCCTGTTGAAATGCTCTCTGGTTGCTTATTAAAATGCTGTAATATAGACAGCTCTAAGCAGCTGATGGATTTGTCGGGTTTGTCACCAGTGCAGCTGAGGATGAGGATGGATGAGGCAGCAAAGAGGAAGCAGGCTCTTGTCTCGCCTGCTTCCTAGCTGCCTCATCGATCATCCTCCTCAGTCAGGATTTGAGTTTTCGTTTGGTGTAGCAGCATGCCAGCATTCCCTGATCAAGTATAAGCTTGATGTTTTACTTTGAACACCCTTAAGGCCTCACATGTGGTTTCAGTTCAGTCTTTCGATGACCTTCTGCAAGCTTGTGAGCTTGTAAGATTGTGGCTGTATTATACATTGGATTTACCTCAAGTACTGGCTGTTTCTCTGACCTCCTCTCTGTTGTGAATAAACCACAGGTTCATCGCCAGACGGCTGCCACAGTGGTGCAGCACATTTCACTGGGCATCGCTGGGTTGAGCTGCGAGGATGCTCTGACCCACCTGCTCAATTATGTGTGGCCTAATGTGTTTGAAGTCAGCCCACACCTGATCAATGGTGTGATGGGTGCCATTGATGGTTGTCGACTGGCTCTAGGGCCGAGTATCATCCTCAACTACACTCTACAGGTACATGAGTCTTCATGTTTGTTCAAAATCGGGCTTCGTTTAATGTGGAGGCTTTTACAGCCTTGTAGTGACTTATGCCCCATTTGCTAACAAGTCATCTTTCTGATTAGTTGACTTACCAAATTCTGTGCTGTAATAAGGTGCTACCTCTCAATGCTCATCTGTTGGTTGACATTTTCTACTTCATGATGTCGCAGGGGTTGTGGCACCCAGCTAGAAAAGTTCGTGAGACATATTGGAAGATCTACAATAATTTGTATGTTGGTGCTCAAGACGCCATTGTAGCATTTAGCCCAGCTCTGGATGACGATGAGAAGAACACATACCGGAGGCATGAGTTGGATCTATGTATTTAATATTATATGTGCTATGGTTTCCATGGAGGGTGTACTATTTTATCACTTGTTATTGATTAATGCTCTACAGATTCATGTACGTTGATAGTGTAGAATTTGCGTTTAATAGAGAGGCACATCTGTCATGAGATTCTTACATCCAAGGGACAGCATTCAAAGTATGACCGTAATTACACTAAGCTAATGCTGACATACTCAACATCCTTGAGGGCTAATTTACTTGGTGGCAGCAGCAGGGGCCTTGGAGGCCATCTTCCTCATCATGGCAGCCATCTCCTCACGTTTTCTCTTTCCGCGCACATGTGTTCCCAGCTGAAAATACGACCACATAGAAAATGAGCACTACAGTGTTACAAACTATGCCAGCCCTCACTAAGTCTACAAATCTCAGCAGATTACTGTCAGTAACTAAGTATACTGAAAGGTGTTGCATAACTCCATATCTTAAAGAATGGAACATACAATATCTGGAAAACCCTTGCATGGAATTCTATATTCAGAAACCAAGCTGGATGACTATTACATAAATTAGTCTTACCTTCCTCTTGGCAACTTTCAGTGCCCTCTTGTCCTTCCCAATCTTCAAAAGCTCAACAATGCGCTTCTCATAAGGAGCCATACCAGCAACTTCGCGGATGATGTCACGAACAAACTTGACGCGCTTACCCAGAAACTGAACATAAAGAATGAGATCACATTAACAATTAATGCCAGCAAAGAAATTTTACAGCATGTTCCGTGCGCTGTTCTGATCAAGGCATCACAGTAAATACTCTATAAAATCTTTCAAGGATGTAGACTCACGCCTTTACGAGTTGAAGGGCGAGGCTTCAAAGTGCGAGTAGTTACTACATGCCCTTTGTTAAGGCCGACTGCAAGCCCTGTTTTGACCATTCTAAGAAATGTTCGAAAAGGAATACCGTGTAAGTCTTCCACTTAATTGGCCGCCCAGGGTACAGGGTACAGACGTACTCGGGGATTGCTTTTTACTTGACTTACTCACGTAGTAGATGATATCATGGCTGAGGAAAATTCAGATATGAATGGAGTGACTTATAGTATCGAGGATGAAGATCATACATTGGCAAATTCTCTCAGATTTTTTATGAATAAGAAGTAAGAGATTAGACAAGCTATATATTTTGATATGCATAGCTGTTTGCCTCCTTACACCCTAATGAGTGAATCTTATTGCTATAGTGCCTCACCAACTCTTCTCCATGCAGCCCTCATGTATCCTTTTGTGGTTATTCTATGGCACACCCTTCAGAGGAAATTGTGAATGTTCGAGTCCAAACAACAGGTGTGACCTCATGAACTGCCCATTCCATGTGCATAAGAGCTTTGCTGTTTCCTTCTATCTGAGATGCTGTCTTTGAGAAAATCCATATGTTGGTCTGAGCTTGTGGTCGTTACTCCTCTCATGGCAGGAGAAATTTCAGCAACATTAGCTTTGAGAAATTCATGTGAAGACCTCCAGGACGTTTGCAGTCACATCACTGAAACTTTTAAAATTGCTTGCCAACAGCATGCTCAGAAAAGATGAGGTTTTAATGTGGTGGCCAACAAGTCCACCAAGAACAACATAGCCTTAGGTTTTAGCCTGCTTCTTAAGTTTCTCATCATTGCGTAGCTTCTAGAAAACGCTGTATTCATTAATCAAGATATTCTTATGTGCATTGTGATTCCCTTTTTACAACAACAAGGGCTCAACAATAATCAATTTATTACATCCTCATTTCTGATTAGGAAAAGGATGATAGAATATTATTTCTATCCCTCTAATCAGGGAGACATGAAAGCGCTGTAAAGGTCAAGTATATTCACTGGCAAACAGACGTCGCAAACAAGCAAGTTGCGTCTTACATGCTGTCAGATACCTGCACAGACATAATTGCATAAGACTACCCAAAGAAATAAATTAGTAACCAGGCTTTTACTGAGTAGTAGTTGTCAAAGGGTTATTCAAGGGCGCAGCCTCTGATCCAACACCAACAAGAAGCTTAGGATGAGATTGAGGAATGTTTAGATGCTTCTGGTCAAAAGCAGTCCACGATGTTGAGGGTGTATCCCCTGACTCCTCTTCCACCAGCACCATGTCCTCAGGGCCCTGCCCTTCGTCAAGGCTACCATCTAGGTTGTACACCTTGCCAGGAATGTAGACAGGCACGACACGCTCAGGAGATGCCTCTGATGGGAACTCCTCATCACTGTTTGCTAGAAGCACATCATCATCTGGAATCATACCACCAGCATCCCCTCTGCTCCCTACGGTGGGCTGACTACGGATGGAACCTGGCATGGTAGATGCAAGCTGTCATGGCAGAGGGATACACTATGCATGCTACATGCATGTGGATGGAACCTGGCATGGTAGATGTAGGCAGTCATGGCAGAGGGATACACTATGCATGCTATTGAGATGCAATCAATCTTTTGGGTCCACCAGTAAAAACACAACACCATGCTCCTCTGTCATCAGTGCCCGTTTCTATTCACCATCAAATGTTGCAATCATCTTCACACACCCTCTCTAATGACATCAGGTGCATGATGGTGAAATGAGCTGCTCCACTCACCTCCCTCATCTTGACCGTACTGCTCCTCATGTTGGTGGTCAGGAGTCATGTACATGCCATTGATGTCCAGCCCAGACAGTCCTTCAGTCACCATATCAGATGAGAAATCATACCCGGTAGCTTTATAGGTAGCCGTGTTTTCATCCTCTTCTTCTTCCTCCTCCTCCTCGTCATCCTCATTCTCCTCAGTGCTGTATCTGTGATAAAGAGGCTGCTGCAGCCCTGTGATCTGCTCCAGATCCAGCTCATGCTAATCAAGAAGAAGAGAGTTAGGAGTCGTGAGATACACTGAACATTCAACATGCAATATCTTATTTCATAAGTATTTAAGACTTCTCAATCTAGGCCAAGGGCTCTTTAAATCCTACAGACCTGACCATGCAGCTTCACCTAAATAGCACTCACCTGAAAGTCATCTCCATCACCCTCCAAACCAAGTATCCCTCCTACCTGAAAGTCATCTCCATCACCCTCCAAGTTAGATATCCCACCTACCTGAAAGTCATCTCCATCACCCTCCAATCCAGATATCCCACCTACCTGAAAGTCATCTCCATCACCCTCCAAACCAAGTATCCCTCCTACCTGAAAGTCATCTCCATCACCCTCCAAACCAAGTATCCCTCCTACCTGAAAGTCAACTCCATCACCCTCCAATCCAGATATCCCACCTACCTGAAAGTCATCTCCATCACCCTTCAAACCAAGTATCCCTCCTACCTGAAAATCATTTCCATCACCCTCCAAACCAAGTATCGCTCCTACCTGAAAGTCATCTCTATCACCCTCCAAACCAAGTATCCCTCCTACCTGAAAGTCATCTCCATCACCCTCCAAGCCAGATATCCCACCTACCTGATAGTCATCTCCATCACCCTCCAAGCCAGATATCCCACCTACCTGATAGTCATCTCCATCACCCTCCAAGCCAGATATCCCACCTACCTGAAAGTCATCTCCATCACCCTCCAAGCCAGATATCCCACCTACCTGAAAGTCATCTCCATCACCATCCAGGCCAGATATCCCTCCTGCAGCAGGTCTCCCGCAGGCCCACTTGCTGGTGTTCTCCAGATCCAGCTGGGGGTGCAGTACAGTCTCAACGTACTGCAACCAGCGCTCATGAGATTTTGTGTAACCTGAAATCACTTCAGAAGCATGGCTGTTGTCCTGAGCCAAGGCTTGCTGGGTTCTGTTTGATAGCCCTTCCAAGGCATTGGCTATTTGTGTCACATGTCCCAAGTAGCCTGCCCTCAATGGGACTTTAGGTCCGTGGACCTTGCGAGCAGGAGATGAAGTTGATGCCACTGTCTGTGGCAACTCAACTATCCAATTCAGAATACGACACTCCTCAAATAGATGACTGAGAATAGCCTCTGAGCTAGAGGACATGCAGGCCATCAGCATGGAGGCGACGCAGTGGTGCAACATGTTGTTGAAAGGGCAGGACTGAAACAGCTCCATGCACTTTGACAGTGCAGAGCAGGCAATGAAAGGCTGATGTACGACTGGACAGTTGCTGCGAATTAAGACTGCCAATAGCTCAACTACTTTCAACCGATGACGCCCCAAAGGTGGGGACAGCACGCCATAGGGGAACTCTAGGCTGTTACTACTCATCTGATCGTCAACAAGCATCGCCACCAATGCCTGCAGATTCTCTGCTATTGCTGATGCTGCCTCATGCTTTGCTCTTTGAGTGGCTTCTATTTGTGAGGAGTCAGAAGCTGAGGGCATGGATGCGTCTCCCAACATCGGCCGGCTAGGTTCTAGTACTGCGATGCAGACATCAAGGGCTTGGACCAAGACCTTCTGCCCAGGGGACAAGGCATGCTGCATGAGTGATCCCATGTAGGGTTGCTCTGCCAGCTTGAATGCTAGAGGCGACGGCTGACCGTTGGCTGTTGCAGTGAGGATGTCAGCAGCGTTGGCTTGGGCTTCTGCTGTGTGGTGTGAAGACAGCCTGGACAGTAGCATGTCTACGAGGGGTGTCTCTGACAACCATTGGGACATTGCTAGGGATGGCATGATGCTGCTTTGATCGTCAGCTCCCACCATGCGCTTGATGACGTCTGCGACTGAGGTTGTGTCAACATGCGTCACTAGCTTTTGTAGCAAGTCAGAGCCTTCAGCCTGGAAGTACTGAAGCATTTCATTACCCTTTCTAGAGAGTAGACATCCCACCACTCTTCCAAAATACCCAGCTATTTTGCTGTTAAGAGGCGCTGGTGAATCCAGGAGCGAGAAAAGGAGTCTCATGATTGCTACTTCCTCTAGCATAGTGTTGTACACAGCCTCCAGTTCACAGCAAAGTAGCTCACATGATGAAAATGGATACCTGCACAAAAATCTTATCAGATAATGGACAAGGGTTGAAGTAAATGAGTCACCAGATCTTACTTGTAAGCCTTGTTTGGATCGTCAGAGTCCTGTGGATGTACTACGTATCTGCATAGATTACAGGCGCAGAAATTAAGGCTCAAATTGAATTGCAGCGGAAGCATAGGATTATACGCACCTCACAAGTTGCTCCACCGAAGTAGGTTCTCTTAGGCTGCGTTAAAGCGAATGAACTGTTAATTTTGCTTTACAGAATTATTGAATATCTCAGCACTTACAAAGCTATGAGACGTCCATTTAATGATTTAGCCTCTTGCACAATGTCGTCTTCATCAAGTAGCTCCTCAAGAGTGTATTCCTCTTTGTCCAGAATTCGTTCTACGGGGGAGGGCTGTGAAAGCAAACACGACACGGCTGTCAGTCAGGGGATCGCAAAAATGAAACCTCGTATTTTGCTTCTGCATTCATTCTAGACCTGTGAGAAGCCCGGTACTTTCCAAAACATCCCCCACTGCAGTCTTCAATAGCGGGCAGAAGGGTGAGAAACAATGTTTTCTTGGGAGGAAGGAACGATCGACTCCAATGCGAATATGACTCTTGTGTTGCAGATTCTATGAGAACTTTGTGGAATGAATTACAATTGCATCTGGCCCTTATAAACGAACAACGGCTACAATGTCTTCATCTAGTCAGGTAACGTGCAGTAAGATTTATCAGATACACATCAAGAGCATGAGTACTTCCTGATGATTTTTCAACACTTTCCAAATCATGCACACTTCGTACTTCATACTGAAACCCCGCCGTGCCCTCATCACGATCACCTTACTTATTGTGCAAGCAGTCATAAGCACTGGATAATCATAATCTCTTCTGTCAGTATTCCTCTCTAACAAGGCACTTAAAAGTTGCGTTAGAACGCGAACCGACCCAGAAAAGTATTTCCACTTTATCATTCTTATAAGCACTCTAAAATAAAATGCTACAATTTGGAAAATCTTCAATCAGGTAGATGTTCTGTGGTGGGCTAAATCCTACTTGCCTTCATCCCTCATACCTCAACTGTTTACATTTTGTCAGAGAGCTGAGAGGCACAAAACAGCCCATTCACAGAGTCCCAATGCAATGCATGCGTCGAAGATTGCTACACGTGGCAACAGCAGAAGCAGTTACCACAAGACCAAGTGAGCTCACTTTACAAACTCCATATTCATAACATCTCCATGGCCTGTTGCAAGCTTGAAACCATTTTAATAGCATCTGGGCTTGACACTTTCCTGCCATCAAAATGCAGTTGAGGCAGCACAGTTTGACTTTGAATCATACATGGTTGAGCGGGCGAAATTGGTAAACAAGGCCCTGGACCAGGCTGTGCCCTTAGTGTATCCTGAAACCTTGACTGAGGCTATGAGGTGAGCTCTTAACAGGGCTGACTTTGTGGTTGAAGTGGCGATGTGTATTCTCTAAATATGTAACACACAAGCTTGAGCAACTTAAAAGGCAGGACATGGCATCACTTTCTGTCTTTGTGCCAAGAGGCTCTTGATATTGTAGCTTTGGATATTGAAGCTTTGGATACTTAGCTTTGGATAAGGCACAGCTTCAGCATTTTTTTCTCATTCATTTTTTTGAAATCATCTTTTGAAAGACCTCAAGTTGGGCTCTGCAGGTATTCTCTGCTTGCCGGTGGGAAAAGGGTGCGCCCAGCCCTTTGCCTGGCAGCTTGTGACCTAGTGGGAGGTAAGCATATGGCAGCTTGTGACCTAGTGGGAGGTAAGCATATGGCAGCTTGTGACCTAGTGGGAGGTAAGCATATGGCAGCTTGTGCCCTAGTGGGAGGTAAGCATATGGCAGCTTGTGACCTAGTGGGAGGTAAGCAAATGGCAGCTTGAGACATGGCATGTTCATATTGCCTGTATTTGAAGCCGGGTATTAGCAAAGTATGATGGTCTGATATTGTTAGTATGAAAATGGCATGTGATAATGACGTATGTTGATTCAAGATCATGAGTGAGGAATATTGCATGTGCCATATCTAGTGATTCATCTCCATGCGCATGGACAATTGCATGTGCCATATCTAGTGATTCATCTCCATGCGCATGGACAATTGCATGTGCCATATCTAGTGATTCATCTCCATGCGCATGGACAATTGCATGCGCCATATCTAGCGATTCATCTCCATGCGCATGGACAATTGTAGGAGGAGGCCATGTCAGTACATACTTACATTTCCTCATTGACTTCCATATCTTGTGTAGACGCTGTTGAGACTTCCCATTTAGCTTTCTTATTAAACCTTTCTAATGATCCTAAGGCAATCTGGAGTCTGCAATGCCTGCTGCTATTGCCATGGAAATGGTCCACACTATGTCCCTCATTCACGATGACCTGCCAGCCATGGACAACGATGACTTCAGGAGGGGTCGGCCCACAAACCACAAAGTATATGGGGAAGATGTTGCCATCCTTGCTGGAGATGCTTTGCTTACCTTCTCTTTTGAACACATTGCTAAAAGCACAAAGGAGGTGCCAGCAGAACGTGTCCTTAGGGTGAGCTGTCTTTACTAGCCCTGCTTTCTTGCAATCTTCTTCGTCTTATGTCACCACTTTCGTTCATGGATACCTGTGGAGACAACTATGTAACAGACTCTCTAATGCAAGCGGATATATGAGTCCTGAGACTGAACCAGAGTGCACTGAGCAAGGTTGTAAAACATATTCTTGTCACAGGTGATTGTAGAGTTGGGACGCGCTGTGGGAGCAGAAGGATTGACTGCAGGTCAGGTTGTGGACATCAAGAGTGAGAACCAAGAGGTTGGCCTGGATGTATTGCAGTACATCCATCACCACAAGACAGCTGCGCTATTGGAAGCAGCAGTTGTATGTGGGGCCATTGTGGGAGGAGCTGATGAGGCCACTGTAGAGAAGCTAAGGAAGTATGCCTTGAACATCGGATTGGCTTTCCAGGTAGAGACAGGCACCAGCTGAGCAATTCCAATTCAAAAGAAACAAAAACAGTTGTTTTACCCCCATGGCCCAACCTTAATCAGCAAGAATTGAATGCCCCTGCTGGGTAACTTATGCTGAGTCAAGATGAGGATGAGGATGTTGGCTCTCCTCATGTCTACAGGTTGTGGATGACATATTGGATGTAACGCAGACAACTGAGCAGCTGGGCAAAACAGCTGCCAAGGACTTGGCTGTCAACAAAACCACGTACCCTAAGCTTTTAGGGATTGAAAAGAGCAGAGAGATAGCTGATGACCTGATAAAGGAAGCCATTCAGCAGCTGGATGGATTCGAGTCTTCAAGAGCTGCACCTCTGATTGCTCTAGCCAAGTTCATTGGGTACCGACAAAACTGATTTGTACAGCTCATGCTTATGCTACTGCAGTGGAATCTTTAGCTATAATAAGACAGGTCAACTGATTAGCTCAAAGCAATGAGCCAATCTGATGGGTTAAAATTGGTACCTTTCTCTTGTTTCCCTGATGGATTTACTTAGTTTAACTAGTTGGTGTTTCTGCTCCTAGTCAGAATTAGAAAGAATGCCAGAGTCTTGAATTTCAAGAGACTTCGATATCTGAGGTCATGTTTCTCTCATTTTAAACAAATACATTCCTTGAACGAGGTGGGAGCTTTATAAGCTGGTGAAAGGTAACTCATGTATGATAGCACTCACATGAGAGAAAGAAAACGAGGTTAAATCATTGCAAATGAAATATGCAACCTTGGGAATCGTCAGCAACTGGATGGGCCTAAGCACAGATAAAAAGAATGCCCTTCCAAGCCATGTGCTACAAAATAAGGCCCACATATCTGTTCCTGTTGCGCTTACTTCACAGCCTGCAAATGAGAGAAGTGTGAATCATGAAAGCGTCACAAAGCATTCAATGAGCATTCAGAAAATGACAGGCTCTACAGCCCTGCACATCTCAAGCATTATCTCCAATGCCGTATGCACACCTTCTTCTTTCCAGCCACAGTCTTAGCCTTTCCTTTCCTTGTCCTAGCATTTGTCTTTGTCCTCTGCCCTCGCACTGGTAGACCCTGTGAACAACACACAGGTATGAGTCAACAAAGTTTGGACCCATATTTACACCCAACTTGACCATCATAAAGTTGAACAGGCACAATTCAAGTATTCACCATGCCATAGCTTTGAGTCATATATTGTGAGTCATATATTGCTGGATATCTGGGGTGATGTGTCACTAGGAAGATGGTGGAGTGATGAAGGATATGAAAAGTAATGAGGGGACACGTCATCTCATGCGTTATCACGCTGCCATCCTCACCATGATGTGACGCTTCCCGCGGTAGCACTGGATGTCCTTCAATCTCTTGATGTTCTGGGAAACTTGACGGCGCTGGCGAAGGGAACGCATAAATTTGAATTTGAAACATCATTCTTGCCTATGTTTTCCTTTCTGTATGCTCTTGCTTAAGAAACCGCTAGGTGACGAATAAAAAAAACAGAAGAAGTTGACATGTTTTTTGTTAGCTTTGTCCATTGGTTTGTTCCTTCTCTCACCAGATCTGACTCAGTTGTGTACTTGCTCACTTCCTCACGAAGTTTGTTGATGTCCTCTTCATTGAGCTCAAAAGCTTTTTTGTTTTCTACTCCCTGCAGTTATCAAGCATTGACCTCCTCAGTACTGGTTTCTCAAACACCGCAATCCTCAGTCTGACCAACTGATGTCAGCCATCTTATCATGTCCTGTGATAACATTATATGTACAGCCCTTGTTCTTACTGTGTCTCTCAAAATAGCCTTGGCGGTAGTTGAGCCAATGCCATATATGTACTGAAGTGAAATCTCTATTCTCTTTCCGTTTGGAATCTCCACGTTATTCACACGCAAGTTTTGAACGAGGAGAGGAACACGGCGAGGAGCGCCAGACTGTGGTTTAGGATGAAATGGATAAGGAATGTCAGCTTAAAGGAATGAGCAATTAACGCGAATTTCATTCATTCGATGATTTTGTATACAGTAGTTTTACCTGCACTGGTCTTGCCATAGGCATGACCCTGGAGGCAGTGAATGCACGGCTACCATTCTGCAAAATTAGAGTTTTTTAGAGCACTTAATAACAAGAAAAAGAGGATGCTTGTTCTAGCGGCGTACGAACTGACCAGTTGCTGAAGAGTTGAGAGATGCATAATACTGTTCCTATGCTATCGATAAATGGACTGATGCAGTTATCATTTACCAAGTTCATCTTCAAAAACCTGTGTTGTACCCTAATTTCATGTGGAGGTCATAACAACTTTCGTAAACTTTGGAACTTAGAAACGAGTACAAAACTTCAATCTCAACAACAAACTTAATCAGCAAATTGTTCAAGACTGATTGGTAGAGGTCGAGGCCATCTCTTCACTGCCTGCGTTAAGAAGAGACCAGTTTTGAGGACGCATTACTTTCAATTACATCTGAACAGGATTCAAATCAATAGACTCACCATCTCTAAGGCCTCCTTCCCTTTATCAAGTTTTCCCCGAAGCAATTCTGCTTGTCCCAACAGTAAACAGGCCAAAGCCATACTGCCCGAAGCATCATCCCTTTCCTTATGAGAAGACTTGATCAGCAGCTCTCTCCTACAGCTGCTTGCAGCCCAGCGTGCCTCAAGAACCAACCTCTTTGAGGCCGGGGTTACATGACTGTCAGCATCCAAGTCTGCAAGGCTAAGAGCAGCTACTGACTGAAGAGCAAGTCCTGCACTCCATGAGGTCTCAGGAGTCTGCAAAGTAAAGGGGACTAACTGACTATACAAAGGGATGCATATCGACGTAGAGAGCACGAATAATATACCGTACTGTATCATGCCATGCAGTACAGCATAAACATTGGGAGATCAAATGAGGAAATAGTGAGGATTCTGCTTTGCGCTGTTTATTGAAAAAATTCAAAGTGTGGAGCATGACTGCATGCTAATCCATACTGAAGTAGATGAAATACATGCGCAAGTGCTTGCATTTGTTACCTGAAACTGGGATACTGCAGTATTCCCCTGCTGTGCTGGTAACAGCTGATCTACTAGCAGTTGCTTGGCAGCTTCCAATTCACCTAGTTTCATGAGAAGCTGAGCTGATAAGAGCCCAGAGGCTTGCAAGAGTGAGCTCTGCTGAGCGAGAGCACCACCGCAGTTTGGCCCTGCATGGTCATTCAGTATCTGCCTGGCCTCCCTTGCTCGGTTTGTGGAGGATAGGAGGCTACTGAGCTCGACCAGGGAGCACACATCCCCCAGCTGTACAGCCTGTACATGACATCAGCACATGAGTCATGCAAAGCGTCACAGATTGTGTCATTCCCATCATCCAGCCTATCAACAGAAATCAAGTCACAATGTGTTCATGCTGAATGCACTGCACAGCTTATCCAACCTATCAACAGAACTCAAGTCACAATGTGTTCATGCTGAATGCACTGCACAGCTTATCCAGCCTATCAACAGAACTTTATCACAGGATTGTGCTCCACCTTCAAAAAAGCCTCCTCAGCAGCTGTCAGGTCCTTCACAGACAGATACGTCCTAGCCTGCAGCCTATGTACTGGTGCCATGGACAGACCATTCTTGTCCGCCCATGACACTGCTTCCCCTAGTAGTACTTGGGAGGCCTCATGCTGCGACTGTTGAGCTGTTTGAGTGTGCAGGAGGCACTCAGTTGATGCCAACATCAAGTGGAGGACCATGGTAGCTGTCTGAAGAGACATGGTAGCTGTCGAATGCTGAAGAGACATGACCAGCAAGCACAACGCCAGGGTTACATCCACAACCTTTAAAACTGTTTACTACATTTCTTGAGGCTTCATGTTGAATTAACAGACAGAGGCATGCTCTAATACTTAATTTATATGGTGATATGGAGTCAAGACCCTTGGAAAACTGCACAAACTTACTTTAATTTCAGAATCTGATCCACTACCCTGTCCCTTGGTTGTAGAGGCTGTTGTACCGAGCATCATTGCAATGGGAGGCCCAGATTTCATTACAGCTATACGATTCCCTCCATCCTGCTGCTTCTCCCTCATTATAGCAGCATGCTTTGCCCTCACAACTGACAGTGCCCCCTTGCACCTAACCAGTGCCTGGTTGTACAATTTGGCCTGAGATCCTGGAGCAGCAATGGCCAGCTGTAGGGATGTGAGTGCCATCATGTACCTGTCAAAAAGGAGCAAAAAGGAGAGTGGGGTCAATAGCTTAGATGTAGCTCACCAGCGTTATCCTCAATATGGTGAGAAGCATGCATTACAGATGTAGTAGGATTCAACACAGTTGAAACTCCTAATAACGAATCATAGAGAAGTCAGACACACTTGTATTCACATCATTCACACATATTTGATTGGATGTTCAAGCAAGTCCAGTATGTTGCCGCACCATGCTACAGCGCTGTCAGGGTGCTTGTGAATCAACAGAGACAGTCGTGTGATCTCAGATAGGCATTGTGCTTGTAGCTGAGGGAGTGGCAAGGCAGTCAACAGTCCAGAGCACCTCAGCACATGATTGTAACCCAGATCAATCAGCTGAAGAGCATCGGGTTTCTGTACTGAGGTGGGATCTGCAGCAGCCACTGCAAAGGATGCAGGGTCTGTGATGGTGTGTGGAAGGGTTCCAGCAAGGTGGTGTAGTGATGGTGCACTTTGCTTCACCTCTCTACTTCCCTACACAGTAGTACAGCATTGTCATCATCACTCATGGCACAAGTTGTGTGATGAAGTACATTTTGAGAGAGTGACAAGTACACAAAATTTCATCAGGTACCAACAACAGCTTTTAGCCAGACATGCAGTACGATTCAGTACACATACTGTTGGTGCTGATCTAGACGCTGCAACAGCATAAGAAGGAGCTACTGATGCTGCTGTTGCTGATAGCAGGGAACGCCACTGAGAATCCCAGGGCCTAGTATGTACTGCATTAGATGCTGAGCGCAATGCAGCAGTACGCTCCCCTCTTGCAGTGCAGCTAGCAGTGTTGATGGCATGCAAATGAGAGATGGCCTACACAAAGGAAGAAAATACAAATACACGATTTAAATTTGAGAAGTGGCGTGAGCAAATCACATGCTTTCAATGTTAAGTCAGTACTTGAACGTTACTTTATCCTTTCCGCTTCATTGCGCAAAATCTCAGCCTGCAAAGAGATTTGCTTCCTTTACAAGATTAGTTCATGTCTGTGAGGAGAAAGAGAGAAGACTAACCAGGCTACTATCCACAACATCTTGATTCTTGACAGCCCACTCTTTGAGCATCACAGTAGCAGCTGATCTTCCAACCTCTGCAGGGCCTGATGTACTGCCTGTTTCTTGTACAGCACTGCCAGCCACCAGCGCCAGCATCATCTGCATCATCAAGCCACCAAAACAAGCATCACCTGGTTTAGAGGCTGCATGATCTTGAACTAGCCTGCAGGCAGAGAGTCAGGAAGAAGCAAGAACCAAAGTCAGTACCTCATCATACTTAAAGGTGCACATCAAACACTCCATAAGAATCATCAGATCTTCAGCACACATTGCTGGTGTACACGAATGTTGTACATGAATGGCTGGTGTGCATGAATGTTCAAAAGCCTATTTGCTCCAAGACAAAAAGTGGTAAAGTACCTGAGGAATCTATTCCCATGAAAGAATCATTGACAGACCTGATAGCCTTCTCCCACTGCTTCTGCTCAATGAGATGCTTGCATAGAGCTAGAGCACATGTGAGGCCTATTCTTGAAGCGTGTGCTGCTGGAAGTGCCTTCTCCCCACTTGCATCAGCATACAATGTTGGACCTGCTGCTGCTGCTGCTGCTACAAGTGAGGCCTCCAGGGCCTCTGTCACTGCTGCAGCTGAACGAACACCACCTTGCCTCCTTAATGCTCCTGCACCACCATGAGTCCAACATTATGGAGACATGTAGCAGATAGATCAGGCAGACATGTAGCTGATGGATCAGGCAAACATGTAGCTGATAGATCAGGCAGACATGTAGCTGATGGATCAGGCAAACATGTAGCTGATAGATCAGGCAGACATGTAGCTGATGGATCAGGCAAACATGTAGCTGATGGATCAGGCAGAGTCTTTAATAGAATAATGGTCCAGAACCTTTGTGTCATTGGTAATTGAAGTGGTGCCCAGAAAGTTAAATAAGTTGCAGCCTCTATGTAAGCCTCTCCGCACATTCCTTCATTCCATACAAAATATCACCTGCATATGCCAGCCAAGCTGCCGGGTCCTGCTGCATGGCTCCCTCAGCAGCCAGTTGTTGGAACAGTGAAACAGCCCGGCTTGCAGCTCCTTGATAAGCAGCTCCTCCACCTTCCTCGCCCAGCTTTGCAAGAGCCCTAGCCAGATTCACCCTAACAGCTATTGCAGAGGCAGCAGGAACCTGGCTGTGTGAGGCTGGCCCCACTAGTGCAGTGCTGGTAGGCCCGATGCCCTGGTGTGTATCTGGGTAGTGCTGCTTGCAACCAGTATGGTAAGCCTGGGTCTGAGTTAGGAGTGTGAGTGCTGTGTCGTACTCAAGAACTGCCTGCTGCATCCCACCCCCACTGATGGGATGGCGAGCCTCCAAGGCCAGGCCCAGGGCGTTGTGAGCAGCAGGGAGGGTCGGCAGCTGAAGGGCGCTCTGATATGCCGCAGACAGTACAGCTCCATCGGCACCTGTCCCAGACTTGATGGACCCTTAAGGGAGTAATGACACATGTCAGAGAACAAGGATACCTTGTGGGAGTAATGACACATGTCAGAGAACAAGGATACCTTGTGGGAGTAATGACACATGTCAGAGAACAAGGATACCTTGTGGGAGTAATGACACATGTCAGAGAAAAAGGACACCTTAAGGGAGTACTGACACATGTCAGAGAACAAGGACATTTAGACAAATCTATCACGATAATGTCAAGTAATTGGAGCATCATGAGGTAGCAGGCTGTCTGTGTGTGACAAGGACATGACGATGAAAGCCTGTGACCTCCAGAATACGACAGTTATTTAATCCTGACCTGCACAAAAAAATATCCTGGACTCCAGCCCCCCTCCGAGACCAACAGCATGCGCATGTGAGTCCATCATGCTTTCATATCCATGATCACCAGGCACCTGACAAAAAACATCATCATCAGATCCATGTTCTTGATAATTAATATCATCATCATCAGATCCATGTTCTTTAAAACAAATGAAGAATCAGAAGGATGGCATCATAATCAAAGAGGTGTGTGTCCTCTCTTTGGACAATCGCCTCCCATATACAGATGCACAAAAGGAATAACATAGGGTTCTAGAGTAGAAAAGTGATAATTTAATGATAAGGTCTACCTTGGAGGCTGCTGAGGACAGATACCCCATAGCTTCCCATACCGCAACCATGGTGGGTTCATGACTGCGTGCATGGTCCAAGCATTGCTGGGCTAGAGCACCTGATTTCAGGGAGCAGGCACCCTTCATCAGCCACATGCGTAGCGGAATGAGGAGACACTGCTACACATTATATCACATCAATGTGTATAGCGGAATGTGCAGTGGAATTCATCTGCCACATGTGTAGCAGGATGAGGGATCACTACTACAGATGATATCACATCAAGTGACATTGAGCATCAAGTGACAATATGCATTCATATTATACTTAGTGACCCCATAACTCACCATTGAATGCCTTGTTTCTGTTGGCTTAACTGACAGTAGGCATTTGAAATCAGAGGTATGTCACTGCAACTCGGCCCCCCTCTCAATTCATACCTGCTTCATGCAGCGCATACATTCTGCTGAGAGCAGCCCATGTGGTGGCACGTTTAGGGTTTAGTTGTAGAGCCCTGATCCAGCAGTACTCCCTCACCCCCCAGCCTGTTTCCTTGTCATGATGACTGCTCTCTACTTGCCCTGCTACTTGCCCTGCCAGAGCCCACAACCAGTCAGAAGACGGTTCCAGTCTCAGGCCTCCCTGGACCATCTTTAACGCAATACTGCCTCTTCTTGGGACTGAGAACTCATTGACAGGGTCGACCTGGAGATGGTGGTTGTGGGCGGGAGCTGAGGAGGGTGCATTGCCCTGTTGATCATGTCTATGGGTGGAGGAGTCCAGCTGTGCATCATGATACATTGCAGAGGCCACATCCCCCCAACACAGTGCTGCGAATAGCATTGAATCATACAAATAAGCACGTAGAGTGAAGGATAATGCCACAACTTTAAGTCTGGACGAATGTGATTCAACATGATGTAGCAGATGGGTTTAGGGTTTAGCAGATGGAGCGCATTACCTAAACCTGACAAGAGTCAGAGCAATGGAGCGCAATACTTTATAAGCTTTGGTACCCGTGAGTGTGGAAATCAAAAAGGAGTGAAGCGAACCTTGGGTGGGATTCAAGTGAAGGGCTTTGCAGTATGCCACCTTGGCACGACGTACTGCTGCTCCTCTTGCCCTCATAGCCTCATCTGCAGCAGCAGCAGCAGCAGCTGCGTGGCTGCTACGACTAGATGTGTCAGTTGCACGTATCCTTGTCAGCACTGGCAAAGGAGTAACTGAAACGTGCTGCATGAGAACATCTCCAAGTACCTTCCAAGCTGCCTGATGAGTATGTTCAAAACATTTTCACAACCATCACAACACCACCAATGGCTCAAACAAACAAAAAGCACCAGAGAGATGAGAGATTGAGGGTTAAGGGTTTTAGGATCCCATGGTATCACTTTGAGGTACTTGGTGTAGTTATTAAAAATGAATGTACATTCAACGATGCATGTGCAACCTCACCGTCAAGTTTCCATACTTGTTTGCACACTCAATAGCCATGGACTCGGCTGACTCCAAGTCTACAGCAGCCAGTCCAGCTGCACCAGCATGAGCATGCACCTGCAGTCAGCAACACAGCCAGTATAGGCATGACAATACACCTGACATATAGAAAAATTTGTTACACCAGATTTGGAGTCTGAGAAGGAGGCTCTGTTCAACCGTTTTATGTCGGAGGTCAGGGGATGACATCCTAGTCTGTTGGTGGTAAGGGATGACATCCTAGTCTGTTGTTGGTAAGGGATGACATCCTAGTCTGTTGTTGGTAAGGGATGACATCCTAGTCTGTTGTTGGTAAGGGATGACATCCTAGTCTGTGTCTGAACATTAAGTCATATCTAAGTCAAGTACTAAGACTAACTCCAGTTTCCACCTAACAAAGTAAGTTACTTTATGTCCATGTACACTGATGTTGGCCTGCCTTTCACCTGCGCAGCCGCCAACCAGGCCTCAGCGCCCCCTAGCAGTGCAACAGGATGCCCAGGACTGAGGTGTAACGCCCTCTGATAGCATGCCGCAGTGATGTGAGGAGGGGATCCCAGCTGGTAATGCAGTTGAGCAGACTGCAGTAAGGAGTACAAACGGCAGTGGTCCAGCTCTAGGGCACGTGTGAATGCCTTCATGGTGCACACAAGAGGAAAGTATTTGCGAGGCATTTAGTTGGTAGTACAACATAATGTACAACAATGTAGCAAATGTGACTGGTAGTTAAAGTCGTTCTTCCTACTGGTATATAGGCTTCGCATTATGGCTCTGAGTATGCATCATCACTGTCATCACAGAAACATGATGCAAGTGTAAGCTGTCATCATAAAGAATGATATTAGAAAGAGCCATCAATCAGACGAGTCCAACAACCTTGACTAGGCTGCCTGACCTATGCCATGCGAGTGCAGAGCTATTCAAGTAAATTTGAGCAGGCAATTCACACAACTAGTTGCAGGACTCAATCTGTATCATCAGCTTGTGGCCTGCCATTTAGGTAATGGCATGTCGCATAACATTACTCACACCAGTCATTGCAGACTGCCCTAAGCTCATGTCCTGTCTTGACACTTACTTTCAGTGCTGCAGTATCTCTCCCTAAACCCTGATAGGCAGCAGCCAGACCCTCCCATAGGGCAGCAGAAGCAGGCTCAAAGCGTACAGCCTTCTGATAGCTCTGTACTGCCTCCTGGATGTAACGTCCAGAGCGCAGCTGTAAGTCTGACAGGAGCTTCCATGGCCAAGTTAGGTTAGGGTATGAGGTTAGGGTTTCAGTACACAGGGTCATGGCGGTGTCAGTCTGCCCTGAGGCTGTGAGAAGCCTCACCAGCCCTTCTCCTGCGATGACCTGTACCACAGATGACAGGATGTAGGTAGTTTCTGAGCTCAATGGAGGGCGCAGCACCTCTCTTGGCCGGGACAAAGAAAGTCATACCTTAACACTTCACACCTAACAATTTATGAATGAAGAGGTGTTTGGAAGCCTTTACCAGAAAATGATTCGATGTACACATGATGGTAGGGAATGGATCACCTGACTTGGATCCAAGGCCAGTGCCCTTTGGAAGCACTTCCCAGCCCTCCCAGCATCTGCAGCCAGCTCCCAGTACCATCTCCCTAACCAACCAAACGCCTCACCCTGGTGCGGTCCCTCGATGGATGCAGCTGCCAGCAGCGCTGCATGAGCACCTGTGCCCCGTCCAGTGCGGCACTCTCCACCCAGGGCCCAGTACACTTGACCCAGATGCAAGCGGTACAGAGCCAATGTCTGAACTCGGTTGCTGGCACTACTGTTGATGCCGCTGCCCCTGAGTAACTCCTGCTCAGCCGCTGCCACTGCAGCTTCCAGCTGCTGCCTAGCTACCTGCATACAATATACACATTCAATAAGCAAGATCCTAGTACAACCTGAGACCATTAAATAAGCAAGATCCTAGTACAACCTGTGACCATTCAATAAGCAACATCCTAGTACAACCTGTGACCATTAAATAAGCAAGATCCTAGTACAACCTGTGACCATTCAATAAGCAACATTCTAGTACAACCTGTGACCATTAAATATGCAAGATCCTAGTTCAACCTGTGACCATTAAATAAGCAAGATCCTAGTACAACCTGTGACCATTCAATAAGCAAGATCCTAGTACAACCAGTGACCATTCAATAGGCAAGATCCTAGTACAACCTGTGACCATTAAATAAGCAAGATCCTAGTACAACCTGTGACCATTAAATAAGCAAGATCCAAGTACAACCTGTGACCATTCTTGTCGCGCACTGCACACGGCCTTCAGAGTAAAATCATATTACCAATCAATACGTTTGCTGGAATTAGTCATGCTGAAACGAAGGTAGCCTAGAGTGGATAGTTTTTGACTGCCTTCTTACCTCCACATCTCCCTGCTTTAACATCATCCATCCGTACTCTGCATGCGCCCAAGACTCTGCCACCGTACTGCTGCGCCCACATGCCTCTCTCCCCACCAGCCCCTCATATAGGCGCCTGGCAGTGTCAGCATCTCCTCGAGCCAGGGCTGACTGAGCTAAGTAACGAATGGCCTGCTGACCAACGTCCAGGGAAGGGAGTCCTGCGATCTGTCCAAAAGTAGCCTGCCCTTCACTCACACGTTCAGCCAGAGTGACTAACAAGGCTTCAGCCTCAGCAGGGGAGCCATGAGCAAGGAGAGCTCTGCCAGCTGCCAGCTTCAGCAGCAGTCCCGCCTGATGTACATAAGGCTCAAGTCTCAATAATGTATAAGAATGCAGATGAGTTCTAAGATAACTAATTGGATCTCTCCTTAATCCCTTACCTACATAAAGACATGCATTAAGCTAACAAATGAATTCTAAGATAACTAATTGGACCTCTCCTTATTCCCTTACCTATATAAAGACAAGCATTAAGTCAACAGGCAATCATGAAAATATCAAAGTAGGAGCTCATTCGTAATTTAAGTCTATCCTAACCAGCTTTGAAGTGTGAGGCTGGCTTGTAAGTTGTATGTATTTGCTTACCTCTTCCATGTGCTCCTTCCCCAAGAAATCACGGTGGGCGATGTATCTCAGCCCTTCCTTAGCTGCCTCCAAAGCTGCCTTGCAAGTTGCCTGGTACTCCTGAGGGCTCACAGTGTCTTGTTGCAGACCACGTTGTTGCACCTCTGCCTGCTCCAACAACATCTCAGCAGCAGCTAGCCATCCAGCTGCACTAGGCACTCCACGCTTCAATCCTGCTAACAGCTCCTTTACAACATAGTGTGACGACACAAACATGAGTGAGTGCATTGTTTTGAGAACAAACGTGTTGAGAAATCTGCTTAGTTTCAAATTATCAGAGTGTCTTAATGACACCACTCGTAGGGGAAGCTGACTCAGATACTAACAGCTTATGAGACATCTTCAAAAGCCTAAAGGCACACTATCTCTATCAGTGATGTCACCTTAATGACCCACCTTCAATGCTCCAGCCTACTCACTCTGATCATTAGCCTCCTCCTCACAGCCACTGTGTTACCGGCATTGAGCTGAGGAGCGGGGCCTCCACTCTGTTGCTCCAACTTAGGCTGGCCCCTGGCAGGCAATACAGTCACTACAACTGGTGCACCCAAGTTTGCTGCTGCTGCTGCTGCTGCTGCCTGTCCTTCCTCTAATCCACGCCGCCTCCCTGCAAGCACCCAATGCACGGCACTTGCTGACGTCCAAGGAAAGGCATGCACCATGCGACGAGCTATGGCATCGATATCGCTCAAGGCTGGCTTGAATGGGCTGACCTCTGCTTGCTGTGAAGGTGCCTGTTGATCCTGGTCCAGGGTTGAGCTTGATGTACTCAGTTGGATGCCTGTCACCGCCATGGTGGCTGGAAGGCAGCTGGCACACTGAGTCCCATGCCCTGTAACATCTCCTTCCACTTCTAACATAGCCAGGGCAGCCTCATAAGCAGCTGAGGAGCAGCAGCCGCCTGATAGAGGAGCAGTACATGCACAAGGGCAGGGGCATTGATTGTACATCCATACGATAGACGAGCAGTAGGGGCACATGTGGCAGGGGAGTTGAATAAGACACAGCATGTATGACACTATGTCAACACACAGAGCACTATGGGCTCATGGCGGGTAGGAAGCAATATGAAAGGCTTTGTCTAAGGATAGATCTTTAAGCTATCTAAAGGGTGCTCTGAGCTTGATGTCGGATTCTCCACAGCTCTGAGCTTGATGTCGGATTCTCCCCAGCTCTAAGCTTGATGTCGGATTCTCCCCAGCGCTAAGCTTGATGTCGGATTCTCCCCAGCTCTAAGCTTGATGTCAGATTCTCCCCAGCTCTAAGCTTGATGTCGGATTCTCCCCAGCTCTAAGCTTGATGTCGGATTCTCCCCAGCTCGATCCCTCCCCTCAACTATCCTTGCCTCATAATGTATAATCACTCACTACACTGCTCACCTGCACTGTACCTTGACTATGACTCTGTACTCACTTATCTGATTCCCTCCCAAGCCTTGCATCATGTTCCTACAAAATTGAAGCACTGCCACACGGCGGCAGTGACGTTCCATGCTGCCAGGAGCAGCAGCATAAGTGTACTTGCGGAGCCTAGAAATAACAGCAGCACGGAAGACGTTATTAAAACATAAGTGCAGCTTCCTGAGATAAGACAGAAATTAGGAGTTGTCAGCATCAACCTGGGAGTCATTTCATCTCATTTTGTTTACATTTCCAGCTGTCAGGCAAGGACACATACTTTATCTCTTTCAGTGCATACCTATTATTTGTGGGGGACTGTGACAGACCTTTTTAAATAAGCCTCATAGTAGACCATGTATCTGGGGCTGGGTGGTGCTGTAGCTATGATGGCTCTAAGGGTGCTGCTGACGCTGTCATTCTCAAGCTCTATTCCTTCCTCTGCCCACTCAGCTTCAGCGGCCAGCCGCACCGGGGCCTCTGAAGAAGTCTGAACCAGGCCAGTAAGTGCGGTAAGTGGACAGTGAAGGAAATCACTGGATTTAGGAATCATAGAAATGTGATACAATGAACTTAATTTGCTAACAGCAGAGATGACCTCCTAAATAATAGGATTTTCTTTTAAATACATATCAGCCTTTCTCTGGACCCTTCTCAAAAAGGTCTCTTGATTTTGGATAGATTCAAATGGTATCTGACCAGTAGCTGCCGCTGCATGTAGTGGGCTTGCCACTACACGTAGAGGACTAAATTACTCACTTGCCCAGAAGCTGAAAACTGAGTAAGCTTGGATTGTATCTTCAACTCTAGATCATGTTTGTCCTTACCCAGCTGAGAGTCTGCTAACATACACTTCAGATCTAAACGGTCAGTCTCTCCTGCAAGACAATCAGGAGCGCCATGTAAACAAAGCATGGGCATGGACACTTCACAAGAGACAACAAAAGCTGATGAGAGAAGGTACTGCCTAGTTTAGGGTTTAGTGCCTTTCATGCAAGGGAATTGAGACGCAGCCTTACTGAATCACCGCTTTTACCTAGATCTGTGGAGGATAGAAGTTGCAGATAACATGCCTCAGCTTCTTCATAGCTTCCTGCTTTGAGAGCAGACTCTGCTTGACGTCTGATGAACAATGGCAACCTGGATCTGAGAGCTACGTCCTGGGAGGTAGATACGATCCTTATCAGGTTGCGGTAAGACGTGGCAGCTTGCCCCCATTGGCCTGTCATGAGGGGGCATGTTAAGTTAAGCATGAGACAAAGATAGCTTGCACAAGTGAGACATGTGGGTTAGCCTGTAGACAAGAACTAAATATCGACTCATGCTCCTGTGCATTGGTACTGACTGATCATGTAGCACAATGCGCTGTTTCATATAATGATTGTATTTGTGAATGAGAAGCTCATGATGAAGGTGTATGCCAGCCTCCATCATCTGAACCTGTCTCTGTGTACATCTCTCCAAAACCTTGCCAAGCAAGAGGGTTTTCAGGCTCCAGGTCAGTGGCGCGCTTGTACGCTGCTTCAGTCTTCAAAAACAAATAGTCACCATGAATTCCATAACTAACTTCAAGAGAAAAAAACTGAGCTGTTAGGGTCAAATACTCACCTGCGTGAATTCTCTCAAGAAAAAAGCAGACTTCCCCACAAGACTGATAGCAGAGTGATGGCTTGATCAACAAGTAGTAAAGTGTGACAAAAATTTCTCTCTTACATATATGCATCGTAGCACGCCTTGTCTTCCAGTAGCACTGCTTTTAGATGAGTGAGGGCATCTTTGTAGGATTTACCTGCTATGCACTCTTTTGCTCGCTTTAGTAACAGCTTTTTGGAGCTCATTTTAGAGGGAGACAATGCCATCCATGCCGAAGCAAGCGATTTGATGAGCTTTGCGCTGCTCCGAAACCCGCAAGACTCACACTGACAGACCCCCTTCATTAAAATACATTGATTTCTAAGTCCACGTCACATGAATTGTTGACATCACTCACATCTGAACATGCTTTAAAAAGTTGACGGTCCGGATTGAAAGATCTCTTGAAAATGTCGATCTGTATTGCCCTCCTCATCAGTTTTGCTGCTACTGTGACTTCTTACTATGTTCCTGGCACTTATCCGGAGGAATTCCTTGAAGGAGAACAGTTGCAAGCGAATGTTAACTCGTTGAAGTCATTCGACACAGAACTACCATTCGAGTATTACACTATGCCTTTCTGCAAGCCGCCTGGAGGCGTTGAGAGGATCGCGAACACTGCCAATCCAGGAACAATCCTTGAGGGCCTAAGAATTGAAAATTCGCCATACAATTTCAGCATGAAGGTGAATTCTGAGTTTCTGAAATACAGCTACTTCTCATTAGATACATGCAGTATGTAGAATCCAGAATGCTCAAAATTCTGGCTTTTTGAACGCAGGTGAAGCAAACAGGTTTGCTAGCCTGTAAGCCTGATGGATATTATCCTGAATTAAAACCTGATGAGGTTGAGGTAAGTCAAAAGCTGTAATTCTCATGTAAATAACTAGTTGTAATTAAAATAAAGAGGGATATTTGGACAGCATGATGAGGACAATGCATTTGAAAATATACTAATTTACAATAGGATATGAATTTATATTACAACTCACTAATCCGCTAACTTTTACATGCATGTAGAATTTGAAGCACAAGATCGACAATCATTACAGAATTAGTTTGTTGCTTGACAATCTTCCTGTGACAGTCTACGATTTGCTAGACGAGGTATGTTAGACAAAATGTGACTTGTGATCGTCCAGGACCTCTTGTTTGTGTATATGTTGCAAACACATGATGCAAATATGTTTTGAAATAAGCGCCCAGCATAATGCTATAAAAGATGAGTGACAAGCTTCATGGCTAATCTCAACACTCTCAAGGACTTGCAATATGCTGCAGAATCAAGAATTTGTCAGGCCTGGATTTGAGTTAGGCTTTAAAGGCGAAGATGGAAAGTACTACATTTACAATCACCTGGTCTTTAACATTTTGGTGACCTTGACACATGGAGAGTACAAGGCTGCGAGGACAAAATATGACAAAGGGGGGCTGGAAGCCTTGGAGACCCGGAGGTCCTTAAGCAGCTTCAAATCCCTGCGTCATGTGTTTGAATCAGAGAAGCTTGAAGGAGCCCTTGGTAGCAAGCCTCGTCATCTTGCTCAAGAGTCCCAGGAGGCACCTGCCTCAAACCCCCCTGAAAACCCTAATTACTACATGGTAGTAGGGTTTGAGGTTTCCCCTTGTAGCATCCGTCGGGAAGCTGGGAAGGCAGTAGAGGACGTGGTTTGTGGGATGGATGATGCCTCGCCAGTTGAAGCCCAGGAGATCGAAGTAGGGGCTAAGATTGTGTACACATATGATGTGTACTGGCAAGACAGTAACATCAAATGGGCATCAAGATGGGATGCATATCTGAGGATGCCTGGTGGGAAGGTGAGTGCTAGCCTGTTAGGGATCATTGACAGCACACAATGACGTGCTGTGAGGAAATTCACTTACAGCCTCTCCTATAAGGAGGGAACTCAATATGCAAGGCTCAGATTGGAAATCTAGTATGAGGCATCATGTATATATACCATACCCTTTACATCCTATTTGCCCTACATACCTTATATACCCTAAACCCTAAACATTAAACCCTAAACCCTGAACCATACCCCCAAGAATCAAAGTTCCTGTCACAGTCATTTTACTTGTCTTTACAGAGTTGTCTCTTCTAGTTCAGAAAGCTCACTTGAATATCGTTATGTCCACAATTCCTGCCACCAGGTGCACTGGTTCAGCATCATGAACTCTGTGATTGTGGTTTTGATCATGGCCACCATTGTGGCATTGATCCTCATCCGCACAGTGCGACGTGACCTGGCCAAGTATGAACAGCTAGTCGTGGACACAAACAGCCTGGACATGAAGGATGAAGCTGGTTGGAAGTTGGTGTCAGGGGATGCATTCAGAGCTCCTGCAAACAGCCGAGCATTAGCAGTGCAGGTGGATCAGTGGTACTTGTCTTGTCACAAATCCTATTATGAAAAGTCTTATTTTCCAGATTCTTTATTTGTCATTAATCTGCACATTTCAAGCTTGCCTGATCCCTAACTTTTATTTAGATTCAGTAAAGCTTCGCAACTAATGTATGGCGGCCTGTATTTATGCCCAAGACATCTCTTGATCATTGGAAGGAAATTCATTTCTTATTTTTCATATCATATCCAGACACCATATCATTCGTCTGGATACAGTGCTGTGTGAATGAATACAGGTAGGCTCAGGCGTGCAGATCATCCTCACCACAACTGTCACTCTGCTCCTGGCCACGATGGGCTTCTTGTCGCCTGCTTCTAGAGGAGCCTTGCTCACCACCACCATCATCCTCTACGTCTGGCTAGCAGTGCTGGCAGGCTTCACTGCGGTGTATGTGTGGGGCCTGCTGGAGCGCACTTACAATGGCTGGCCCATAGTTTGTGCAACCGTGGCTGTTTACTTCCCAGGAATAGTAATGGCCATCTTCACTCTCTTAAACTTGATTATCTACCATACAGGTTTGTGGCTTTCTTCCCAAAATGGCAGGAGATAGAGAATTTGTGGTCATGCCCTATGAGCTTATTAGCCTGTACTGATCTCACTTTATATCTCATCTGTTGAGAACTCTCTTGCTGTTGTCTTTTCATGATCTAGACTTACTTCTTACTTCTTGCGACGTAAAGAGTTCTGATGATGTGATGACAGGTACAAGTGGTGCTGTTCCCATTGGGATGTACTTCTCTATTGTATTAGTCTGGTTTGTGGTGTCCATACCACTCACTTTCATTGGGGGTTACATCGCATTGAGATTGCCTATCAAGGACCACCCTGTAAAGACAAACCAGATCCCACGCCATGTCCCCCCACCTCCACTTGCTGCGAACCCCACCTTACTCTTCTTCTCAGGTGCTTGTTGACAGTCTTCTTTGCAACCAAAGATAAGAATTGATGTTTATTCTCATTGTGTGGAACAGGAAGAACAGCTGTAATGACTCGATTTGCTAAAATTGTTGCTTTTAAATAAATCTTTTCTTGTTGATTGGACGTTATCTATATCAATCTCAACATTCTGGTGGTGCTGTAGCTGGCGTCCTGCCCTTTGGGACTATCTTCATTGAGCTGTACTTTGCCATGACCTCTATCTGGCTTGGCTACTTTTATTACTTGTTTGGATTTGTGTTCCTCATTGGCTTGCTGGCAGTCATCATAAATGCTGAAATCTCAGTGCTGTGCACTTATGTGCAGCTATGTGCAGAAGACTACAACTGGTGGTGAGTTCATAGAGGGTTTATTATATCGCCTTATTTTCCTTTTCCTTCGCCATGTCATTCCTAATGTCCACATTTATGTGCTCATGACCGACAGGTGGAGCTCCTTCAGAAGAGGTGGCTCTGTTGCCATTTACATTGCTCTATATGCTTTGGGATTTCTGATGAGCTCTATGTCAGTACTTAATGGTTTTATTCCAGTTTTCATTTACCTGTCCTACATGGCTATCATTATCTTGGGTGCTTACTTTGCGATGGGCACAGTAGGCTTTGTCTCATCATATTTGTTTGTGTTTTATATTTTCAAAGCTGTGAAATCTGATTAATTTGCAAGACTGTTAGGTACACAGGTCCATATGCATTACAGGCTTATTGTCATTGCTGTAACATCAACTCGGCAATGACACAGGTACAGCAATTGTCCGCTAAAAATATGAACTAAAATATTGATTTGTGTGAAAGATAATCAATCATCACACATACCGACTTGCCTCGGTGATATAGTAAGAACCTTGTGTGAACATTCTCAAATTTTAAACAGATGGCAGGGTGATAGATTTGTAGGAAACGCGTAAGGAAGTTACGATCTCTTACGATATGCGACAGCATTAAGAAGTCAGACTTCAGAGGGATGCGCTTAACCAGGCAGCATCTCCCGATATCAGACTTATGACGCAAGTCCTGAAAATACTTATTAATGTAGCCTATCTACTTCAATTAACTCTGGGAAGACGAATAACGCCGTTTTCCCTTGGGTCATTGTTGTGTCCACTACACAACATCACCGCACATGAAGTTATGGGGATACAGCAAGAATGTGGAGGAGCAAGATGCAGCAATCATTCTAACCTCATGCGATTACAAAGTAATAAATATGCAAGAATACAAAATATTTACATCACAAACATGTCAACACCATGTAGATATTGAGTTCTTGAAAGCTTCAGAGATATGCATGAAAGCAAACTAGGCGGGAGCTTTTAAACAAATTGTCTCTAGATCTCTTGTACTTCTCAGGTGCCAGCATGTAATGTTGAATGCAGCGCTGCGGAATTAAGTTCATCACTCTTGATTGTTAGGCATGGGAGTGAGAGCATTTCTCTTTGGACATTGATATAGCTTCAGAAAAGGTCATGCATATTTTTTGCAGTGTTTAAGCTTATTATTGGAGCCGTTCATGAACAACATCAGGGCTGCCAAGGGGGGGGATCTCACCCAATACTTCGTGGTGTTGTGAGTCAGTCTTGGGGTGCTTCTGAATTGTGTAAATTCAAATTTCAGTGCCTATGATTCCACCATGGATGCCTTACAAAGCACATTACAAGCTATCTGACATTCAGCTTGTCGGAGTCATGAAACTGTACCGCATCTGCAGGTGCTACGGCCTTGAAGCTCTTTCTGTGTGCAAGGGCTCACAAGACACATATCATCATGCTTGTTTGTTACTGGAAATGTAAGCAGGATACTTTGACTGGCACTGTACAGATCAAATACTGCTAGAAGTCCTGCCTGATTCTTTGGAATGGGATAGGAACAAGAGAAGAGAAAGTTAAGAAATGTCTTCACATATTTGTAATGATGATTTGTTCAATCTCATATCTCCACAGATTCAATCTTTACTGCTATTCCTGCCTTATGCAGAATAAACCCTGATCCCTCTCATGAGTTGAAAGCTGCTGACTTGTCTGGGGGAATGGCATTCTCTGGTCCTCTTTACAAGCTGGCATTGCTACAAAAGCTGGCTTGCGTCGAGGCGTTTTTGATGCGCTTCAATGTCCCAGTCTTATGGATGGTCAGTTTCTTTACTATGCTTGCATAAAAGCACAGTAGTTGGTCGCAAGAAAAAGTGTGGGAGGACAAGTGTAGCTGAAGTATCTTTTTTCATAAATTATGAAGCCTACAATTTTGCACTCAGGCCTGAGGCATGGAAGTGAGGAAACTTTGTTACTTGTTAATAAATGCCTGTCTGTTCAGGTACTGAAAGAATTTAAGACTTACAATCATGATATTTTTCAAGTAGGGTGTTGATGTTGCTGTGTCCGGTCCTGAACCCTGAACCCTGAAACATACCATGATTGTAGGATTTGGACATCCTTGTCTTCAAGAATCCATTGTCTTTTCTGCTCAGCCCTGTGCCTGCTCCTGACCTGATCACTGCAGCAGAGGACTGTGGGTAACATAATGTTTTTGCACATACGTATCTGCACTTGAGTGGCATCAAAAGTGATTTACTTGTTTCCTCTAGTTATCTGCCCAGTGGATGTAAAAATCTGCTAGCAGATCTACTTATCTGCCCAGTGGTTGTAATTATCTGCTGAGTAGATCTAGTTATCTGCCTAGTGAGTCTAATTATCTGCCCAGTGGATGCAGTTATCTGCTGAGTAGATCTAGTTATCTGCCTAGTGAGTCTAATTATCTGCCCAGTGGATGTAATTATCTCCCAGCGAATACCACATACTTTCAGCAAGCTGCATGGTTCAGTTTCTGCCATACAACATCAGGGGACCGCAAAAGGTTCTTCCATGGAGATGTGTGCTTGAGAGATATTCCCCGAGGCGGAGGAAAAGTCTCACATGAAGGCCTTTTTAACTTTCTCAGCCATGCGATGGTCCCCTCTCCCTCAAACCCCTGTAACCTCATGTCACCTAATGGGGGTCTCTGGCTAGTGCGCCCAACTGAGGGAGGTGTAGCACTGCTGGAGACTTGGCTCACAGTGAGGTCCAATGTGTAGCTGACACATGATCATGCCTCACAGTGAAGTCCAAATCTTTTTGTTTTACTGCTAAACTGCCTTGTTATACTGCTTGCAAGGGACATTTCATGTCCTGCAATATTCGAATGCTAAACTGCCTTGTCATGGCAAGCTGCAGGTAACAGTAATGTGCATTCATTCAATGAAATCATGACAACTGATGCTCCTGCAGAGGCTTTACAATCATGACAACTGATGCTCCTGCAGAGGCTTTACAATCATGACAACTGATGCTCCTGCAGAGGCTTTACAATCATGACAACTGATGCTCCTGCAGAGGCTTTACAATCATGACAACTGATGCTCCTGCAGAGGCTTTACAATCATGACAACTGATGCTCCTGCAGAGGCTTTACAATTATTTTGTGGTAAAGCAAAATCTGTGGAGCGCCTCAAGTAATGGTTTACTGGACCAGGACATTTTGCTGAATGTTCTGCTGCATTCTGCAGAGGATACTCCCTACTACCAGGTGTTACTCTAGGCATGTAGGGCAGAGGATACCTCCCACTACCTGGTGAATTACTCTAGGCATGTAGGGATGTGAATGTTGTTACCTAGTGCTGGATTCATGTCCTGCAACATCATAATGCATGTTGTCTCCATTTTCACAAACTGCTCAACCTTCAAGGCAACACTCTTCTGTTTGTGTTATCAATACTAGTGGGACACACAGTCTAACAAGTTCAAGTTGGAGGGCATGCTTCCTTATCATGCTTTGTTGAGTGCAAGAGTGTACCATGTGAGTGGACAAATAATGCAGAGCAACTGCCGGGGGCTGTGTGGTGGGGCAGACTTGGTTCACTCCTTTCCTCACCGCATTGAAGGACAGACTGTGGTGTGTGGGATGCCAAAGAGAGCTGAAAATCGGATGATGACTCTCCATCAAAACTGCATTATCCACAGTCTCATGAAAAAACACAGGAATATGAAACTACTTCAAAACTTCATAATTAATGAGTCCATGTGGGAGTTGAGCGGGTTCTCTATTTATCCTCCCTACTGAGTGCCTTAACAGGATACAAATAGCGTTTTGTCAGTTTAATCAAGACTTTTCAACTATATGTTCCTAGCTTATCTTCCTTTGTATTATTCATTATTTTCTCGAAGTATCAAATTTGAAATGAGGCTCATGTAGGGAGGACCCTTGACATGATTGTTGGGACACTGTCAGGCACTTAGTAGAGGGTCATCACAAGCTATTTTGCTCATCAAATCCTTCTCTTTCAAGCCTTGTATGCTACTCTGAAGACTTTTCCGCAAAGCAGACGTGTCACTCTTATTCAAATTCATGCTTTGTACATCCAGAGATATCTCATCCACAGCATCCTGTGTTGACTCCTGAGCTGAATACCTTACAGTTGCATCCTCCTCCTGAATCAGTATGAAAATTTGGTAACGTTTTGATTGTTATCGAGTGCAAGAAGGAAGCTATGATAGGTCAGTAACAATAATAAAAAGGAGGGATGATGTCCCCCAGGTCTCTGCACCTCATTATCTGTTGAACCCTGTTCCTCCTCCTCTTCCTCCTCCTCTTCATTGCTGTCTTCTTCTTCACCATCATCTTCATCCTCATCTCCATCTTCCTCCGGCTGCACATCATCCTCCTGCTCATCTTCATCGTCTTCCAGCTCATCTGTAATAACATATAATTTAAACATTGTGCACTTAGATTACTTGGTGAGCTATAAACTTTAATCTCACATTATCTATGGGCAGCAATGTTAAGTAGAATATTCTTGACATGTGAAATCAGAGGACGTTTATCCCTACCCATGGCCACCTTCTCCTCTAGCAAGGGGATAAACTGCTGAAATCTAGGACTGGCTTGAATCTGAAGAGCTGCGTAATTATAGCAACGTGTCTTAACGTACAAAAATATTGTGAATGCCATGACCAAGATTTTTACCGTTGCGAGCAAATCGTAATGCTTGTGGAAATTTATTTTCTTTCATAGCCTGTATGAAAAGCTGCTCAAGCTGCGAAAGCAGCCTAATTTGAATTGATTTAAGCATCAGGACGCGTCAGAACATACAACTCTCACCTCAGCAAGACGAGAGCGCTTAGCCTTGTCGAACATTTCAGACATTCTCTCGTGTTAGGCGCATCTTTCCAGCATACTTCTTACGTTACTTACCGTGAGCATGGATTACGATAGTAAGGTTCCGGAGTCGGGCTGACAGAGATGAGACAACACAAAACAATAATATTTTCACAGGCATCATGTCTGACATTCCTTCAAACGCCCCTGAACGTGAGTATTCACCACTCTCACAAGTTTTCTCCAGATTTTAATGCCTAGGTTTAGGTGCAAACTGTTTCAGATTACAGATGCTGAATCTAGTGCTTACTATTAAACATTGTCATGCATCATTCTCAGAATGCCCCGGCACAAGCAGTGACACTGCTGGCAACTCAGCTGCTTGTGCTGGTTGCCCCAACCAGGCTGTTTGTGCGTCCACACCAAAGGGATTAGATCCAGGTATTTAGATGAAGGCCACAAGGATGTGCGCATGAGAAAAGCCGATTCCAAATTGCACATACCTTCTTCTCATCACGCATAATCCCAAAAATCATAATCTCAACACATAATCTTCTTAATTTAATGCTGAACATAATTATTTGATGCTTAATTTGTCATGATTGAAGCTGTGTGTGTTTTTGTTTTTGTCCCGTTGCAGATATGGCAGCTATTTCAGAGAAGATGAAGGGTGTCAAGCGTAAGGTATGCTTGACACCTGTACAGGACTATAATGGATCATGAAGTGTGAAGGAGGGTGATGGTATGTCAATCACTCCTTTAACAATACATGATCTTCTCCTTATTTGTCCACAGATTCTGGTTCTTTCAGGCAAAGGTGGGGTGGGTAAGAGCACATTCTCTGCGCAACTTGCATTTGCACTGGCAGGGCAGCAGGGCGGTCTGGAGGTGGGGCTTCTGGACATTGATATCTGTGGACCTTCTATCCCGAAAATGCTTGGAATGGAGGGACAGGTGGGAGATATGAAGCTAATGTGAGGGCAGTTATTGTCCACATTCACTTTTATTTTAAAAAATGCAGAGAATTAGTGAAGGCACAGTGTCATGTTTTGGATTTTTAAGGCATACTAGAAACGCTTTAAGAACCATTTTATCACTTAGTGACTTAGATTTGTTCCAAGTTCTTTCTGCTAAAGTAGCCTCAAAATATTAAATATGTGATAATTAATAACATTATAGGAGGTCCATCAGAGTAATCACGGTTGGTCTCCTGTGTATCTGGAGGACAACCTGGCAGTCATGTCAATCGGTGAGACAAACAAAATTACCCAAGTTATGAACGTAGTTGAAGACACCTCAAAAATGATGCAGGGTTTATTTCCTGATATGAGACAAAACTTCCCCCGTTAGAGCATTTACTTCATTAATGTATCAAGCAGTGCCAATGTCCTCATTTCCTTATGTGTTATTTGTTAGTTCAGTGATGAGGTCTGTTCAATGTACAGTAGAAAGCATGTAAATCTCTGCATTTTTATGATTTCAAATTAGGGTTCATGCTTCCAAACCCTGATGAAGCTGTCATATGGAGGGGACCAAGGTACAGACGTATGCCAATTTTTTTTGTATGTAATCTATCCTATGCTCCTATTAAAACTGATAGACAACGTTTTTTAACATGAAGGCTATAAGATAAAGAAAATGACTTTTTAATTTTTGATAGGACTGTGTGCATATGCTTCAGCAGCAGTAATATCCTGTGCTTTAAGTGTTGATGCAGCCTCATGATATAATAAGATAGTCATCTATATTGTTGTTGTACAAGTGGGATTACGTTCGTAACTTACTGTGCAACTTGCTGCAGGAAGAATAGTTTGATCAAGCAGTTTTTGAAAGATGTGCATTGGGGCAATCTAGATTACCTAGTGGTGGATGCACCCCCTGGAACAAGGTGAATCCCTTTCCTTGATGACAAGCAAGCAGCTGAATAGATTAAGATATACAGCAGTATGCATTTGCAAACGTTGCTCTTGTGCTCCCATTCTCCATTTAAACACATTTTTTCTCACCAGCATTTCATCCTTCCTCCTATTTGCCTGCAGTGACGAACACATCACCATTGCTCAGTGTCTAAAAGGCGAGGGCACCAGTGTATCAGCTGTGATCGTCACCACACCTCAAGAGGTGGCTTTGATTGATGTACGAAAGGAAATAAATTTCTGCAAGAAGGTAATTTCAACTTCCACTTCCAGGTCACAGTGCCTTGATTGGTGATATGCCTCTCTTGATGCCTTTCAATTATCACAGGAGAGTTTTGATCAGGTATCAACGTGGACTAGCTGACGTTTGGTCCATGTGACGTGTGCAAGAATACCATAAGACGCTATGACAATGAGTACCCTGCTTCTTGTTCCTGCAGGTCGGTATCAACATATTAGGAGTCGTAGAAAATATGAGTGGTCTTCAGCAGAGGTTACCCTTGGTCCGTTTTGAACATGCTAATTTGGGGTCTGGGAGCAGAGTAGATATCACAGAAAAGGTTTCTGCAATTTTAAAAGCAGGACTTGGATTGTCAAGTCTTGAGGAGCTTATTGTGTGTACGGATGTGTTTGATGGTAGCATGGGTGGGACAGAGAAGATGTGTTCTGAGATGGATGTTAGTCTGTTAGGAAAGATTCCAATGGATCCCGCTCTGGGCAGAGCAGCTGAGAGTGGCAGATCAGTTCTATCCATTGGAAGAAAGGACGGAGATACCGCTGAAGATGATGCCTCTGCACAATTTAAACCTGCTCTATGTGAGGCAGCGTTGCGCAGCATTGTTGCTAGAGTCGTGAATATTGCAACTTCTATGCAACTGACAAGTTAGATTTTCATGTAAAAAGCGCCATGTCTTCGTACAGGAAACCCTGCACTTTTGCAGTTGACAGATGAGGCCCCCCGATCCAACAAAACTCGAAAAAGCAATGCATTTTAAGATTTATACGCAAGACATAATGTATGTGAATACTTCATGTTCACATTACTCAAAAGTCATATCAGACCTCGGGCCTTGTGGTGGATAGAGAAAATCACAACAGTCGTAAAGCGCCAGGTAGACCACCTGCTGTCTATTAAATTGACAGGCTGGCAGAATATGGATCGGCAATACGTTCAAAACCATAGAAAGGTGAATTAAAGTCAGCCCTATTGTTGTTAGAGAAATTTGCTACGTTAATGCATTTCTTCAAGCATTAGTCCATTTTTAACGTCTGAACTTCTTTTTCCGGTAGAAACATTTAGGCTTGCATTCTACAGATAGGGTACTTAGCACATATAAGTTGTTTATTACGTTTATCTTATGTCTCTGAGCTCTAGTAACTCCAGTCTCCTGGGGGACGGATGCACGGTGAAATTGAAAGGGCTTCCCTTCAAAGCAAGTGTTGATGACATACAGAGTTTCTTCTCGAGCCTCGATTTGAAATCTGAGAACGTATTCTTGAAAAGGCATCCAGACGGCCGTCCAAACGGAGAGGTGACTATGCCGCTTTTGGTGATTTGCATTCGTATGTAGCACTGTCATGCATTTATTCTTATCTAGTTTTTAGTAGCTGAAACATCTAAGAGCTTCTTTGTTCCTGAACAGGCATACGTAGTCTTCGAGAGTCCAGCTGAAGCAAGGAGGGCGACTCAAAAGGATCGAGAAACGTTTGGTGAAAAATTTGGAGATCGTTATGTTCGTGTCTACCTCCTCCTCGAGTCTGATATGTCTGACATGCAAGCAGCAGTCCAACAGCAGACCATGACGTCACAGCTGGTGAGACCTATGATGCACACCTAGCTTTAAAATGAAATCACCTCGATGACTGTCTTCATATTCCAGGGAAATGGGATCCACAGTCATGCTGACAGTGTAGTCAAGATCAAGAGTTTGCCATTTGATGCTACTCAGGTGAGCTTGCACTTATTTCTTTTTTATCTTGCTTAATCAGGTCAAACCTACAGAGTCATTTTTATCAATTTCTGTCCAAATTTTTCGAGTATTTTATTTTGATGTGTACCTGCAGCTGGATGTTATCCAATTTTTTGAGGGTTTCAAAATGAAGGCCAATGGAGTACAGCTTGTTGTTCGATCAGATAACAAGCCCACTGGAGAGGTATGTTTTATTTCATGTTTTGTCATTCAAACAATTTGTGTTTTCTTTACCACAATCTGTAATTCCAGACTCTTGAAACTGTTTGTCCAAATTGAAATTGGCCAGGCTTTCATAGACTTTGAGACACCTGAAGAAGCTGGGAGAGGAATCAGGGAGAAAGACCACAAGGTGTTCTCTGAGAAGTTTGGGGATCGCTATGTGAGATTAATACAGGTGGGAACACTCCTTCATAAGATTGCTGTGCCCTTGTGAGCAATGCTTCTTGTAAATACATGACGCATATCCCAATACTCATTGACTGACCAATTTCATGACCATTTTCAATTTCCAGGTGTCTCGCAAGGAGATGCAAGCCACTCTGGCACTGCGCTTTGGTGGCGAGGGCATCCTCAAAATGAAAGGTATTCCCTTCAAGGCAAGCCCTACAGACGTTCGGAAATTCTTCCTTGGCTACCGTATACGACCTGATGGAATCAGCTTCATCATGCATGCTGATGGAAGGCCAACAGGCATGGTGAGACATTGCTGTGCAAAAAAGCCAGGAGGACAGGTTGAGCACGATAAAAGTGTTTATATGAGCACGTCATCTGTGCAATTCCTCCACCAGTCCCTCTGCGGGTCACCTTCATTGCAAAATCCTATTTTGTTATCATGTTTTCTTAAATCCATGTTTGTCAAAAGTGCCTGATTAGATGCTTACCAGACAGATCCATGGTGCTTATCTTACCAGACAGATCCATGGTGGTTATCTTACCAGACAGATCCATGGTGGTTATCTTACCAGACAGATCCATGGTGTTCACCTTACTTGGTCTCAACTCTGCTCTTGCAGGCTTTCATCGAGTTTGAAACTCCCCAAGAAGCGGTCCGAGCCATGGAAAAAGACCGGGCAAAGTTTGGACCTGAGTACGGAGAACGCTTTTGCATGTTGCAGCTTGTGGGGAGGCATGAGATGGATAAGGTCACTCTCCAGAAAGAGAGCGATACTGCCTCCACTAAACTATTGGTAAGAAATGGGTCCTGCAGCTCTTTACTCTGTTTAGACAATATATCATCAAATACTCTTTGATGGAATATTGGGAACTTCTGAGTTACCAAATTCATGGTCAGCTTTTGAGATGGCATCACTATGTCTTGAGAGTGGATTGAATGCGTAATTCATACCAACTTATTTGTATAGTGTGGGGTTCTTTGACTTAAGTCTCACAGATACCCCTATGTCTCCCACCCTGAACCGTGCAGAATATGACTGCATTGCAACAGGCGGCCATGCTCGCCAGTGCCACTCTTTCCAATCCAGCACTGCTCATGGCAGGCTCTCATCCTAGCACCTGGCTAAGCTCCCTGCAGCAGCTAGGTCTTGTCAACTCTGCAGGCTTGCCCGCAGGTGTTGCTGCAGGTGCTCCTGCCCTCAATGGAGCTTATGGAGCTGGGCTGCCAGGAGTGTCTCCAGTCACTGCTTCAAACCCCTTGCTGGATATGGCAGCACTGGCGCATTTACACCTTTCTAATGGGAATGGTGAGTAGTGCTGCTATAAGAAAATGCTGCAATGGGTGTAGAACGCATACTGCAGTGATCTAATTTGTAATGTAGGAGCCTTCAGAACAAGGTAGGAGGACCGTCTTTCACACTTTTCTGTGCATGGACTTTGCGTTAGGGCATGGCGCGCTGAACGGTGGTCTCAATGGCACCCTCAACGGGGCTCTGAATGGGACTCTATCCGGAGGTATGAACGGTGGTCTTCATGGTGGTCTTAACGGGGCACTCGATGGTGGAGGGGGTGTACAGAATGGCGTTGGTAGTGCCGGGTTAGGGCATGCCAGTGCCCTGAATGGCTTGAACCTTCTGGCCCACAATGCCCAGCTGCCACCAAGCATCCCAACTCCCCCACCTCAGCTTGAATCCAACCCTGGGTGGATCTCCCATGTCTCAGATTCTCAATCTGTGCCTAGCGTCAATCCCCTGCTTTTTTACCAGAATGGAAATTCAGCCTGGCCTCAGGCGGAACACAACGGGTATGACGGGAACAATATGTTTGACCGATATTTTGCACAGGCTATCAGGCATTGAGGACTCCTGACTTATGGTGCTGTTGTATATCTTATGAAGTGCTGAGGAGCTAAGGTCCACAAGGACACATCTTGATGCACTGTCTTCAGCTCAGCTTCATCCCATGTTCATACTTGTGTGTCTCACAAGCAGTATTTGTGTGGATGTGTGTGCAGGTTTGTGCCGCTATGAGGTTGGGCAGTTGCCTCATAATTTAAATAGCACACACTCTTTTGTGGAGGTTAATTTCTCAACTCTCTGGTTGTTTTTCTCATTTTCTATGAGAGCTCTATGCTGGCTTTACAGCTGTTCGGGCGTGAATGCCCATGATGTGAATAAGGAGAGTTTTTAAGTTGTTGAGAAGAGAGAACATTGAAGTAATCAGTTCCTGGTACTGTACATGCAGCTTCTGTGTTGTGTGAATTCATGTATCACTCCGTGCTTTGGCAGCTGTTGCCTGCGCATTGTTTAAGGCCTTATGTAAGGGCCTATCATGTTGCAAACCTGCAATGATGTCTGGGCTGATCAATCCAATAAGGGTTGCGTCAGGTCCTTGTATGTGACTTCAGTTATGAAGATGGTTGTTCTAGTAAGTAGTGTTGGCTCTCCAAGATCCTCACATAGGTATGTCGTGTGCCAAGTCATCTCTGAGCAGACAACCTGGATTTAACTCGTTTGCGTCTTGAGATATGACAGTATGGATCAAGTTGGTTATGTGTGCATTGCCATGTGCAGTGAGTTAACCTCTCAGGTCCTTGCTGTGTTTGTTGAGGTACCATTTGTGTTCTCAGGAACTGGGCACGTTCGTTCACTTGGGTTTTCAGATTATGTTGTTTTCCAGAATTTGCTGCAGATAGTACTTTTAACCACGTGAGATGAACTGAACTTAATGTTTGTGTTATATTGCATGGCTATCCCTCTGTTTCACAACTTTTGTATGTGGTATCAGACACAAATGTTTTTGGTGCTTTTGTGCAGACTTTCCACTCCATCAAAACTGTTTGTACTGATAGAGTAGAATGACCGGGAAAATTCAGGGATTTCTGACGTACAGTCTTCTTTTGAGTTATATTAAAAGGCAAATAAAGGGTACATGAATTTGAAATTTGTAATCCACTTCAAAATGTATCCAAACAATGGACTTATTGAATCCTACAATCCTCATATATATTTGTAAGTACAGTTTGAGTCTACTCTACCCTCAAGGTGTAGAAGTCTTCAGCAGCTGACACAGTACCACTCCTGTAATACTGCCTTGCCTCATTCAACAAGGCGCGGACCGCTTTCGTCTGCTCCTCAGCCTCAGCCTCAAGGTCCACAGGTCGCTTCCGCCACTCTTGTGAAGTACCGCCTCCTTGTCCACCTATCTTCTAGAAAAAGAGGAGTTAAAAACAACAATGTCAACTATCAGTAACTTCCCCAGATTGAATGTCTCACTTTGGCAGGCACTATGGTCATAGAAGTTGAAGAAGTATGAGACAACGTTTACACTTACATGCACCCGCTGGTTAGGCACTGGCATGGTAGAAGAGTAGCGGGCACTGAAGTGTGTGAGGACCAGATGTCTGGCCTTCACTGCTTCTGCAAAGGCGCCTGCCATCCAGGCTGTCGAGTGCTGAGAGACCCTGCACTTGGGCTCCATTCCTGAAGGGTTACAAGTGTGCCAAGATGAGGGTACATGAAAGATATTAATTGAAAGCAGGAGTCTCGTAAGAGAACAAATTAGGTGTTGTTTGATATTGAACATGACAATCCTAATGAGATGTGACTTACATATCACAGACAATGACCGTGACTATTACTGCTCTTTTTTTTCCTACTCCCTGCCTTTTTTTCACAGCAAGGCACACCGAGGAAGATCTATCTACATATAGTCATGCATCTAAGCACACCGAGGAAGATCTATCTACATATTGTCATGTATGTAGGCACACCGAGGAAGATCTAGGTACATATTGTCATGTATGTACGCACGCTGCACAATGAATGACTCATAACTCATAAGTCATAATGATTTCATAAGTTCCCCTATTTTTGCATACTAAGCAATTTTGTCACCTTCCATAAACGTTGCTTCATGTGCAATCAAGTCACAATTTAGGGCGATTGGAGCTATAGGGTAGCTTGATACCGTGTCTCCCAAAATGACAACCTGTTGCAGCAGAGTACTAAGTCACGAAACAGATTTATGTTGAGTACACCACCACCAACTCATTTTGCTAGCTCAAATTAAACTTCAGCCATTGGTGCATGAAATGAGCTGGGCCGCCTACATCAATCCCTATAATTGCCTCGCTAGCAAGAGAGGATATGCCCTAGAAGTGCTCAAAAGTGCACACATTATGATGCACATAGAACTTTCGTACAGGTGTAGCAAATTTGATAAGCCACTAATGAGGTACATAACCATCAAAACTGACAAGATGGATTGGACATCCACCATTGCTACAAGTTATTAAACCCGTACCTTACGGCCTACTCGCTTCCCCTCATGTAGTTCTACATATATACTGGGCATGCCCGTCCATGCCAAGGGAGACTCCTCTTCACTGACTGTCTGGTTATGTACACTACTGGCTACCATGAGGGACCTTGTGTTCTTGTCTCTGTTAGTTTCCCCAGAGACTGGAAGGAGCTCCTCAATGACGTAGCCCCAGCAGGGGAGCCGATGTTGCAATTGAGCAGCACGCACTCTTGCTCCCCCTCCACATGACAGCTCCCAATACCTTCCCCATTGCGCCACATACCCGATGCCGCTATACTTCAAATCATGCTGCTGCTGTACAGCTGATGCTCTTGCTGACATGGAAGGCCCTTCATCAGCCCCAGATCTGTGGGTGTAGGTCCGAGGTTGCATGCCAGGGCGGAAGGGCTCAAAACAAGGGCGCCAAAAGGAGCGCAGCTTCAGTAGCCTTTCATGAGTAAGGGTTGCAGCTGCCTGGCAATGAAGAAAAGTAAGTGTCTGATTATATTGTGTAAGATGAGCTTAATGGTAATTAGAAAAGCACCATGCAATTGCATGGCTAGCATGAATCTATCCTCAGTCCTGACATGGAATATTCAGAATGCTTGCTCCGACAGACTCCTTTAAGGCAAAATGAACTGCTGATGTTTAGTTGCACATGTGCTCTCGGCTCTCACATACCTGAAGTCTAGGGGAGTCATTCACATCTAGGGATCCCAAAGTTTCCAGCATCAACAAAGAAGGTGACAGGCTGCAATCATCATGCTCCCTACTTTCAAACTGATCCATGCGCCAGCTGTCACCGCTGACACCATAATTCAAGTCCACAGGCGGGCCTGCCATATCAGGGTCCACTACTAGCTCGGTGACAATGACTCGTGTCCGCAGGTCATTCTTGCTGTCAGCCAAAGAGACTCTGACCAGCTCACCCAGACCAGGGGGTCCAAATACCCTGGTAACTGGGATAATGGTAGGGTCTACTGAACCCTGAGGAGCCTCAGGGGAGCTAACTCTGCCGTGTGATGTGTTGGATAAGCCTCTAGAGAGTTTACTTGCAGCCTCAGCTTTTGCAATATCAATCATTTGGAGGGTAGTCGCCAGACCGAAGCAGTGATCGCCATGCATGTGAGTAATGAAAATGCTGCAAGGCACATCCAGAAATCATTTAATAGGTGAACGTATGAAATTGAAAAATGAGCTAGAAGAGAGCTTCTTGATTATCACTTCTGCGAGAAGAGGTCGTGCTATTGCATGAGGTCTTGATACCAAAGGACATTTTGAAGTAAATCTGCAGAGTCAGCTTATATGCACCATACACCACATATGGCTTTTGTGTACCTCACCTTTCAATTTTTGAGATATCTATGTTGGCTTGTTGTAGCTGTCTGTGGCTGCCCTCTCCACAGTCAACTATGAAAATGGCTGATCCAGCCTGCACAACTGTGCAACTCACATTTCTCTCAACTGTTGGGTTTCCAGATGAAGTGCCTAGCCATGTGACAGACACACCTGTGAAAAGGAAAATGTACTGAAACTCACGAACTCTTTGCTCCTCTGATCTCTGTTCAACAAAACCTCAGGAAACCTGCAGCAACTGACACACACATATATATATGCAGCTTAGCTTTGAATCTCTGTACCTTATCTTGCTACTTAATTAAGAGTATTGGATAGTCTGTAAATCTTGCTAAAACTCAAGTGTGCGCCTGACACAAATGTAGGAAGGAGCGTAGCATACCTGTGGGGCTAGCACCCATAGACGATTCTCTTTCTATTGTTGTGGTGTGGGAATTTCTGTAATGGAGTTCAGATGATGAAATCTCTGGTGCTCCTTTTCTTGTCTGGACCTCATTATGAGAAAACCTTGTAACAAAAGTATCGTTCAAATTTTCAAGTTGAGGAATGTCATTGGACCAGCTTGGGTAATAAGGTGTTTTAGGCCTAGGTACCGGCTCTGCTACAGCAGCCGGCGGTGGAAGACCTCTTCGGCCAATTAAACACCCTTTGACGAAAAGCATGTGCAGCAAAAAGTATTTAGTGCTTACATCCTAATAACAACATTTTATCTAACTGTTCAAAAAGGAAAAGCTCACCTTTTGTCAACATTATCCTCTGAACACTGTTAGCTGTTGAACTATTAACAGGAAGGATACATAGCTATTTCCAATGAGAGAACTTTGCAGTAAATCCTGAGAACTTGCTGTTGCCTCCACGTATTGTGGTAGTGTGAACATTTTTATGGTCGAGTAAGGTTACACACTTCCAAAATATTTTTCATCAATTCTGTTCTGGAAATTGGAATAATTGTTGCAGTATTGAACTGTCAATATCCCACGTTCTTACTTACTGCTGCGTCATTACGTACCTATGCTGAAGTAGTTTCAGAGGCTTTCTCAAATGGAAGTGTCGAGGACACAATGCCGCAACTTATTAATATTGAGTAATTTATCACTTTATTCGGAGATTTTACAGTGGATAGACTAAATATGAGTATCAACAGTCCACATGACTGGAAAGCGCTGTACGATCGGAAGTGTTTCGAGCTAGAAGCATGCAAAGCAGAACTCACAAATTGTCGACAGGAGTTGTGTGAGTTAAGGCAACGAGGAAGTCAGAACGAAGCACAGAACGAAGCTAAGGAGTTTAGCAACCTTGACCGGCAAGGAGGGTGCATTGCAAGGTAAAATTCTTATACTTTGCTTCTTCATTTAGGAATCCTTAGCTTGGCACATGCTGTAAATACTAATGACATCGTGCTGGTGCATGTCAGGTCCATACCTGCAGACCCAAGCATAAGTGAAGACAGGCATGGAGACAAAAAATCTAAGGATGATCACCTGCTGGCGCACAACACTTCTATCATATCAGATCTTTTGCAGTTCGGCGACTGCTTGCCTCTTGAGTTCACTATGGATGAGTTGGTAGCAGCTTCAGAGGCCCATGACCTCGCTGTCACTGCATGGTCCTTTGTACAGCTGGAAGGCGGTGAGAGTCTTCAGCAACATGTTTCCAGAAGGTTGGATCAGGATATCCCCATCTACCCCTCACAAGAGGTACAGCAGTATTGTAGGAATGCTCTGATAACTGATCACATGTTGCTTACCTGAGATCCATGTAATCATGCCAGCTCATGAGTGAGACTCGTCATGATCCCTGAACCCTGATCATGCAGCAAGTTACCTTGAGCCTAGTCATTATCACTAAACCCTGATCATGCTGCAGGGTATCATGAGCTACGTCAGCCCCGCATGTATCAAGCAGTTCAATGTGTCATCAGCTGCTGAGGCGGAGCGCTTCTGCATTAGAGTGATGGGTTCCGCCCATTTCCGGCAGGAATGGCAGGTAATACAGCCAGAAGAGTAGCCAATAGTGAATCCTTTCAATCGATGGATATCTATGCTATTTCTCTAACATGCGTGCAAGAGAGGAGTTCATGGTTTGTAGTTGTATTGAAATTGTTAAGGAATGCATCAGCGAGTACTGAGTGCTACTATGGTAGTATGAAGCTGCAGCATCAGCGAGTACTTAGTGCTACTATGGTAGTATGAAGCTGCAGCATCAGCGAGTACTGAGTGCTACTATGGTAGTATGAAGCTGCAGCATCAGCAAGTACTGAGTGCTACTATGGTAGTATGAAGCTGAAGCATCAGCAAGTACTGAGTGCTACTATGTTATTATGAAGCTGCAGCATCAGCGAGTACTGAGTTTTACTATGGTATTATGAAGCTGCAGCATCAGCGAGTACTGAGTGCTACTATGGTATTATGAAGCTGCAGCATCAGCAAGTACTGAGTGCTTCTATGGTATTATGAAGCTGCAGCATATTTAAGATCTTAACAATTGTTTTCATAACTTGCTTTGCAGGCTCGTTTAAAAAATTTGCTGGCAGGCAACTATCAGCCCATGGTGGTGCGCACTGTGCTGTTTGCACACCCTGGTCGTACATCCAGTGTGGATCAGTCTAGTTTTAAGAACACCATTCTCTGGTCTACAGTAGTGGTTGACTCAAGAGGTCGGCGGTATTGGGGACTCCTGCTTCAGGTACATCCAACATCGTGAATGGAATGTTAAATGAAGTGCTTCATGCTCAATGTTGAAAATGAGGAAGCCATGATTTGCAACATGCTTATTAAGTGACCATGCTCATCCCTCCATTGGTGGTAGGATCCATGCTTAGCCCTATGATTGATGGATTGACCAATCACAGCCCTCATTTTTTAGCTTTTACAATTCTGTTATCACCATTGTCCAATATGAGAGCTCTTGCATGCATGATGTATGTGATCATGAAGTTTTCATTTCTATTATGTGTGTGACTATGCTTATATATAAAATGTAATGTGGGAGTTTGAGTCATATGTTTAAGGATTGTCCTACTAAATCAGGACGGGTTGGGATTCATATATAGCTAACACATTAGCTTTTGGCATGATGAAGAATCATAGCTGGTAATGTTTAGTGAATGGTTGACATGTACAATGCTGACCGTCTACCTCAACCTTTACCTCGCTTAGATAATGCCTCTGGACCCAGTTCTGGAGCATATTTGGGGCATGAGAGACTTCCTTACAATAAAGCACACTCCTGCATGCATCTCCATCATCTCTAAGGACACAGGGAGACTGTTGTGGCAGAACTCAGCAAGCATGGCAATGTTTGGTGAGTCTTTGATTACATCAGGACAGAGGCGTATCAGACTGTTGCAATTGGTGTCTTTTGAAAACAAAACTGGTCGTGTGTCACATTTTAGCAGTGGGCCTGTTGGGAGAAATTTCACAAGATGATTCTTTGATCATCCTCAAAGCGTTCCCTCTGTCTTTGCATCCCAGGCTGCCAAGGACTCTTTCACTCAGAAATCCACTTTGGATCTCACTTACCACCTACAAGCATGAGTGAGGATACTTTGGTGCATGGTGGAAGCTTTGATTTTCTGGAAGCACTTTTTGGTAGCAGAAAGGTATGTTTCTCTGCATGTGTCATGACAGTGCCTTATTTCATGAATTGCATTCCAAGTTCTGAATACTAGGGTAAGCTGTCAAGGATGATTCAAAATAACCTTGTCTCAATTCTTAACACAGGAGAAGTTCTGGTTTGAGGACCTCGACAATGCAGTAGTTGGGGGGGGATACTACCGCTCACAGGTGAGAGCTACTGTAAACTAGAAAGGAATAGTACCAACGCTAGTGGAGGACGGCTGGGCCTAGATGTGTAGCAAGAAAATGATTAGCTAGGTGCTCATCTCAAAGCAGGAGAACATTTGTTGAGTGGTTCTTAGATGTGCTAAGAATGCATGGCGATGCTTGAATGAATGCAGGTGTCTATCACTGATAACAAGCTGAGGGTCCTCATGGGCCTCAAGGCAGGGGAAGAGGCTCACCATGATGTGCAGGCAAGGCCTCTAGATCATGCTGCGTGTCAAAGTCAACAAATTCATGGCAAATGCAGTATGATGGCCCTGATTTAAGGCTCCTGTTATAACGTTGCTAATATTATCATTATATCCATTGAGCATAGGTATCTCAAAGCCAAGATCCGGTGACTCTTCAAAGAGTCCTCACAATATCTCAGGTAAAGTGGTTGGACCTCACTGGATATCTCAGGTAAAGAGGTTGGACCTCACTGGATATCAAGGAGATGACTCTTAAATGTGGCTTTAAAATCCAATACGGACGCCACTGATCGTCCAATGCAGACCATGCACATGCAGACCATGCACATGACTGCTAAATTATAACAAGTCATAAATTTGTCATTGCTAATGTCCTGACACCTCTTTAAGCTTGATGTATCTGCTGCTGTGTTTTCACAATGTACATATGTACACACATATGGGAGTGAGTGCTGATGTTGCGTCACCCTCACAGGTGGATGTAACTCCAACTGTCCTTGCTCAGCGTCAACTTCAACAGGCCCATGCTGAGCTGGCAGAGGAGAAAGTGCGTACAGAGGCATTAATGTGCAGGCAGCGAGAGCTAATTGAATGCATTGGGTGGGTATCACAGGTAGGGAGGTCAGCGGCTGGGGATGCCAGGTCAGCGGAGCTGATTGACAGGGTATGGCAGCAAATGATACAAGATGGAGGAAGGGATCACAGTGTCTCATGTGGAGCTCCAGAATTGGATGACATTGAACTGATGGAGCTGATGGGAGAAGGGTCGGTGAGTGGCATATGAATATATGATGTTATTATTTATGTTTGTGGAAGTGTGATGACTTTATTAATGTAAATCTTCTACACCCTCAATCATGTCTTTGTGGCGTCCCACCAGTGTCTCTGAAGTTTGGCTACTTCAAGTGCTAGGCAAGAATTTAGGATGTTGACTTGAACGATTCTCATATCTGCTCTATACTGTTTTGATTTTTGCTTTGCTTTGAATCATTTGTCTTTTTATGCAACTTTGAGTCCATTAAATACATCTTGGGATTCAACATTCTAAGAATGATTTTTACAATGTCCTGTTCACAGTATGGGAAGGTTTTCCGTGGTAAATGGAAGGGGCATGAAGTGGCAGTCAAGTCCATGGTGCTCCCCATCAAACTGAGTGGCGCAGAGCATCGTGAGCGCATGGCCATCATGGAGGCTGCCATCAGCAGCTCTCTGTCTCACCCCAACATCGTCAAGACTCACACGTACAGCCTGAAGCCTGTAAGAGAGAGTGTCAGCAGCTTAAGCTGGGATGGGGGCAAGTCTGCAATAGGTTTTTCAGTGGAAAGCAGCTTCTTTGCAGGTTGTGAGAGATCGAGTGTTGACACTGTAAGGAGTAGCCCAGGGGGTAGTGTGTCAGCATTCCAAGTCCAAATTGTTCAGGAGCTATGTGATAGAGGTAGTCTACGAGAGGCGCTTGACCTCGGGCTCTTCCATGGTGGGCCTGAGGGAGATGATGTCAACTATCCTACAGTGCTGGAGACTGCGCTGGACGTTGCAAGAGGGATGCGACACTTGCATTCTTGCAATATTCTGCACTCAGATCTCAAGGTAGGGAATTTGGCCAACTTCAAGGCAGCTCCTATGCCCCTTGCTAATGTGTTCCAGGGCATCTTTTTGCTGTGATGAACTCATGAACTCATGCTAGATAACAAGAAATGCAGTTTGTATTCTTATCATTTTTTTAAGCATCAGCAGTGGGTAGGACTTATACCAGATGCCTGCTGTCTGTAAGACCATATCAGATCCTGTTTTGCAAGTTGAATTTCATAAACTTTATAAATCGTTATGTTTGGCATCAAAGGTATTATACTGAACCACTTTGCCAAGAGATCACTCTTTCAGCCATAACTACTGAGCCACTTTGCCAAGAGATCACTCTTTCAGCCATAACTACTGAGCTACTTTGCCAAGAGATAACTCTTTCAGCCATAACTACTGAGCCACTTTGCCAAGAGATCACTCTTTCAGCCATAACTACTGAGCCACTTTGCCAAGAGATAACTCTTTCAGCCATAACTACTGAGCCACTTTGCCAAGAGATCACTCTTTCAGCCATAACTACTGAGCCACTTTGCCAAGAGATAACTCTTTCAGCCATAACTACTGAGCATTAGGCACTGTCTACCTTGCAGGCATTAAATGTCCTACTTCAAAGTTGTTCGAACTCCTCCCTGGGCTTCACCGCTAAAGTTGCAGACTTTGGTCTCTCTGTCAAGATGTTGCATTCAGAGACCCATGTTAGCAACATGTTCCAAGGCACCATGTCACACATGGCTCCGGAAACAATGCTGACTGGACAGCAAAGCAATGCAGCAGATGTGTGAGTGCCATATCCTTGTGTATCTTTTCACAAAGTTTCACAGGTATTCAAGCTGCTCATGACAACTATTTGCTCTGCATGGTCTTAACTTGTCTCTTGTTAAGTAATAAATGTGCACATTAGCTCTGGCCTTATGCTTTACACTGACCTATCTGGATGGGAATTGTTTTGATCTACTGCTTTGCAGGTATGCATTTGGGATCACTTTATGGGAACTGTACACCGGCCAGCATGCCTTTGAGGGAGTCCCTCAAACCATGTTAGGTCACCTGGTGGGACTTGGCAATAACTGCAGTTCTCGTCTTGCCATCATGATGTTTATAAGGGTCTACAAATGGGACTAGGGTTATCCTTGAGACTGCAACGCTCTTACATAGATAGTCCTAAATATGCTTCTCCATGTACCTCTCCATGTGCTTCTCCATGTACTTCTCTATGTTCGTCTCCATGTGCTTCTCCATGTGCTTCTCCATGTTCGTTTCCATGTACCTCTCCATGTACCTCTCCATGTGCTTCTCCATGTTCGTCTCCATGTGCCTCTCCATGTGCTTCTCCATGTGCTTCTCCATGTTCGTCTCCATGTGCCTCTCCATGTTTGTCTCCATGTGCCTCTCCATGTACCTCTCCATGTGCTTCTCCATGTGCTTCCAGGTGGCTCATGAGCACATCAGACCCCAATTCCCTCCAGGCACTCCTTGTGAATTAGAGGTGCTGGCTGAGCTGTGCTGGCAGAATACTGCTGCTTTGAGGTGCGCTACTTTCTTGTCTGGATGGAAGGATTGGGACCTGGTCCACGCCATGAGGCTCTGAACATTTGCATCCAAATACGGAATATGACTAGGTCTTGGCTAAAGCATGCATGTCCGCCAACATTAAACGTATTTGCATCCAAATACGGAATATGACTAGGTCTTGGCTAAAGCATGCATGTCCGCCAACAATGAACGTATTTGCATCCAAATACGGAATATGACTAGGTCTTGGCTAAAGCATGCATGTCCGCCAACATTAAACGTATTTGCATCCAAATACGGAATATGACTAGGTCTTGGCTAAAGCATGCATGTCCGCCAACAATACACGTATTTGCATCCAAATACGGAATATAACTAGTTATTGGCTAAAGCATGCATGCCCGCCAACAATAAACGTATTTGCATCCACTCCTCTTGGTTTATGAATATGAAGGCCTTCTTTTGAAGACATTGAAGGGATGCTGACTCAGATGCGGGGTGTAGTGGGTCCCTCAAAACATATGGTGAGATAATTGCTCATCATTGGTTACTAAGTAGGTGTCATCATTGGTTACTAACTAGGTGTCATAACATCATCCTTAGCATGTGGGACCTAAAGATGGAGAGTTGCTGCATTTACTTTAGTCGCTTCCAACGTACATGGCCTATTACTGGATGTTCCTGATATCTGTTAGGTCCATAATATCACAGCGCCTCAAATCGCCAGAAGCTCCATCCAACATAGCCCCAGTATCCTCCTCAGCAGTGTCATGTTCCCCTTGAGTGAGGAGGATGAGGAGCAGAGCACTTTTGAGGGATCTTTCCCTTCTTCACCCTCTCACACTGTGAACAGTAACCAGGACGCGCCCTGCCAGATACCAATAGTCAATGCGATGGCCTCTAAAAAGGGTCTACTGAGCAGCTTTGAATCTTAATCCATGTGCCTCATCTGCTTCCTCTACAGTTGCCAGGCTAGGGATGTTGTCCCTTAAATCAAGCTTACTAACTCATCCTGGTGCTATGGAAACGCAGCGTGATACTAATCCTGGCTTGAATGTTTTCACACATCCGCAGCTGATCTTGAAGCCAACATCTTGGTTTTCTCTCCTGCACTTGGCACTGAGTGCCAGGCCATATTATTAGCTTCTGCAGCCACTTCAGGGCGGCACAGAGATCCCATTCAAAGCATACCTGGAAGTAAACCATATACCCTCTCCAACAGCGTATCTTCATGGCTGAATCTTTTTACCTTCTTTGTGGGAGTCTGAGATTCTGTTTTTCTTTTGTTAAGATTATGAGTGCATGAATACAATGTTTGAGCGGATATAACTTGTTTGATCTTATTCTCGCTGACCATCCGCATCAAAACACATCTGTACTGCTAAGAGCTGTCTTTTAATAGTATGGTTGTAGTTGTCTACTGTGTTTGATTATTGGCACCACATGGCATCATAGTTCACTCAACTCTTTCATCTGGGGCATTCACATGAAAATGTTGAAATAATTCATTTTAATTATGTGGTGCCATATGTTTGGATAAATATTGAGTTCGACATTTAATATTGTGCAGGCTTCTCTCACTTTTTGAAGTTTTCAAGTTGCCTTCCTTACCACTCTCGTGTATTGAATCTCAGACAGTAACATGACTAGTGATTATCAGTCTTTGTGCATGCTCCTGACTAAGAGGTATCTGAAGACTTGTCCCCCCTCAGATTGCGTTCGAAGCTACCACATCGTTATCATCTGCCCCAATACGATCTAACTGTCAGAAAAATTCTATTGATTCTCCTACTGATCGAGTTCCCAATACCTCGCATATCAAGTACATCACGTCTCCTACGCATTTGTTCGTATCAGAACCTTTCCAAATTAGTCGTGGAAGATCTTAAACTATGCACTTTCCTGGTACTGTACAAAGTCATGATTGGTTTTTACACAATGCCGTACTGTGATTGCTGAACAAACTATCCTTGACGTATGATAATACACATCGTAAAACATTTGCTGTACAAAAACACGGCGTACTGTTCATGAAAACTAAAGATGTCACCCTGGTTTTTCATTAACTTACTATCTAACATTAAGTCAAAAACCCCGAAATCGGGCCCCGAGGCGTTAGCTGAGGCATTCTGTAAATGCCTTAATTGTTTGATTTATTGAAGTTCTTCCCAATAAATCAGGGACCTGATTCTTGCTTTTACAGCTGGCTGTTGCATATTTGATAAGATCTTTTGTACTTCCTCGCTTTTGAAGTCATAGTGATCAATATGTGCGCCTTGTAAATAGGTACTTGTCCCCTAGAATTTTCGGCTACCTCCCTTCTGATATCCTCTTGGCTCCAGAGCCATTATACCCGACAGTTCATTAATACATGGACGTGAAATATGTTTTTGCCACTTAAATCCTCTCCTTGTGCCACCCCTAGTAACCGTTCATTCAAGTGGCACCTAGGTGCACCCATTCTCGGCTTTCAGCTATTCGCAGTATATTTGTGATTATGATGGAAATATAACGCTATCTTGAGGAAATTACACGGTGCTATGAACTGCGATTGTCTGCTAAATCAGAGGTGCAGATGCGCAGAAATCGCTCGTTTACAAGATGAGCTTTCTGACAGCAAAAGCAAACTCTCAGAATGCATTTCGGAGCTCTCTAAACTCAGGTGCAACTCAAATTCCGACATCTTAAATGAAAGAATAAAGAGCTCTAACAGCTTATGGGTGTGAAGTTGTTATTGTAGCATTCGTTATCTAGCTTATGCCTGGATTTTTCACATCTCTCTGAACCTCATGATATGCAGGAAGCACGAGAGGGAAGCGACACCCATTCAATCTGTCCCTGCGAAGTTGCCAAAAGACTGCATGATAAGAGTTGCAACAGATTTTGTGCAGCACACAGGGAAACAGCCCATGCAGATCACTTTGGATCAATTGCGTCACATCTCAGAGCTCAATGAACTGGCGATCACTGCCTGGTCATTTACCATGCTAAGTCCTGAAGAGAGCCTTCAAGAGCACATCAAGAGCCAATCCATGAAAGGTCCTCTTCCAGTGTGGCCCTCTCAGAAGGTGAGAATCCCTACAAATTGAATGCTACCCCAGCCTCCTTGTATATAGTATGAAATCACTTCTGCAGTGCTCTATGTGTGGAACAAATGTTATGTAGTATGCTTTGATCAGCAATTCAGCATTGTAATTTCATAAACAATGTGCTTTAAGTTAAGGGAGAAAATAAATCAATACATGCTGATAAAGCCTCATGACTCATTTTAAACTTAGGGTTTGGGAGGTATGAACTTTCAATGCATTGCGTTGTTAACATGAATCAGGGCTCTTTGAAGTTTGTTAGCGAGAGATGTGTGAAGGAGTTTGGCCTGCCTTCGGTTGAGGCTGCTGAGCGCCTCCATATGAGGGTGTGGCAAACTGCTAACTACCGCCAAGAGTGGCAAGTAAGTTTACAACCTGGTTAATATGCACTTGGGGCATTAGAAGCCATTCCAAGGAAAGGAACATCCCTCTAGATCTGAAATGGTGGGATGCTTTTCTGATTCTTTCACACTTCTTTCACACTCTGCAATCTCCTTAGGCTCGTGTGAAGAACCTTTTAGTGGGAAATTACAGCTCTATGGTCATCCGGACAGTCCTGTTTGAGGATGTTGCTGACAGAGGAAAGAAGTCTGGGTTCCTGAACAATATCACGTGGCCTGCACTCTTCATAGATGAGGAGGGAAACCGCTCGTGGGGCCTCATTCTTCAGGTAGACATTGAGTTCTCTAAGGATGACAACCATTGAGTCCAGGATGATGCCAATCATGATGGGCATCAATGCCAAATGAGTTGTTTAGATCTCTTAGTGATTGTCAAGGCTCTCAAGGCCTTCAGCGCTTGGCGCATGTTGAGTCAAGACTACCATGACTTGGGGTATCATAAAAAGGGTGATGGACTTGAAAGTGATCTAAGACACAATGGCCTAGCAGGCACATAATGGACTTGAAAGTGATCTAAGACACACTGGCCTAGCAGGCACATGATGGACTTGAAAGTGATCTAAGACACACAGGCCTAGCAGGCACGTGATGGACTTGAAAGTGATCTAAGACACACTGGCCTAGCAGGCACATGATGGACATGAAAGTGATCTAAGACACACAGGCCTAGCAGGCACATCTTTGTGAGCCTGAAGTCACAGATTCTCTCTGCCAAAGTAAATCTCCCATCCTCGTATGTGTTAGACTGTGTCTCAACTCTCGCTCTGACTGGGTTGGCTAGTTAGCATCATCAAGTGCATTGCAATGTAACTGCTAGTGTGTGTCCTCCTTGCAGACATTTATATAAGGAATCATGAGTGACCATGACTTGCACAGAATCTGATTTTTTGCTTGTGAAGGTCGTGCGCATGAATCAAGAACTAGAGCATGCCTGGGGCATGAGGGACCTGCTGTCCATAAAGCACACTCCTGCATGCATCTCAATTGTCTCAAAGGACACAGGAAGGCTGTTGTGGCAGAACTCAGCAAGCATGGCAATGTTTGGTAAGGCGTTTCCGGCCCTAAAAGGCTGCATGTACAGCTCACCTGAACTCCTGCAGTCAAAAGGTTGATCTTATAATGTCCATGCAAATGGGACAAGGCATGACCAAATTTAAAATGATATTCAAAGACAGGATCTGTACTTCCGTCTTTAATTTTTTCATACTCCAGGTTGTCACAGACTGTTTTATGTGGAGGGTCAGTGAGGCTCAGTACCTAAATTATGTCTTTATTTCTTTGCACTCCAGGTTGTCACGGGTTGTTTCATGCAGAGCCCCAATTCGGTATCCATCCTTCAAGTGAAACCATTTGGGGAAATCAGCAAGGTGACACCAAGCCTCAGCTGCACCAGCTACAGGACCAAGAACATGTTGGTGGCAAAGACTTCCTAGAGCTCCTGTTTGGATGCCGCCAGGTGAGTGCTGAGTTGTCACATGAGGGGGGAGGACGACATTATGAATGCACCACAATGGGGAAGCTCCGCATGATGTAGGTGTTTTCAGGAGGGGGTGTCCACAATCACCTCAGTGTCTAATTATAAAGCCAGAGATTTTTCTTGTCTTGCATGCTTCAAAATGCTATGGACTCTGAGGACAGATCTTGTACGGAGTAAGCCACAGAGTTGAAAGAAAGTGTGGACATTTGTGTGTCTACAGGATGCATGGTTTCATGCGCTCAATGCAACAGTGAAAGGCGGAGGCTACTTCAGGGCTCAGGTACTGTAAGAGAAGGCCTTAAGTTGCAGTTTTAAGATAAGTATTGCAAAATTTCTTCATCAATATTTTGAGCTCTTTGTTCCTTTTATGTCATTCTTTGGTTGTTGAAGCGGTCAAGTTCCCATGGTCATGCCCATGGTGATGTAGATCGAGATCAAGCATCCGTCACTGAGGGCTTTGATTGACCTGAAAGAAGGGGATGAAGCTCATCATGATGTTCAGGTCAGCGATAACATTTGGCTCCATCCTGCGTTGGTAAATGAAAATATTTCATATAAGGCCAGTATGCTTGCATGAGATTTTTTTTTTTTGCTGTTTATTTAGGAAAGGAGGTGCGCCTCAATGAATTTAATTTACTAGCCCTGCCTATTTCAATGAACTCTGGTGTGCAGGTTTCACTAAGTCAAGATCCTGTGACCCTTCAATCCGTTTTCATCATCTCCCAAGTAAGGAGGATCACAGGAAAGCTCAGACTAGTTTTATGACATCTCCATACCGTCCTTAACAGCAACTTTGAAGTCCACATGCCATTTGTAATTTGTCTGGTTCAGTTAAAGCACCTGGCAGATGCTCACATACCGCCCTTCTTTCTACCTTCTTTCTACCCTCTTTACAGGTGGATGTAACTCCAACATACCGCCCTTCTTTCTACCTTCTTTCTACCTTCTTTCTACCCTCTTTACAGGTGGACATCACTGCAGCAGTAGTAGCTCAGCGTCAACTTCAGCAGGCCCACTCTGAGCTGGCTGGAGAGAAAATCAGGACAGAGGCGCTGCTCAGCCGCCAGTATGACCTCATTGAGTGCATTGGATGGGTTTCGGAGGTGGGGAGGTCAGTAGCAGGAGATGCCAGGTCAGCAGAGCTGATTGACAGAGTATGGCGGCAAATGATAGGGGAGCGGCGGATGGTCACTAAGAGCGACTTTCTTGCTACTCATGAAAAAACTGGGGAGGGGGGGCCTGCCACTCGACACGATGTCGAATTAATGGAGTTAATGGGAGAAGGCTCAGTGAGTGTCTTTACCCCATGATTTTGAAGCTAGTGTTGAATAAGTGAATTTCTTGTCAGAGCATGCTACTTTTATGTGCCTACTTTTCTCTCTTCCTACCATTGTTACCTCCAGTATGGCCAAGTTTACAGAGGACGGTGGAAGGACCTAGATGTAGCAGTCAAGTGCATGGTGCTCCCTATCAAACTGAGTCGCGCAGAGCATCGCGATCGCATGGCCATCATGGAGGCTGCCATCAGCAGTTCCCTCTCCCACCCCAACATTGTTAAGACTCACACATACAGCCTGAAGCCTGTACATGAGAGGAGCAAAGATTCTCAACACAACTCAACATCAAATCTGTCCTTGCACAGAGTACTAAGTGGCACGTCTAGGTCCAGTGAAGAGGGTGTGCTTGGCACAGTGACTGCGTTCCAAGTGCAAATTGTCCAAGAGCTGTGTGACAGAGGCAGCCTAAGAAAGGCCTTAGATCGAGGAGTGTTTCATCGTGTTGAAAGCGATGGACAGCGGAAAGTGCTTTATGCAAATGTACTGCTAGCTGCGCTGGACATTGCACGAGGAATGAGACATCTGCACTCCTGTAATATTCTTCACTCTGATCTCAAGGTATGCAATTGTTAAAAGATGGATTATGCCTCTCGGCATATCAAAGAGATGTGCACACATTTTAGCTCATTTTTTCTGTTGAGGAATGAACACTGTTCAGTACCACTCCAACACACTCGTGTTTTTTGTTAGAGGTAATGCCCATGGTTGGGGCACCAGGCTCTTAGCTCTGCAGCCTCAGCCTTCCATTTTTTCTATAAAGTCTAGCGTTTGTTCAAAAGGCATGTATAGTATTCTCTAAATGGATTTCCTGAATATCTCTCACAATCTTGCTGCTCCATCTTGGCATTCCCTCGTGCCCTAGGATTTGTATGCCTCCTTGCACAAACCATAATGCTCAACATCTTTGTATAACTTTCATCTGATGCTTCAATCCTGATTTGTGAACAAAATGGTGTTTTTCTTCCTATTAAAAGCTCTGGGTAATTTGCCTCTAACTGCAGGCCCTGAATGTACTGCTTCAAAGCAATACTGAGTCCACGAAGGGCTTCACCGCCAAAGTCGCTGACTTTGGTCTCTCTGTCAAGATGTTGCATTCAGAGACCCATGTGAGCAACTTGTTCCAAGGCACCATGACACACATGGCTCCGGAAACCATGCTGACTGGACAGCAGAGCAATGCAGCAGATGTGTGAGTTCAATTTGTCTCGACCCATCAATGCTCTTATAGTTGTGATGATGCAGACCTTTAGCATGTATCAATGCTCTTATAGTTGTGATTATACAGACCTTTAGCATGGAATTCATGCAAAGCTCTCTAGAAAGATCATGCACTTTCATGTTGGAAAATGTACATTCATACTTTCCTGAGGTAGAGGAGCGCCATTTTATTCACACTACCACTTTTGCTGTCAGATATGCTTTTGGTATCACTTTGTGGGAGCTCTACACAGGGCAGTACCCATTCACTGAGGTGCCTCATGCAATGCTGGGGTATCAGGTGAGCCAGTTGACTGATACAGGCTCGAGGCTTTGTGCTAGAGGCCGTTTTGCTTCCAAGTTTGTATGTAGGCCAGAATTATATGTAATGCACGACATGTGTTAATAGTGCTTGTACAGGAGTCGCTGTCGCTGTCAAGATTAATACAACAGTATAAGTTCACACAAGTTTTGAAGCCTAGTTTAGAGCTTCTCACATGAAAGCCCTCCTCATAATCATGTGATGTATCTCTGTCGCTCAAGGCACAGTGCTGACAGGGCTGTAGAGGGAGGGCGCAGATGTCCTCATTTGCATCTCAAAGAGAATAGTTTAGGCAGATGTGTTATTGAATGTCTTGGGTATCTGTTTCAGATGAACTGTACTTGAAGGGTCTCTACTACCCATTACAATGAGATGGCCGGCCTTGTCTTGCTATGACTGGTCATTTATCTCTAACGCAATAGGCACTCCTTCCCATGTCCTCATGATTTTGCAGTTGTTCTTTCTTACAAACAAGTTGATTTCATAACTTATCAGGTTTCTCAACAGCATATTCGTCCTCAATTCCCACCTGAAACCCCATGTGAACTGGAGGTTTTAGCAGAGTTGTGCTGGCAGGCAGGCCCAGCATCACGGTAGGGCTTAGCACCTTGACTTGTATGATACAAGCAGTACATTATTAATCTCTGAGATGAGTGTGCAGATGAATCATGCCGGTTGGACTTAATCAAGCTGAGGTATGCTGGAAGTAAATTCTAAGAATCCTCTCTCCTTATATTCTCTCCCTGCATCCTCCATGATGTGACCTCTCTCCTTATGTTCTCTCCCTGCATCCTCCATGATGTGACCTATCTCCCCTGTGTCCTTTTCATTTTCCACACCAACACCACCTCTCCTCTTTTCCTCCATGCAGCCCTTCCTTTGAAGAAATTGAGGCTGTGCTAATTCAACTTTGTGAAGCTATTCAGCAGGATGAACTGCCAGTAAGTGGTGCTAAAGGAAAATGAAGTGGAATGAGAAACAAGTCAGAGTTGCGTCCAAATTTTTTGAAGTGTGATAAACTTCTATTGAAGATATGTCTTGCCTCCCTTGCACCCACACACTTGCATTTGTCTTCAAATCATGTTTAGCTGTCATTGTTTAGACGCACAGCCATTCAACAAGGCCTTCTCAAGCAGTTGTCCTCCCTGCATGGCACACAAAATGTGCCTTGCCAACAGAGTGACATGCACTGACTGCGGCCTCCTTGGTACTTTGCAGATGATTTTAAGTATTTCTGGTGGTCCCAGTGGCAGTGACATAGAGCCCCAACTCTCTGAGTCATCCCGGTCCCTACCACCCATTCAAAATGTCAGCTACTCTCAGCTACCAGGGTCGGCACATCATGACAGAGGTGTTACTGGCCGCCCAGCTATGTTGCAACGGACACATTTGTCTAAAAAGGGGAGAATGTTAACAGGGGTACCGAGGACCAGGTCCCTTGGCATGGGTTCCTTCAGGCCTTCTTTTTCAAGGCTGGGTCCTTTAAAGGAATGTGACGCTGATGAGCCTCCTGAAAGATCCTCCCTCTCACAGGGATGTGGAATGTGCAGCTCTTGGTCAGAGGGTGCCTTGTCATTGGAACTTCAGCAAGATCTTCATGACTCTTGAATGAGTATTTGGAAGCCTCAGGTTGGGACTCGCCAAGACGTATGAACAGGACAATTGAAGAGGTGTGAACGGGACAGGAGGTCTTGCCTGTTGGTAAAGGACTTCTGCTTCAGATTGGAGGAAACATGAAATGAAATCAATATGAAGACATTAACTCAGTTTTTTTTCAACCTTGGTTGTTTCAAGTGCTTCAGGCCTGGGGAGTGATTCTTCCTGTGAGAAAGGAGGACCTTTGTAATCAACTAGCAGAATCGCACTTATGTGGGTATGACAGACAACAACTTCGCAACTCTCTCCAACCCATATAATGGATCTAAACCACTAAACCACTAAGCCACTAAACCTTGGCTGCTCCATGATGTCATTCATGATCAGGCTGTTATGTACAAGCGTCTACTGGGACACTGATTTGAATCTATTTGATACTAGTATGAGGGGACACACGGGATGGTGTACACTTTCCTGATTTCGAGGTCTAAATGGATCCTGGGGCGTCAAGAGGATGCGTGAAAATGGGCCCTGCTTGTGTGAAGTATGAACACTTTGTGGAATCTCCTGCTGTGTTGCGCTGAGGAATTTCAATTGTTGAAATCTCTTTTTCTAGGGTCATATTTTCAGAGTAAGAAGTGTTTACATAATAATTTTATTTGGTAGGAGGGATGATGCATAGAGTTGTGGCAGCATTTGAACTTAACTTGTCCTGAGGAGGACACCCCAGGTACTCCCTGAATTATAATGAATTGCATACTCTGAGAGAGATGATAAGTGGCTTGCTCTGAAAAACATGTTGCTATGTCATGACTTTTAGTCTGCGTATTAAGATGTTAAATCTGCACACTATTGTGTGCCTTCCACTCTCTACTTACTTCTTTTTTCTTTGTCATGGCTTCATATCTCAAAACCTAAGCATTATCTGTATCAATCTTATGTTCCTGTACAATTTATGTCGCTCTTTTACCACATCACATTCACACATCCAAAATTATTGCAAACAGCATTCCTCTGTGGGGTTCCTCTGTGCATTGTGTGGCTCTTAATAACAAGTTTCCCAATTCATTGCAACAATGAGGTGTAAAGCTGTGACTCATACTGTGTCTGAATGTTAGAGCAGTTTTCATGCAACTTTAACCGTCAGGCCCTGAGTCAAGGTTCTCAGCTCCCCGAAGAGTGTGGACTGTGACCGCGCTGTCAGCAAAGTGGACTCAGACATGACAGGTCCTGAATCTGATCGCCCAGCTTCCAGTGCTAGGTGATTAGAGACCAGGGGGCGACTGACATTAGATTCTGAGACCCTGTTATGCGGAACAGCGTTCGGAGCATAGCGTGGGGCTGGCGGGTAAGCGGAGACCACTGCCATTCTGGAGCTGACACTGCCGACTGTCCTGATGCTGTCCGCCCACTCCAGCACACGCTGTGCAGTTGGGTCGTTAGCTGAAGCTTCAGAGACTCTCAGCATGCTGGAGGTGTCCGAATTCTCAATATCTCCTCGCATGGAAGCGGCTGCACAGGATGCTGCTGCAATGCCTGCTGACGCCATGCTATGTGGCCACATGAGGGCGCTCATTGTCGAGGCCCTGGGAGACGGGCTGTTATCTAACTGGCCCACTAACGGTTGGCCAGAGCAGGTTTGTAACAGACGGCGACGCTCCTTAGAGGCATCCAGCTTGGCCTGGTCTAGCTGGCGCTGCTGAGCTTGGTAAGTGAGCTTCAGCGCCTCCTCAACCTGTAATGCAGAGGAGGATGGAGTCATGACAAAAGGTCTTATAAGACATGCAGTTGGATACGCCGAGCTACAGTGCATAGGACAATGGAGTCATGACAAAAGGTCATGTAAGAAATGAAGTCAGAAATGTGAAGCATCAGTTAACAACTACTTCGGAGCTCTGAGACATTTGGGCATTCAATACAACGACCCGTACTGCATAGCCAGTACTGTACAGCCAGGATTGCCTTAGAGATGACATATAATTCACTCATACTAAAAATTGCTAAAACGGTAACAATATTAAAAGAAATGTGAAAAATACTATAGTACATATTTGACCCATTATCATTGTAGCTGGCATTATTTCTTATTCCAACAATGGAATCATTAACTTTTGTTGGACATGTTTTTTATATACATTATGCTGATCTTTTAATTTTAAAGAGTTTAGTTTTAACTGTAGCTTTATTTGGTGCTTTAGTCATAAGAGATCTTAGTAGAATATACTCTTCACCACCCTGTTCTTTGAGTGTCTCTAAATGCTAACCCTCCTTCTCTCCGCACCCAGCAGGTACCATCTCAACCCTTAACTCACCTGCTCTCTATTAATGCGTGCTTCCACCATCAGCTGCATGCGCTCCAAGTACTTTGTCGGGACGCTGTAATCAGCAGAGTACCATCCAATACCTGGCAGCACTGACTTCCGCTGCCCAGCGCAACTGCCTGTACTGGCACCACAAGGGTGCCTGCCTGCTGCGTCCACCTTGCGAAGGCGTGAGGAGGCAGTCAACGAAATGGCGGGCTTGCCTACCCAGTCCGAGGTGAATTCAGTGAGGTGCAGGGGTCTGTGGTCTAGATGGAGGGCATGCTTCTCATCATGTACTGCCATGACCTCCTGGCCTGGGTTCATGGAGACCTGCAGTACAATATGTTGTACAACTTGCAATCCTGGAGGGTTGAAGAAGGTGTTACATTCTAAAAGAATAAAGCCAACCTGAGGTTTCTTGAGATACAATTGCATGCAGGGTAGACATCCTCATGAGATACAATTGCATGCAGGGTAGACATCCTCTTCGAACTTACTCATTACTTATTACTCATTACTTCAACATCACTTCGACATCAGGTCCTTAATGCCTGAGAAAGTTTGTATTGCCGTCTATGGGCTGAGAAAACAGAGGGAATCACGATACCTCCTCGCAACAATTGAGTATGAAACCAACGTCATGATAAAATTCTCACCACCATAAAAGGCCCAATAGTACTCCTCCCTGATCTACACCCAAAGGCTCTGCTAGCAGCCCTGCTGAGCACATCATCTCTCTTGCCTCGAGGCCTATCCTCAATCCCAAAGCTGCGGTCCACTGCTGCTGGCATTAACACCTCATCAGGGAACGACAACTCTGCCTCTTTTGCTTTCTTAGAACTCTCTGAAACATGAACAAGAATGAATGATCTCCTCAGTCAGCAGTATATCTTAACAGAGCCATCACCTTAGTGCACATGCTAAGCTCTTAACTCAAGAGATTCCTTCCATGCATGGAGGAAGATATTCCTTCCGAGGATATCTTTTCATTCAGCTGACTAAAGGAGAACAGGATATTTCAATTGCTGTGTGTAGTGTCAGGGCATAGACTGTGCTTACTACCACCAGTAATGCGGTTCTATCATTACAAGCCCTTCTGAATATCTCACCAAGCCAAAGGCTCTTTGCCGCAGCTTCGTAGGACCCGTTGAAGCCAAGTGTTGGCAACGTCTTTTCTGGCTCCTGAATAGTGAGAAAAAGTTAAGCTGGGCATCTCAGGCAGTGCGCATTACAAATTACACAAGAGAGGTTAAGACCTCCCCAAAATTCTACACTGTAGAGTGAATGTGAAATGAGAGGTATACCTTGAAATTGAATGCCATCAGGGCGATCCTCCCTACTGCATCCATGAACTCCTCAAATCCAATGCGGCCGAAGTCCTCAGGTTGGGACTGAGGCTTGCCCTCATCCACACCTGCGTCCTCGAGTGCAACAGAGCTAGACAGCCCAAAGCGAGAGCAGCGGAATGCCTCACAGAGTTTTGCACTTGTAATCAACTTTGGAACAATCTCAAAGTCCTGAAAAACATGCAAATGTTAAAAAATGTATATATATGGTTGGTCTATCATTTATACAGTTCATTTATTGTAATTCATCCATCCCTACATAACTCTTTCATATCTGTGACCACCTATGTCACCTCAGGATGATGTTGATGTGTGTTTTTGCTATCGATGAAACACCCATGACACGCCCATGCATCAAAAGAGAGAGCTGATTTTGCTCTACAGGTGAGAGACCACACCTGTCCAAATCTTTGAAATCCTTCCAGGGGCATACAGGTCCTGGCCACCCTCTGCATCTGATATACAGCAGAATCCTTCCGGAGAGACTCTGATAGACTCAAACTGCAAGGCCAAAGTCAGGGGAGCTAGTTGATTTTCAAACCATAACAAGAGTACATCATAAGTAGATCCTGCAAAGCATCTTAAATATGTATGTTAGAGAGGTAGATTATTGAACATGATCTCAAGCAATGAGCTGATGATCAAATCGAGACAAAAGAAACCAGCCTCACGGAGGAAAAAATCTGGAGAGAATTTTCGCACCTGCAAATGCATGTAAACTGGAAGTATGCACTCACTCTTGTTGGTTGACATAGAAAGAAAATATGGTCCTCAAGGTGCGCTCAGTTTCATGTAGCTTTTCAATCACATCTCTCCTTAATACCACATTAGCTAGCTTGTCCTCGAAACGTGAGCCCTTCTTCTGAGCTGCAAACTTCACAATGTTCTCCTCCACGACCTTGTATCAGGGTCATGTAATTAAGAGGTTATGGACTCACAGGTATGACATTATCACATGATCACATTATGTTCCAACTAGAGTAGCATACAACACTAAAGAAGCCTTAGTCACAAAGCAAGGCTTGAAAGACCACAAGAGGAATGATGTGAGAGTGTCCCTAAGCATCAATGAGGGCTATGGCGTCCTCAAAGCACACTGCAAAAAAGTTCCAATGCTCAAGAAGGTCTTCATATATGCAATTTATATCACCTTGTCAAAGGCCGCCTGGGGAGACAGCTCAGCATGCAGATGTACAGCAATGTACAACAGTGCTTGCAGCCAATCTGCCAGATTGAGCTTTACACCAGGATTTATATCAGGGCTATGCACATGGACCTGTTGATGAAGTGAGTGTTGTACAGTAGAATACAAAAACATGGTGCATGATGAGCCTCAAAGTTAAGGAAACAATGTAAAATGCAGTGGGAGATATTGCAGGCATCATGACAAGAATTGAATGGACAAGGAGGCACAAGACAAAGGTCTCAATTTGAGCGCTGCTTAATGCCTCAATTGTGATAAGGAGAGGCTGACCTTCTCAAACAAGATGCTGAGTTCTACGACATTGAAAGTATCACCCATAAGGCGGGTGTCACGACAGAAGCGTAGGAACTGAGTGCGGCTCATGTACAGGTAGTTCTGGCGTTCTGACCAGCCGCAGTAGTACACATAGGTATCTCGCAGCTCTTGCTTCTGAGAATCATTAGGATACAGTCAAAGGTTAACACTGCTGACACCAAGCTGGGACTGTTCAACAGCTAGCTTCTGTTCAGTCTGTAACGTTCATGAGGACTGCTTTCCTGAAATTACTGCTTTGAGGATGATTCCAGCTCCTCATGCTGGAGATTAAAATTACCTGCTCAGCCGATATATTCACAGGGACAGAATTATGCCAAGAGCGTTGCGATGGCAGCGAAGCTCTGGCAATGCTTGGATGGGCTAATGCTGCATAGCTTTGTAGATTGGATAGATTTGACTGCAATGAGAAACAAACAAAGTGAACTTTTTGGTAAGATTTCGACTCATAGTGTTAATTGAAGCTGGAAGCAGATACATTATGTAGGAGCAGGACCAGTGTAATTTGTAGGGAACGCACCGCTTCAAGTGTGCGTACACGTCCTAGTTTTCCCAATACACGATTCCGGAAATTGAGCTCGAGGTAAGAGAATAGCTGTTCAACACACCTACAAAAACAACATCTTCTAAGGGCCGTCTAAAATCAAGCTAGGAAAAGTGAGACTTATATGCTTCTTCACACAACCTAAAGCTAAGATGCAAGAGGCGCACCATTTTGCGTCCGAAGTTGGTGGATGCATGATGTGCAATCTTCATGCAGGAGTCATGATGCACCAATTAAAGAGTTTAATACAGCTCTCGCCACTTATTATTCCTCATCTATTAAAAGTTTTGCATAGGTACGGCACAGTACGCACCTATAATTCTAAGGTGAAATGCTTATTACGTATTTGTTTGCTACACCAGCATACTAAATGATACTATGATGAAATGTTTTAAGTGAAACGTAGTAAACTTATGTGGCCAAAGAGGGGTTGAATTCGTGTTTTTTCCCGCGAATCATCCCAACTGTAGCAGCTAATCCTTTGAAGGCATCCAGCCTGTTCAGGCTTGCCTCCAACGCTGATCTTAAACTGTCTGTCTCATTCTTTAGTTCCTCATTCCGAGCCTGCAGACTCATATTCTCACTCTCTAACACCCGGAGCCTCTGGAATACGGCCCCTAAGGGTGTCCCTACTCCATGGGGCTGCTCTTCCTGACCATCTTCCAAGTCACCAGAATCCCTCACTTGTTCAAACTCTCTTGAAGCTGCCACCACAGTACTGTCATCTCCCGAAACAGCCTTGTCAGCAGGTGCTCGCGATGAGGCAGCTGGGCCACCACTTGAGTACATGGCAACAGCAACATTCAACTGCATCCGAAGCACCTCATTGTCTTTCATAAGAAGCTGAGATTCCGCTGTCAGCTGCAGCAGCTCCTGCCTCTGAGCCACTAATGCAGCGTGCCTGGCTCGAACCTGTTCCAGATGAGCTGTCACCATGGATGAGTCATGGTCCTCCTCACACCCTGAGGGTGTCACCAACTGCCAACCACCTTCCACTCCATGTACAGCTTTTGGAGAGGATCCGTCATCAGAGCTGACACCCTCAAGGGCATGAGCCTCAATGCTGGTGCTCTCTGAGGACTTTCCTGCTGCAAGCTTATTTAATGCAAGAAGAGGAACGTCAGGGTCAGCAGCAGTCACAAGTTCTGTACCATCTACATGGCCACAGCCTTCAGCCATCTGGCTTTCTGTTGCATTTACAGCTGGAGTTGGGGAAGCTGCTGCTGCACTGAATGTGGTGCTTGCAGCTGGAGTTGGGGAAGCTGCTGCTGCACTGAATGTGGTGCTTGCAGCTGCAGCTAAGGCCATCTGCCTCCTCATGATGCTCAAATCTGCCTGCAGCACAACAGCCTCCTCAGCCTGTGCATCCATCCTTGCAATCTCCGCTCTCAATCTTGACAGCTTGGCCTGACGTGAGCACAAGAAAAAAAACATATGTCTATGTTTGTCTTAAATAGCACAGATAGGATAATATGGAGTAACAGATTCAAGCCCAGCACTAAGCAGATGCTCAACATTGTCAGCCTCTCTCATGCTAATATACCTCGATGGCTGGGCGTTGCTCAAGTCTCGATTGAAAATGCTCCACCTCCTCTTGTAGAGCGTACAGCGATGCCAATTTTACCTCCAAGGCAGATCGCCCAGAGATCACTGCCTCAGCTTCAGAGATGGATTCCATCAAACTCAGGGCCTGCAGAGTCAACACCAGGGACATCATTGCTATGAAAAACCGTAGCAACACAGCAATTACTGATACCTAGGCTTGAATGAGAAACTTGGCACACAAGTGCACCAACATATGCACGAACAATTAAATAAGGTCCATGAATGCACCACATATCTGATCTAATCAGGCAAAACAATAGAAAACAAAATTGTGATAGACGCAAGCCATGCACTGTCTCACAGCCCTGAAAGTGCCTCCTCTGACCTGCACTCTCTCTGCCTCAAGGGCATCCCGGCGTCTGCGGAGCACGCCGACCTGGGCAGCTGCTGCCTCAAGCTCTGGCAGCTGAGCCTGCAGTACAAATGCCTCATCTGCCTCCTGCTCAAGCACCCGATGCTGCTCCTTTAAGGCTGCCAGCTTCTCACTGACTCCGGCAAGCCCTTCCACTTCTGCTGTTAGCTCTTGCACATCCCTGCTCTGCATCTCTAGTAGCTGAGCTTGTAGACGAATCACTTCAGCCGCTGCGGTGGAAGCCTTTAGCTCCTCCAGCTGCTGCTGCAGGCGGCCTTGATGTGTTTCCAGGTCTGCCATCTCCGCATGTGCCTCCTTAAGGGCCCGCACCTCCTCCTGCTTCCGGAACAGCTCAGCAGACACGCCTGGTGGCAGCAGTGGTGGCTCTGGCTGTACAATGTTGAAAGTAAGCTGTACAATTGGGAGCCTTGCCTGCTCCTCCTCAATCTTAGACAGCTCAGGTTCTGCTTTGGTATCCTCCCCAAGTAGACGGCCGGAGGATATGGCCTGAGCAGTAGCCAGGACTGAGCCTGGGGAGGTCAAAGCTTGAGCCACTACAAACCTGCTGCTATGGGTTTTGGCACGCAGCTCCTCTGCCTCCACAACTGCCTGCTGCATTTCATGCACCTCCACCTTCAGTCTCTCAACCTCTTCTGCCTGAGGGCGCAATTCTTCCACACGACGGCGCAGTGCTTTACTCTCCTCCTCAACCTGCAGTATAGTGAGGGGCAAATTATGCATCAAATTCAAATTCAAATGTTAGTGCACTGTTACAGGATCTAGTCTCCAACTCTCTCCTTGTTCTCGGTATAAAACAACACGTGTATTTACGATGCATGATGAGAACCATCAACGAGCACTTGGCCAATGACACTAAACCTGATCAGTGAGATGCAGCAAGGCAATATGGCTACTCTTGTTGTAAAAACAGCTTTCAAACCACCCATACATGACATACCTGCTCCAGCTTTCAAACCACCCATACATGACATACCTGCTCCAGCTTTCAAACCACCCATACATGACATACCTGCTCCAGCTTTCAAACCACCCATACATGACATACCTGCTCCAGCTTTCAAACCACCCATACATGACATACCTGCTCCAGCTTTCAAACCACCCATACATGACATACCTGCTCCAGCTTTTCCACTTCCACTTCTAACTCGGCCACTTCCGCGCAGCGATCCTCTAATGTACTGACTTGTGATCGAAGCACAGGTAGGCGACTGGCTGCCGTGGCAAGGCTGGCAAACTTGACCTCTAACTGATCTGCCTCAGAGCTGGCAAATTTCAGGACTTCCACCTGACGTTTCAGGTCCTCGATTCCAGCTACTCTAGCCTATAAGAACACAAACACACTTCATTTTCCTCCTCCTGTTGTTGTGGATACCTTAGTCAGACTATTAATGTTACCTTCATTTACAGACCTGAGGCGATAATTGTCATCTCCATCCTACCTGCATCTCTTGCTCTTGGTTCTGAAGCCGCACAAGAAGCTCCTCTTGACGCCCATAATCTTGCATGAGTTTCTCAAGCTGGCGTGCCTCAGCGGCACTAGCCTGATCATATCAGATATTCATAATGACTCAGCAGCACTAGCCTGATCATATCAGATAATCATAATGACATAAACATTAAGTATGGATTGTTCTTTGTTGCTGTGCACATTTTTGCTTTAAAAAAAATGCAAGCATGAGGATTGAAAGCTACGGAATGCTGAAACGGGCTGATTGAGCACAACATAATTCAGGAGCACTTCAGCTTTTGGGTACTTACTTGTAAAGAATACATCCTGGTCCTCAAAGCTGGAAGTTTATCTGCCTCAGCTTGAAGCACTGTCACGCGGGTCTGCAACTCCTCTGCTTTCTGTAGCTCATCCTCTAGTTGAGATACTTTAACCTGCATCTTCTCCACCAGCATAACCTGATATCGCATTACATGTAATGAAAAATATGTCGTAATGGCAGGATCAGTTGATCCCGACCAAAAAAAGTTTTAGTCGTTGCGATTGTTAAGGGATTCCACGTTCGATCCGTAGTTTATTTCTTGGTCGGGATCCGACATTTCAACATTTCTAGGAGGCTCATAAGTTTCATTGTTTAAGGCTTCAGCAAAATATCACCTTTGGCTGCAAAGTCGCAATGTCCCTGCTCAACTGCACCCTTCGTGTGTCCAGCTCCTTCAAGCTACACACTTCTGCCTCCAGTTGTGCTGTCTCCTCAGCCACAGGCTTCAAAACCTCCAGCTCAGCTCGAATGATGGGCAGACGCTCAGCAAGAGATTGCACGAGCTTTAGGTCGTCTTCTGCAGACTGGATCTCCTTCAACTGTGCCTGCTGAGATGCAAGTTTCTCCCTTAAAGCACGAATGTCACGGGTAGAAATCTCCTTGCTCATGATCTCATTCTCCTTTTGAAGGTCTGCAAGCTCCTGTAAATCAGGAGTCAGGAGTCAGGCAGATGGTCAGTGCACTTGCAAGCTGTAACTATTAGGTTTGAATTATCAACTCACATTTCTGAATTACTGTGTTGTGACAATCATGTGTACACCCCAGATCGAAATATCTTGTGTGTTTATTGTATATCCCATATAAAATATACTGCATTGCCAGTGTTCATGCTCCTGCAACATGAGTCCACACCTTCTTAAGTGCCATCAACCTCCTCTGCTCCTCCTTCACTCTTGTCAGCGTTGCTGCACTCTCCTCAGCAGCTTCTCTGGTGATGCGGGTGACGGTGCCTGACACTGTACCACCATCGTTGGCAGCGGCATGATGTAAGCTTTCTGCTAACAGTACTTTCTCTTTTTTGAGCTGTCGAGGTGTTGTTGACTCCGTGTCCATAGCATCTTCCCCTGCTGCAGTACCTGTGCCTGCAATACTTTTCTTAGGCGTTGACGATGTTGATGGCGAAACATCTGTATTTGAATTCTGAGAATCTTCTACTTGCAGCTGTTCAATCTCTCTCACAGCAATTGTCAGTCTTTGACGCAGCTGTTGTAGTTGTTGTAGCTGCTGAGGTGCATGGGATCCCAGAACTGCACCCCCATTGTCCTTGTTGAATTCGGAGATAAATCTGTAAATGTTTTGAAAAGAGATATGAATGATGCATGTCCTTACACATATTTGAATTCCTGCAAAACTTACTTCAAGGTCTCTCCAAGCTTTGAACTTGTTACGTCTAGCTGAGAGAGTTGCTTTGTAAGAGCTTGAAGCCTTACATCTGAGTCTGCTTCTGAGCGGCGATCAAAATTTGGAGGGCGCTTAACCTGTGCTCCGATCATACCAATGAACCAACTTTCAAAACGCTCCTGCCTGCGATCCACTAAGGCTTATAAACAAATAAGCTATGCAGAGACTGTCTTATGTGGTGATAATCAAAGTGAAACCCTGAGAATTCAAGGCAAGTCTGTTCTATGACAGGACTGGTGTCTCGTCTTAAAATATGAGCATGGACATGCAAGACGATGAAGAGAATGTATCAACCTCTTGAGAAGTATCAATGATTTCATACTTCTCCCGAGTACAGCTGTGTATATGGTGTGATTTCTACTTCCACTGTAAAGAATTGCGACTTTCACGACTCTAGACCAAAGTTAAATTTACACGTCAAGAAGAATTAGGCTGAAAGGTTGTTCATAAGAGTTTCTACTTAAAATGACCTCCATGGGATTGCAAGGTGGTACTGCTAGATGTTATGACTGGTGGATGGACTATTTAAAGGTCCGTATCATCTCTCACGCTAATCTACGTTTCAACATCAATCGTCATTTTTTGCGATTTTCGTGGCTTGTAGTGTCTGGATGAGAGTAAAGCTCCTATGATTAATGCAAGGAAGGAAGAATGCAAGGAGTTCGTCGAAGATTACCATGAATGCCTCCATCGACAAAAACAGGTATGCTTGCTCTTCGTCAAACATTTCGGCATAGCACAAATGGCCGATGTTATTGTTTGCTCATAACCCCTTTCAACTCCATACAGCGGACGAGAGATTACCTAGTTGATCGAGAGAGAGATAAACAAGGAAGTCACTGACACCCCCAGCATCTTGTTCAATGATAGAAAGTGATGATTTAGCCTTACTAGCTTGCATGGTTTTTAATAAGGAATCATGACTTTCAAGCAAGAAGGTCACCAGCGGTACCTACTATTGATGTTTTTTTGTAAAATCTGTCACAGATGCAGAAATTCTAGCGGGCCTGATCTTCATCATCTCTTTGCATCACTACTTTTCATCTTTGTTATAATATTTAGTGCCTGCTGTGTCTTTGTAATATTTGACTTCTGGCAACCCATTCCAGATTTCTGAGCGTTACAGAAGTTCCCTCACTCTGCTTGAACATGCACACAAATTGTTGGGTCTCCTTGATATTCACCTCATTCTTAGCTTTCTTCGATTTGAGGCAAATTCATGATGGCATACACAGCCTCTCTTGGCGTCAAGTTATTGTCTAACACCTGCGCTACAGCAGTCAATACTGGAAGGGAGACCCTGTACCGCTTTGCAAGGATGATCACCACACCAGCAGTAGCTACTCCCTCTGCAACCTGTTGAAGAACACAGCTCACTTGACGACGAAGCACGTGGACAATATTAAATGAATTGCAAAGACGATTAAAAGCTATGGGTTCCAGCGCCTCACCTGCTTACTAGAGGCCACAATATCTGCAAGCTTCTCTCCTTTGCCCAATCTTATCCCTACAGACCGATTCCTAGACAGGCTTCCATAGCATGTGAGCATAATATCACCAAGTCCAGATAAGCCTGACATTGTGGTGGGACGAGCCCCCATCTTCTCAGCTAACCACCTGGGTGTACAGCACCAATCCACACAATGTGGATTCCACATAGCCTCATTAGTGTGGTGACTAGGAGAAAGGAAGCACATCATGATAAAAAATCCTGACAAATGAAGCACACCCACCAAACAAGGAAAAGTGGGAATACATCTGTTATGTAGCAAGTAAGGTGTATGATGTGAAAGTTTCTAGGTACTCTGAAAAGTCATCAACAACACCTGATTTCAGAGCAGCCTTGAGCTATGAGGGCTGCCAAGGCGTTGTTCCCCAAATCTAACCCCTCCACAATGCCAGCAGCAATAGCCAAGACATTCTTCAGAGCCCCGCAGATCTCAACACCCACCACGTCACTGGTTGTGTTCACTCTCATGACCTGGCTTGCAAATAGTTCTTGGACTGTTCTGGCCAGCTCAAAGTCCTTGCAGGCGGCAACAACCCCGGTAGGCCTACCCTCCATCACTTCTTGTGCAAAAGAGGGTCCAGACAAGAAGACACACGGATGCTTACGCTCCAGAGCACTTGGGATGAGTTCTGACATCATCAAACCGGTACCTACCTACATGAACATTGGTGCTTAAATGGTAAATGCCAACTTATAATCACCTAGAGATGAGCGATCATATTCTGAGCCATGACACATCACCCATGCAGCCAGTGTCAATCCACACTTTTTCAGTGCTCTATTTGTTGACTATATCTTGATGATTTCCTCTTGTATCCTGGAACCATGTGCTGTTAGGTACCTTGAAAACAATTGTGCGCCACGCCCCATCCATCTCAACCTCTTTTAACCTATTTCTTTTTACCTCTAACCCTTTGCTGACAGAAATTATGGGCACTGAAGGCAGCAGCAACTCCTTGATAGACTGGAGGAAGACTCTAGTAGATTGTACTGGCACAGCATGTACTGCAAACTGAGCGCCCTGGATTGCTTCAGAGGCTGAGGTGGTAGCACGAACATTGGCTGGAAGCTCAAAGTCCTGAGAAGAAGACAAGTATGACAGTTGAAGAGGATCAGGGGGGGTCATGAAACAGCTTTGGCTGTCATCTGACATTACAAATTATAAACTCAATTCAGGGGAGATGTTGTGAGGGTGCTGATCTTATTGAGTTCATAGCATTTAGGCAGTAAGATTTTTGCATAATGGGCAGACAATGACGATATGCTAGAGAAAATCTTAAATCAACTCAGAGCTTGAGAAAATTCATAATGAGCTCACCAGCAGCCTTGCTCAGACTCACAGGTAAGTATCTTGAGTTGCGATGTGAGGTGTTGATGTCATTACACAGCTCTATATCTCTAAGCAGGAGCACGACCTCCATACTTTGCTTCTGACCCGCCAAGGAGGCTGCCATGGCGGTACCAAAAGATCCTCCACCAAACACAACAACCTGGTCATGGCATAAACAAGCATACTCTGACAACAGGCATGAATTGCATGATAAAAGACAAAAAGCTACCTGCTCATGTGCGTCATGCACTAGCAATAACAGGCATCAGGTACCAGAAGAGCATTCATGCACCAAAGAGGAGCATTTTATACATAGGCACCTTATTTGTGCTCTCTAGAGGGTTCCTGTTTTCCTGGCTTCTAGTGCGCAACACTTTTGACCACCGCATTAGAGTATCCCAGCTGTCACGGATCTGGTTGCGCTCAGAGGGCGCAAAGGTAAAGCCTGGCGCTGATGAAGAGGTACCACTGACACTGGGTGGGGAGGATGGCGTGTAGACATCCACCCGCTTGTCATTGTTCAGACTGGAGACTGCTGGTTCAGAAGAAATGACTTCAAGGTTGTTTTCTAAGATGTGCGTAATAGTTGATGAATTACTGAAATGTTCCACTGAGGAGTGATCAGCTGCAAGCTCTCCTTCTAAGACAATCACACGAGGAGTTTGTACAGCGGATGTAACATTATTGTTAGGTGAAGTTTTAATGCTGCTCGAATAGCAGGAATATTTCCTTGATGCGACGATTGATGGGTAATATACAATGCTAGGTTCTCTATGAAGCACAGTATTCCTCATGCTGTAAGTAATGCTGCATGTTTTAGCTGATTGTGAATGCAGCTGCCGCCTCAACATATCCGCCCAGTACCTAAGTAACTGTCATTTAGGTCTTAATGATATTCTCTGTTTCAACGACAAAATGACATTCGATAACTTGATTTAGGTGGAATATTTTACTTCCATTGAAAAAGCTTGACCATGAAAAAGTGAGGCTCCGAAATTGGTTGAGCCTGAGTCTCGTGTTGACATTGCTGATAAGGATTCTCATCGCTGAAATAATCATAGAATACACTTCAAAAAAGACAAAAATGCACTTAACATAATCTTTTCTGTGGTCACAGGCATGAACTCAGGCACCTGCCTCCAATTTCACTTTCATGGTTTGAAAACATTCCACGCATCTTTTAACACATCAAACACCATATCTGCAATAGCCACTTGTTCAGCAGTGCCATTCTTCTGCCGAACTTTGTCTGGATGCACCAATAGATTTGCCTTCATGTACGCCTTCTTGACCTGTATTACAAGTCAAAGGCAAGCTTAAAGACATATTAATAGAAAGATCATAGCATAGCATGCTCTGAATCAGATGTAAGACGTACCTTGAAGCTTTTGATTTGAAAAGAGTCTTAACGTGACCCGTTAAAACCATGACATAATAGAAGATATTTGCATGAAATAATTAACAGGAATAAGCTCCACCTGGTTTGCATCTAACAGGTCTCCCATTCCCAACGTCACCCAGCCACTGCCTTCCCACAACACAGTCTGAAGAGATCCAAGGAGCCCCCGGATGTTACCCTTAAGGAATCAGGCAGTCATCATACCGTAAATTATGAGGGCATCTAGACGTTGTCATACTTCGCATGGGGCTAAGGTTGATGATATGGCAAATTTGCAGATAGCTCAAATACTGAACCTAAACCTATGAAGACCGAAATGGAGTCTTATATTCAACATAGAAATTTGTAGCATCACTGCTGAGAGCAGATCGAGGTAGCCACCAGAAGGATGAATACAAAGTCTAAGCAAAGAAGTGAATTTGTTCACGTACTTCCATTTACTAATCATGCACATAAGCAAGTCTACAAAGCCACCCTGATACCTTGTGCTTATTCTTCCAGGCATTCACGACCTCCCCCAGCCTGTCTTTGAGTTGCACTTGCTCCTCCTTCTTGCGCACTAGTTCATCGTCAACGGCCTGCTTCTCTGCCAAGGCAGCCTTCATCTTTGCATGCTTCTCAGCCAGGCGAGCAGCTCGTAGTTGTTTCCGAACCTCTGGCTCACCCACTACACCTGTGACAGAGTGCCATGAGTGAAAACAAATTTGGAGATCATGACCATTATCAAAGTAACAAACATAACAAAGATAATGCAGGTGTCATTTCAGCATTAACATCCAGTCTTGAACTTGTGATCTGGCTCAGGAACCCCAAATATTTGATCTTTCTGGAAAAATGATGTGGATACCTATTACTGTTAACCGAATGAATGATCTACCTTCATCTTCTTCATATAGTTGTTGATGACTGCTCACATCCACGTCATGGAGACCACCCAGATCTCCAATTAGATCCACAACTTTTGCAATAGGGCGTGTAGGAGCTCTGCAATGAGAGGTAGCCGCAGTAGCGGCGCCTCTGCAGGCTGTAGCAGGCACAGAAGTTGAGGATGTAGCTGTGGAGGTTTTGCCACCGGAGAAGAAATCATCTGACATCTCATCATTGACGGATGTGGTGACTGACGTCATGTTCCTGTCATTTTCTTGAGTGCTGGGAGAGTGAGAAGAGTGAAAGGAGGCAGCATGTCCTCTTTCCTCAAACCCTCCCAGCAAGTCACCTGATAATGATTCCTTGAATGCTGTCTGTGGCGCTGCAGCAGCCCCCATGGCCACTGCATGTTGAGAAGGGGGACTTCCAGAGGCAGGGTTTTGGAAAGATTCTGTACCACCATTCATCCCACTCATCAGATCTGCTGCAAATCCAGCAGACCCTCCCGGCTTCACCGAAGGAGCGCTGCCAGCAGTAGCAGTGGTAGATGTGCTGAAGTCACCTAAGAGGTCTGCAGCTGCTGCAGGACAAGACATCATGTCAGGCCTGTAAAAAATATCTGCCTGTACAGCAGCAGCAGCAGCAGTGCGATCACCAACAAAAGCTCCAAAGCTCTGGCCGGGGACTGTGGCCTTCTCAGGTTGAGGTTGAACCCCACCTCCTCCTTCATCTACACTGAAATCAACAAAGGCTGCAATCTGAGCAGCAGGCTGCTGCGTTCTTGTGTGAGCTCCTGCCTTACTCCCTCCTTCATGACCTGCCCCTGAGCTCTTGACAGGGACTGGCTGGTAGGGATCGAAAACCCGTGTGCATACTACCTCATCAAGACCATCACCTCTCATGGCTTGTTCTTGCTCTGCCTCTGCCTCTAACAGCGCCTGGTCTCGGAGCACATCCTCAACACGCATGCGCACTGCAGGCGCTAGATGTGCCAATGCATCTGCCCGTACCTCCACTGGCAGCTCCATGACCCTCAGTGCCAGTTCCAGTGCCTTGGCTGCACCCTCCTCCTCCTCTTCCCCATTGTCTGCACCATGCCTCCTCCTTTCTTCACTGTCCCCTCCTGCTGGCCATGATGAGGGTGCTGAGGTCCTGGCATGCCTCCCAGCAGTAAACTGAGCATTCTCTGGTTGCCCATCAAAGGAGTGGTCCTGATACATTGGGTCACCCCTCCTGCGTGTGACTGGGTACTTGTTATTGACATTGGTCTGAGGCTGAGATACTGAGGAGCCCTGATCTAAAGCCGCCTCTAGGCTTTGGAGTCCTGCTTGTGCTGCCTTAACTGCCTTCTTGCTGAGGTCCTTCAAGAAGCCTCCGAAACCAGACGCTTTTGGTTGAGATGGAGCAGCAGCAGCTGCGACTGGGGATGATGATTCTGCTGCTGCTGTGGAGTATGATGTGTCCCGTCCTTGTTGCAGTGGTGGAGAAGTTGCTGTGGCACCAAAGGCAAAGGAAGCAGCAGGACGGCCTTCATCACTCTGTGGAGACAAGGTTGATATTGAGGCAGGAAGTTTGCTTGGAGGATTTGAGTCATAATGATCCTCTTCCCACATTCTTCCTCGTGCGGTGCCATGATAGGCTTGATGAGGCACCTCCTGCTGTTGATATTGCTTCTTAGGAGCCTGGTATTGTGGCAGAGGCGCAGAGGGCACTGCAGGGTAGGGAGGAAGCTGTGTATCCTGGGATGATGGCTTCGGGCGTTGATCTGATACGACGCTCTGAGCAGGGTGGTGTGAAGTATCGGAGGGGCTATCAAAGGCCACTGGAAAGCAGAGTGTCTGGGAGACTAGATGGTTTCGCCCAAGTCTGTAGGATCCTCCTGCAATAGGTGAGTGGTGGTTGACTCAACTGCCATGCAGTCACATATCGGTTTCACTGCCTAAGAATCGGAGCTGAAGTTTGCAAAAAAGCACAGAAGCCCTGATTCTGCTGACTCGATTCCTGATTGAAAGCATAATCTTAGAGATTGAACAATGCAAGAGAAAATGTTGGCCACCATCTAAGCCCATACACCCTACCTGCCAGGCCTTCCTCAACACCCAAAAGGTTGTCAGTGCTAGAAAACCCGTTTTTGCTTGGCATCCCAGATGCGGTTGGTGGGGCAGTCATGGCGGGGACTGCAGGAAGGGCTCCATCAACTGCATCAAAAGCTGCAAATGGGTCTTCTGATTCATCCTGTGGCTGCGATTCGCTCTGAATGGATTTGGTGGAGGAGGTAGTGGTAGCTGCGTTCTTTGACGAGCCAAAGAAATCATCGATGCCTGAAGGCTGTAGAGCGCCCTTGATGACAGGAGCTTTAGGTTGAGCAGTTGAATTTGAAGGAGGTACTGCAGGTTTGTAGACTGAAATCTGAGGCTGTCTGCTGGATGTAGCTACAGAACAGTAATCAGTCGTTGATAGACTTTCGGAAAATAAACTTTCGCGAAGTAATTGCCTTCATTGTAAATACGAAATCTCTCCATCAACAGCAGGATCACGCAGCCACTGAAATGATGCTATTGACTTAATCTACAGTTCTCTCTTAATGGAGGCTCATACCCTTGCTCACCTGCAAGGGATTCCAAATCATGTAGCAGGCTGACATTTGTAGTTGATACAGCCTTTGAGGCTGGACTCACAACATTGATCCCAAGACCTATGAAGGAAAGCAGAGGTCTCAGAGATGTTTTATCAGAGGCAGACAGGTCAAGTCTACTTGAATGGACCTTCAGTAGAAACAGTCCCATGCTCTACAGGCTTCTTTGTTTCTGCCATTGGCTTCTTGACCATATTCTCAGCGCCAATTTTAGAGTAAATTTCATCAAAATTGAAAGGATCGCCTTTTCTACTCATTTTTCAGGTAAACCCTTGGATCGTAATCTGTGAAATGCAGTTTGAGTTTTGCCTCGAACGCACAGCTCCTTTACATTGGTAGTCCGGATTCGTCAGCTACCAACTGTCTCGTCAGTAGCAGAATCTGCAAGTGATATCTGCCTATTTGGAAGGACAATGATTCACGACATCACTAATATGAAATAAGATTAAAACATTTGTTACTGCATGTAAATGGAAAATGCTCCTTGAACATCATCTCCTCTAGTGGTGCATTTTAACACAAACATAGATAATAAGGTAAGCCCCAGAATAAGGTGCGTGTACAACAACCAGACATACAATAAGGTGCATCATGATTCCTTCACACTGGCTGATGGTTCTTCCTGCCTGAATCATTCCTGGGAGGACGAGGAGGCCTACCAATGGGATAAATATGTGCACTTTGTACAGACCTGGCCAGAATGCCATCCTCTCCCCTATTATCTGACCAAGGGCCTGTAGCTTGCTCACTGCCATCACCTCCCATGCCATAGACACCTCCTAGCCTCCTGTATGTACTGGTTGAGTCCTTTTGAATGCTATCATGCATCTGCTGGCCTATATAAGGCATTCCAGACCTCGCCACTCCAATCCTCTGCTTCATGTGAGGAGGCTGATACTTCCCAGCGGGTCTCTTGTTATCAAAGCCAGGAGGGGGTGACCTCTTGGCAACCTCATTCACAATTCCGGAGCCTTGCTTATTCTCTTCTGAGCCTCCATACTTTCTCACACTGTATGAACCCTTATGATTCAAAGTGAGGCCACCAACATGACAGTCTTCCTTACAGACCTCCTGCAGGTGATAAGGCTTTGAAACATGGTTCATAACCTTGACCTCACATTGCACTTGCTGATCAGGCAGGCTGGCACCCCTGTACTGCAATGCCTCCTGATTGTACTGTCCATTGTGGCGCTGGTTGTAGGTCTGTTCTTTGCTGCTGCACCTTTGGTCTGACTTTGGCTGGTACTGCTGATGTAAGGCTGGAGCCTGTGAGTGATAATTGCTTGAATGTGTCGGGGGAGGCGGGGTCTGAGGGAGGAAGCTGCTCATCGCCATCGGCACTGTCCCTGACATCGTACTGCTTAGATTATGTTGAAGGTGCTGCTGCACTAGCTGTGGGTGCACATAGGGATAGGGGGGGAAGAGTCCGTGTGGCATGTAGCTGCCTGGTTGCTGCTGCTGCATGTGTGAAAATGCCCTTGAGACGGCAGGAAAAAGTGCTGGCAACAGAAAACCTGACTGCTGCTGCTGCAGTAGCAGCTGCTGCTGTGCCGCAACGATCTGTTGGTACTGCAGGCAGTACTGGTGTTGTTGCTGTCTCAGATCAGGAAGATCAAGGATCTCCTCCTCCACGTCCTGGGGCTCCTTCTGCTGCTCTATTGCTGTGTACTTGTGCTGGGTAGTGGGGACGTTGTACTGCATGCCCATTTGCTGCTGGCATCTCTCAGTTGCTGCTGCTGCTGCTGCTCCTGCTAATGGTGGTACTGCTGAAGAGATCACCAGTGGCTTCAGCACTACCGGCTTCAAGATGGCAGGTGGCTGGAGACATGGCGTGACTGGTGGCCTTGGCAGTGCATGCACTGGAGCTGCTGCTCCGAGCAGTACATGGAGCCCATTGTTGTGAGCAGCTGCTGTAGGCAGGACGGTAATGCTGGCAGCTTTCACTCCACCATGTTCTGCAGCATCAATGAGTACTTCAGCAGCAGGGAGTTGATGATGACTCAGCGCATGCTCCACTGGTTCTGGAGCCCCCCACTCACTATCAGGAGATGTTATGTGCTCCACTGGTTCTGGAGCCCCCCACTCACTATCAGGAGATGTTATGTGCTCCACTGGTTCTGGAGCCCCCCACTCACTATCAGGAGATGTTATGTGCTCCACTGGTTCTGGAGCCCCCCACTCACTATCAGGAGATGTTATGTGCTCCACTGGTTCTGGAGCCCCCCACTCACTATCAGGAGATGTTATGTGCTCCACTGGTTCTGGAGCCCCCCACTCACTGTCAGGAGATGTTATGTGCTCCACTGGTTCTGTAGCCCCCCACTCACTGTCAGGAGATGTTATGTGCTCCACTGGTTCTGTAGCCCCCCACTCACTATCAGGAGATGTTTTGTGCTCCACCTCAGGGTCCCAAACTTTGTCAGAAGGATCGCCTTTATTCACCTGGTTGGTGGTTGTTGTGTGGACCTCTGAGCCCTCTTGCCCTGCATCCTGGTGGCCCCACTCAGCCTCATGAGGTTTCAGGGTTAAGGGTTTATTAACACATTCATGGCTCTTATCTAGCAAGTGATCATGGCGCTGGAAACCATCACCATCTACCTCCAACTCCTGCTGTGATGTATCTGGAAGCTTCCTCCAAGACGAGTCAGGGTCTTCACACTTCTGGTGTGGGACTGACTCTGCCTGTAGGAGATGGTCATGCTTCTGGAAGCCCTCCTCATCCAGCAGTACAGCTGTCCCGAGGTCCTCCTGTCCACAGCTGCTAACACGCTGACCCAACATCTGCTGCTTCTGTATGAAACATGGCTGGGGGATTAATGCAGAACCTACTACATCTCTAAAAGAGAGGCCAGTCTTCCAGGGCTTGGTGGCAACAGCAGGAGCCTGCTGAGAGGAAGGGCGGCCTCCACAGTGAGGAGAGATCTTACTACCATGATCTGGTGCACCCCAGCAGCCCTGCTGCTCTTCGCTGCCAGACTCTCCTGCAGTGTTGCAAAAAGTACTAGCATGATTGTCCCAGCCCTGTTGATGGTGCTTCTGTACGTCATGATCATGTATGTATACCCAGCCCTCCTTATGCTTTGCCTTGCCTTGGTTACAGGGAAGATAATGTCTGGGTTACTGGGTTACAGGGTTACAGGGAAGAGAATGTCTGTCTTGATCCAAGCCATTATCAGAGCAGTCCCATACATCATTTAAACACACTTTTATCTTTGGGGATTTTGTTGCAAGGTTTGCTTCCTTAGAGAGCCATTGATTGCATTGTGCTTGTCACTAGCCTGACTGTCTGCACCCACTTCATACTTGACCCCCACCCGCCTTCTTCCACCTCACCTTCTATCACCTGAACCTCAAAGTCCTGCAGGGCTGCATCTGGCTCATGTGATACCCACTCATCACCTCTCTCACAGTCGCCTTCTCCCCATGCTCCTTCATTCTTGGCAGGTCCATCCCCCCAGTCTCTACCTACACACAAAATGAACTCTACCCTGTTATCCCATTTCACATCTCCAGGTACAGCCTCCTCTACATATCCAGTGTCTGAAGGTACTTCTTCAGCTACATCAACAGCAGCATCCCAGTTGCAACAGGGAGAGATACCATTCACGAGAGCAGCAGCTTCCTCAAATGTAGTACCCCAAGTGCCATCAGCACCATCATTTGCATTCTCATTGCAGCCCCATGTCATCTCATTGTTAGCAGCCTTGGCATCGTCCACAGCTCTTACACATTTTTTGTCGCGGATGGAACCATCGGGCTCATAACTCTGATTTGTAGTACCCTTGCTGAAATATTGTTGCTGCTTCATGCATGCCACTTTGGAGGCAGCCTGTGAGGCAGTCTCCTTAAGATTCTTCACAACTGCTTTTGGCAGCAATGCTGGGCGTGAAGGCTGAGGGAGTCCAGGGAAGTCATCCATGTCAGGAGGTTGTTGCTGCTGCTGCTGTTGATGATGGTCTGATTGAAAGTAAGGTGTCCTTCCTGCCCACACACTGAGCAGGCCAGCAGGATCATCCCTGGGTTTTGTCACACCTTTAACATCCTCATCCACTCCCTCTGATGCCGCCTCCACATCAGGCATGCCATCCAGCTCTTTCTCACGTTTGTACAAGTACTCTGCAGCATCCTCATCAACTGTGTCCCTGCCTTTGTGCCTGGACTGCTCCTTTTTAGTTAGACGAAGGTCAAGCTCATTCTGATGAGAATGACTCATAGCACGCCTGGTACGTGAAAAAAGACATCCAGATTTGACAAGTGGTATTTGAAAGAGTGCTTGAAGTGAGAATCTTAGCTCTGTGAAAGTAACCAACAGACGTGTCAACCATTCTCTATTAAAGCATGACTAAATTTGGAGAGACGGTGAGTCCGATGTATAGGTTGTATTGATGATGTGACATCAATATCATACTTGAAAATGCTTTGTGGTGCAACTGCTAATGAAGGCAGGTTTCTCCTTTTGCTTTTATCGACGCTGCTGTTGGTCGGTAAATGTTGAAGCGACTGCTGATGGACCTTCTGGTGTGATGCCTCAATTTTTGTAGCTGGAGGATGGGATGCTACTCTTTTCTGTATTTGGAGACCAATGTTTGAAGGCACAAAAAGTATTAACTGTCAGTGTTCTTTGATTGCACACCATTGGGGCATTGTTTGATATAGAATGATGATGTGGAGAGGGATGCCTGCATCAGAACAAAGGTTGGCCTCACATCGAAACCAATGAGCCTCTTACCTCTTCCCCATTTGTTGTATTCTTGAACATCTCAGACCAGAGCACAAACCCCTGCAATTGTGAGGGATGAACCAGCTCTTGTACTCATGGTGATACTAGTAGTAGGCACTAATGGAAGATATCCCATGCATGTCAAACCTCAGATCTTTCAAGCAATTGCAAACAGAGTTTAAGGCTATAAGTAGGACTTGTGAATGCCCTGCTAGCACTGGTATATTAAGACTGATGTGCTTGGGAGGGGGTACACTCACCGCACAGGGCCTGTCACTGCCATGACCTCTGCGTCCAACAGGACACAGGAAGCCCTCTTTATTCCTGTGGAGTTTAAGTTGAGGCTTCATACGGCACTCAGGTGTAAATAGCATGTAAATGTTTAGATCGCCATTGAGGAGCAGGTCATCGGTATTACTTTGTTTCTGGGTATTGTAAGACCAAGTGCAGGGATAAGATCGTGTTCTTACCTATCTCTGCTAGCAGAGATGTTTTTGCCTTTGATGTTACGGATGTATTTTTCCAAGCATTGAGAGTGAGATGTATGTTCACTGATAAAGAGCAGATCAATGCATGGATAATCGTTATCATCAATGTAAGGAACATCAAATAACTCTTTATTAGCTTGATGCGTTGGTGTGACTACTTCTGCTGCTTTAACTCTCTGGGCTCCGTTGTACACTAAAATATCATAATGTTTATGTCCTGAATCCTGATTCCTACCCTATCAAGTGGCTTACCCGCATTTCCTACAAGAGAAATCAATGAACTCCTGATCAGCTGAATCTGCTGTTTGTTTTAAGCACACAGAGCAGACGATCGAACTACACGTCATCTCGCACACGTCGCAGGTATTTGAATTTTAAGACTTGGCAAATTGGATATGTAATTAAGTATGCTATCTGCCTTTCACTGCTGTCCTTGTCTGGGCTGATTTTGATGAATATCTTCGCAGACGGCGACCTGTGTCGCAGATACCTACTCGAAAAGATCGGAACCCTAGGGCATAAACTAGGAACCCATCTGGAGGCATTAACGATAGCATGCACATCTGATGAATAAAGGCGTTCCCTAAATTATAGATTCGCGCATCTATAGCTTGGTCACAAGGTTTTGATTACTTGCTTCGATTTAGAACTTTCTCTGCGATGTTCATGAGCCCAGCCCTGCATATCTTGGCATGGTCTGATTTTGCTTCTGGAAGACCTCTTATCTGTGATATCAAGAGAGAAAATAAAAGTCTCAAAATCAGTCACTACAGTGATGATCTCTCACAGCCAATGTTACAGAGACTGTGTGATCTATAATGTTCAATCGTTTACTGCAATCTAGACAGCCATAATCATGGTTTATCTACAGCAGATACTGCATCTTGTTCAAATGATTTTTTTTAAACCAAAACAATTTGAATTTACCAGTTCACTTGCAAGGAAGCAATGATGCTCAGCTAGCTGCCTTGCCCTTTGAATCCCTTGACTTCTCTCTATCAAACCCATAGCCTGAACAGGATGTTTGCATGAGAGTTATGTTCAAACCTATGAGGGTTTATTTAAAGACAGACAGCATTTCGACTTATTCCAGCTGTATAGGTTGCAGCAGGATTTAGGGCTACAGCAGGGTTTAGAGTGCAGAGGATGGGAATCCCCTGAGCTTCAATTTACGCAAACGAGTCATGAGCCCTTACTTGATGCACATCTCCGCTGTCTTTAAATTTTCGCAGAATGATAGCCTTTAACTCAGGCTGCTCCTCTGCAGCTAACAGGACCTGGAAGTGGAGCCAGAGGTGATGAGATGACAGGCAGAACTCAAACTGTGACCACAACTCAGTAATATGATTAAACAGACAAGTGACAAAACAGTGATTAAATAACAGGCAGAACTCAAACTGTGACCACAACTCAGTAATATGATTTAACAGACAAGTGACAAAACAGTGACAGAACCAGGGATAAAGCAGTGGCTGGATGAGGTGCCTGAGATCAGAGGGCGGGTTTATGGCTTATGCTTGACTTGAGAGCTGTCAACTCATAGCTGAGTATGCATAAAAATGTTCAAAGAGGGCCTTCATGACACAAAGAACACTCACTGGTGCTGTGGCCAAGCCGCTCTTCATGTCATTTAATGCAGGCTTTCCCAGTATTGAGCTGGAGGCGGTGAGATCCAGAACGTCATCAATGATCTGACCAGAGGAGTTTGTACCACAGATATGATATACATGAGATGAGTTAGTACCATAGAGATGATAAGAGTGAGATAAGTTTGTAATACAGAGATGATAGGTGAGAGATGAGTTTGTACCACTGATATCAGGGGGTAGAGATGAGCATGAATATTTCCAGATAGGAAAACAACATGCTAAATTTTATGACACAAGTTCATGTACATGGCTTAGAGGTCTCATACACAAGCTCAAGCTAATGCGCTCCTAAGAATCTTTACTTCACCCACTTGAAATGCTAGGCCAATGTGTCTGCCAAAGCTGGCAGCTGCATTGCAGACCTTCACAAAAGGAAGTAGTAACAAGGTCATTTGTCAGCTGTAGCAGAGTCTCCAAATTAAAAGAATAGAGATGGGATATGTCAAAAATGAACCTGGTGCAGACCATCCTTGCACACACAAGACTATACATTCCTATGACCAAAATCTCTGCTGTCTCAACTAGTATCACGAAACTGCGAATATTGCTGAGATAATTCTTGGATAATGAGAACCACATGTTTTTAATCTTTCAAGTACGGTTCTTCTAAGTTCTCAGTCTGCTTACATCTTCTGACTCCCCAGATAGCACTGCTATGGACTTGGCACTATTGGACATGAGGGACGCTGTCTTGCAGTAAGTTTTCTGCAGGTAGAACTCTTGGTCTAGGAGCTGATCCCTTGTGGCAGTCATCTAACAATCAAAACACAGAGAACATAGTGAAGAGGTTTGAGAAGAGAGATGGTGCCAGATACCGTATTTGTATTCAGAGACAGAGGAGAGAGGGTGTGGTGAGAAGTACAGAAGACTCAACCCATGAAGACCGTACATGAAATCATGATGTTGATAGACTATTTTGAATGCCTAGATGAGATGTAATCACATGCTTCAATGTAATGAGATGTGGTACTCCATGTAATGAGATGTGGTATTCCATGTAATGAGATGTGGTACTCCATGTAATGAGATGTGGTATTCCATGTAATGAGATGTGGTTTTCCATGTAATGAGATGTGGTACTCCATGTAATGAGATGTGGTATTCCATGTAATGAGATGTGATTTTCCATGTAATGAGATGTGGTACTCCATGTGCACACAATTCCTTATGAGGAAGCCCTCATGTACTTTCAACTCACTTTGGAGCTCAACAGCATCATTGTGCATGAGTTTGTACCTTCTGATCTATCAGGGGGCTTACCTGCATGATCTCTCCAGTCACAAGGTCTTCCAGGACTTGACTCATCAATTCTACCACCCTGGTCTCCCTCAATGCTGCTAACGTGACCGAAGCCCTCGCCAAGAGGAAGTCCCCAGCCAGGATGGCCATTTTGTTTCCAACATTGAAGTTCAGGGAGGATATCCCTCTCCTGGTTGCTGCATCATCAATTACGTCATCATGAAGCAGACTTGCAACGTGGATGAGTTCCGCAATCTCTGCCAACCGTTGGTGCCTTCTCCGCAGCTCAGGCGCATGCTGTGATGCCGGTCTCAAGTCCGCCTCTAACATGTCAGGACCTGGTGCCCCAGGCGATAGTGAGGAGGCCATGAGCATTACTAAGGTGGGCCGTAACCGCTTGCCTTCGAGGCCGGGGCGGAAAAAGTATTCTGCGGAGGACCTTAGGGCGGGGACATTGGAGACCACGCTGTGTCGCAAGCGCTCTGAGATGATCTGAACCTCCCCTTGAACAAGTTCAAAAGGCTCTAGAGCAGAAGAGGCATGAGAGCTTGATCCGCTTTCTCTCTGAGGGTATGGAGTGATGATTACTAAGGTTATCTCTGGAATGCGGCTTGGTAGAGATGAGATGGTTACATCTAATTACACTGGTGACTAAAGAAATCATTCAAGTGATTTCAAACTAAATCTCTAATGTTCTCAACAAAAGTTTGTACATATATTTATGAGGAGTCAACATGCCTGGTGGAGCGTCTGAGGCATAACCGCTGAGTAGATGCCTCTTGCTCTGGTGTGATTTGTAACTTTATTGAGACAAGGATCATAATGGAAATTGAAAATCTGCAGCATAGAAAAGGCACATAAGATCATTCTGTCCTGATAGAATGTGCTGAGGAATGCTCACCCCTGAAATGTCTACTGAACCTGTCAACATGGCCCCAGAACCTGAGAATATTTAGGTATGCAATTAGGTTCATTAAATATTACCAAGTGTGTACTCGATGTTTACCACGGGAGCTTGTGCCAAGTACTTCCAGCAGATGACATCCAAATCTTCGAATCATCATGACCACTTGACTGAAAATTCGTACACAATTTCTATGGCAAAAAATAAGTAACAAACGAGCTCCTTGTACTGATGTTACAATTATCGCCTGATTACACTTGTAACTATTGGAAAACTGGAGACCATACGCAGAGTTCTACTTAAGTGAAATAATTAATCATACGACCTGCACTCAACAAGACTTGGATTGTTTATAACTGGTATGAACCGCACAACATGGCTCCGGAGCAAATTTCACAGTTTGCATAGCACATCCACAAGTAAATCTGAATCTTCCTGAAAGCACAGATCTAAGAACATGTGTCCCATAATCATGATTCAAAAACAAGAGTTCTTCCTGAAACACCTTCCTAAAGTCCTAAAATGAGCTACATCATTATTTATCAATATAATCTTTATATTATATTAGCCTCTTTTTATGTCGTTTATTCATCCCCAAAGTTTGGAAGTGTCAAAGTTGCAACAAGCTCCCGCTCCCTCTGAACTTCAGAAGCATGATTCCGATGCAACTCTGCAGTCCTACGCTCATGAGGAGTGACCACTGCTCGTGGTGGCAAGGAGTTGCAGAATCTTATGAAAGTGGGGGAGTCTTTCAAGCTCTTAAAGAAGTTAGGTTCTTCCTCAGGCCGTCTAGGGGGTGCAAAAGAGTGGCTCAGATCACCAGCCCGACCCCTCCCTCTGTAACTGGTTAAGTCCAACCTCACTTTTCTTCCCATGGCCCGATCATACATCAGCTCTTGATCAGATTCCCGTAGTCCTTTAGTGCCGATAGGGCGGGAGAGACGTGGCATAGCTGGCTCCCGCTCATGGCCTGAAGCTTTGAACCTGATTTCATCTGACACAATCCCTCTTGAGCTAACATGAGGTGGGGGTCCATGGGGCTCTGGCAGTGCCCTCTTACCTTCAGGCCTACATAAGAAACATCTCCATATGTCCAAAACGTTTCCTTGACAATGCCGCATTATATCCTTATCCTATGTTGCTTAGCACATTCAAAGCTGATGAAGAATTACTCAGAGCTGACATATGTAAACTTTGAACTTGTCAACTAAGACTACACGTTGGGGATCAAATCTTACACACTCTGATGAAAAATGCCTTAATTAAATAAGCTGATGAGGTGCTGACAGATTGAAGTCCATTGCACAATCAGATTGAAGTCCATTGCACAATCAGATTGAAGTCCATTGCACAATCAGATTGAAGACCATTGCACAATCAGATTGAAGTCCATTGCACAATCAGATTGAAGTCCATTGCACAATCAGATTGAAGTCCATTGCACAATCAGGATGAAGTCCATTGCACAATCAGATTGAAGACCATTGCACAATCAGATTGAAGACCATTGCACAATCAGATTGAAGTCCATTGCACAATCAGAGCACAATCAGATTGAAGTCCATTGCACAATCAGATTGAAGACCATTGCACAATCAGATTGAAGTCCATTGCACAATCAAGCTCAAAAAATATTTCAACGGTTCATCCTTAGGGAACCTTTTGAACGTTGCCTTGACAACCCCATCTTCACAAAATCTCAGGCGATTCCTCACTCACACACACTCACTTGTCTAGCCTCAAGGGGCCTGGATCTGGCATCTGTTGTAGAGATCTCCTAAAGCTTTGGGGTTCATCTGCACTTGTGGCTCTTCGCTGGAAGTAACTTGCGTGGGCACCGCGCACTATGGGCTCTGCATAGTGCTCCGCATGATGTTGGCCGAACATTCTTCTGTTGAAATAGTTGCACATGATTCTAACCAGTGTGAACTAAATCACCTTTGTACAATCTCAGACTGAGACCCTCACGAATGCTACTACTGCAAGACCTACCTAGGTATCCAATTAAAAGCCAAAACTGTGAAAGCTAAAAACCACGATGCAGTAATATCACATGATAAATTAATAAGCTTAGAGTGGTCTTACCTTAAAGGTCTAATCGCAGGTGCGGGTGCTGAATCCCAAGCTTTTAATCCAGTACTAGCTAATTCTGCAGATTGTTGAAGATGCACTCTCCCACGATCATGAAAGTTCGCTCGAAACCAGTCACTTTGAGCTCCATCAAGGGCTCCGTAAAGCCTGCAAGAAGAGAGCAACCCATCACACACTCCTCTAAGACTCATCGTCAAGAGAAGAATTCGTACACTGAGGCTGACATTACTATGGCGAACTTGAAGTTTCCCTCGAATTAAGGAGCGCTTCTCCTTGAAGTAGAAAGCTATTGCATGCCGTACACAGCAGGTACACAATCACTTCTTATATGTTTTCTGATTTCAGTCGTCAAAACTGCAGAACATCGATCTCTATTATGCATGCTTCACTGCTTGCAATCGGACTTGCTAGCTCATAATGTTTACACACCTCGGTAACTAAATACCTAGAAAAATTTGGCATGAATTAATCCTTATTTTCTGCTACGTAATATGGACATCTCGAGAAAGGCTTGAACCCTGAGAGGATTGACGAAATAAAAAACTGAAGGGTTTTTGGGACAAGTTTGAAAAAGGTTCTTCACATCTGAGCCACAGCAGGCACAAGCGGCTTACAAAAACAGAGACTCAGGCCCAGGCAACTATCTAAAAGAATCATCTGCTGGATTCTCCGAACCGGCTGCCCGCTGAGAGGCCTTGGCTCTCTCCAAAAGCCTCTGCTTCCTCACGGCTCGCATGTGCAGCCAGGGTCGATACCCTCTATTCTTGCGTGCGAAGAGGTTGTTGCTAGGCTTAAATACCTCCCGTAGACACCACATGGGACATTCTCCAGTGAGAGCTAGAAACTCTAATCTTAGCAGTAAATCACTGTAGCAGCAGGCAAATATGAAAATCAATCAAATAAGCTTTGTATTGAAAATGTTGCAATTAAACATTGAATAAATGGACATGTAGAGTATAAGTAATAGCGAGTATAAGTAGTAGCAAACCAATGAGTCCAGTCTCTTGACCTTTCTGCATCAAAGTTGACAGAATCAAGTACATCCTTTAACTCACTGTCGGTCTCTTATGAAGAAGGCCAGCAGAGATGATGTGATGTTGTCAAAATCTTGTTGCCACATTGCACGTGTGTATGCCAAGTTCCTGAGCCTCCCCATCAAGGCTTCAATTGTCTCTGTTTCCCTGAAAATCAGACAATGCAACATGATGTTCAAGGCAGTGCACAGCAAAATAAATACAATTATAAGGGATATTTCAGTGATTGGATCAACAAAGCATGAATGCTCGAAGACTTGACTGTATATTATGGTTACATCCACCGCAACTTACAAGTTTAACACAAGAGGATATTTAATGACCATGTGCCTGCAAAACACAGAGGATTCATTCAGAAATTGTCTTTTTTTTGTGAAGGGGCAAGCTTCAAAAATGCTGAGAGCTCAGGTACAGATCGTATCATTTTCACCTGGATGACTGATGGTCCAGAGGTGTGACATGATGTAACTTATTAAGTCTGGCTTTTGCAATGTCTGTGTCCATGATCATGAGTATAGGGTTCTTCCGCAGGAGCATGTAGAGCTCGGGAGGTTTGAGATCTAGGATCTTCCTTGCCCCCTCTGCTTTTGCTATGAGCTCTTCAGCGGAGTAATGCAGCAGCGACGGAGTTCTACGAATCATGTAAAATACGAGCTCCTTTCCAAATCTTGCTGTTAAAGTCTCGACACATGACGTTACATCCTCGACAGTGAGGTCTGGATTGTTAGTCAACAGTCGATGAATGCGAGGAGGTAATCGAGGATAGCCAAGTACATTCTGGAAAAGGGCTTCAACCTTTAAACATCGTAAGTCTGAAGGATTTACAGGCGAGGCGCATGGATAGTGTTTATACTTGTAGTTCCAAGAGGTTTGGCTGCTTATACTCCCAAACTTTGAAGCTGCTCGATAGCGTTCAAGAGCAGACGTTGATGTTGTAGAAGAGCTTGCCTCCTGAACTTTGGATAGGGCCTCTGCAGCTGCCGAAGCTGCTCTCCATGCTGTAGTGGTACATGCATGTAATTTAGATTTATGCTGTCTGGAGCGCGCAATGGACACCCACTGCGGTGACGAATGGCCTTTCTTATGAGAGATATCACAGGAGACTCTCAAGCACAATGAGCTATTCATTTGAAAAATGTGAATTTTGCTTAGTATATATAAAGACGTCTCCTTGAAGTCAAAAGTGTGAAGAGTGCAGAGTCGTAGGTAAATGATCATACTGCGTGTGGAACATCATTTCAATTCTGATAAATGGAGGACAGATGGCATGATATAGATCTAATTCTGAATAGAGCAGGCAACCTTGTTGGCCCAGGTTTTGAGCCCGGACCAGAGCTGCGAGACCTACTTCAATCTGATGATACTAGAGTGCTTTGTGTGGGGGCAGGGGGGTTGGGTTGTGAAATTTTGAAAGTGAGTAAAGAACAGTGCACAAAGAATGTACCCAACTGTGACAAAATTGGGAACTACCTACACCTCATACTAAGAATGGAACACATCTATTGCGAGTCCTTTGATAATCCTTTGAAGCGTAGTGAGAATTAGAACAACTTCAATTTCCATGATCTTCAGGACCTTGCTTTGTCTGGTTTTGTTAACATCGATGTGATAGACATGGACACCATAGATGTCAGCAATCTGAATCGACAGTTCCTGTTTAGGTAAGAGATATCAACTGCTTTCCTTACATTTTTTCAAATAGTAAGGCTTGTGACCAGTAGCACTGTCCAATTATGAAAAATATAGAAACTATGTTACCTTGAATTGCTGAGTAACATGTTGAAAATCTCATCAACTTCCCAGACCTCGAGATGTTGGAAAATCGAAAGCTTTAGTTGCTGCAGAGCGCATCAATGCACGAGTGTCTGGTGTCCAGGTATAGCAAATAATGGACATATTTTCATCATTCTCAATACTGCTGCAGCCGGGCGTAATGATGGTTGATGTGATGATGATGATTCTGAAAGGCATCAATTACTTATGTTGCAGACTGGGTGGAGCATGTCAAGAGCCAAGTACCAGATTCCTGTCTTTGAATTGCGCAGGTGGTGCCACATCATTGCAGAATTGAGGAGAAGCCAGCTGAGTTCTACAAGCAGTTCACGGTGCGGCAAGTGGTGTGGAGGCCTGGTATTGGTTCACGACCCCAAACCAGTATAATGAATCACATTCTATTCCTTCATGATTTGACATGACACAAAGATTCTTATTTCCCTCTTGAAGTCCATGGGCTTGGATAATTCTGCATCAATAACAGGTGATTGTTCTGGGCCTAGACTCGCTAGAAGCCAGGAGATATATGAACTCAGTGGTTTGCAGCTTTCTAGGTATGAGCTGGAGGTTCGTTTTAGATGGACATTTGTATTTCAGGTTCCTTGATATAGCTAGGGTCCAGCTGTTCCTTGTATGCAATGTAAAAGTGTGGCCATGGACTTGGTGTGAACAAGTTGGACAGATGTGCCTTATTTGGGATGTGGGGTTGGACGAGTAGGGTGTGACTGCAATATGGATCACAGACTTGGCCTCAGGTAGTAGGACTGACTATATCTGTGTTATCACAGGGTTTGAGGATGATGGCAGCACTGACTTCTCTACAATCAAGCCAATGGTGGATGGTGGCACTGAGGGATTCAAAGGGCATGCCAGAGTGATCTACCCTGGCTACACACCTTGCTTTGAGTGCACGCTGTGGCTATTCCCACCTCAAGTGAAGTTCCCTCTCTGCACCCTGGCAGAAACACCCAGGTACATGAATCTGCTTGTAAAGTTTGTTGCACATTTTTAACATCAACGATACTACAGGATTTTGTCTATGTAGTACAACTTGTGTATATGATAGCATCACGCTAGTATTTGTCACAGTATTTTGAATAAGGTTTTATGTGTTGAAGGATGTTCAATCCTAGAACGGAGAAGAACATTGTGCAACATACTTAGACTTAAATGTTGGTGCTTTCATGATTCAACGATGCTGTCCAAGGACTGCTCCCCATTGTATTGAGTACGCTCATCTCATCCTTTGGGGTCAAGTCCGCCAAGGAGAGGATTTTGATGCTGACAATGAAGAGCACATGCAATGGGTTTATCAGAGAGCTTTGGAGCGTAGTCAACAGTATGGCATTCCGGTACACAAATATGACAACTGAAATTCTGATGAATTAGTCATGAAGGATTCTTGACTTTGCACTAGCCTTTATCAAGAATAAAGCTGTGCTTGGACATCGAGACTCATTCAAACCTTTCCAGGTGATATATATCTTTTTACATGCCTGTCTGCATGCACTGTGCGTTCAGGGTGTTACTTATCAATTGACTCAAGGAGTCGTGAAGAATATCATCCCAGCAATTGCGAGCACAAATGCCATCATCTCAGCTGTTTGTGTATTAGAGGCAATTAAGATTGTCACCATGTGTAGCCCGGGGCTCAACAACTACATGATGTGGGTTCAAAAACTTATTGTGACTCACCTCAAATGTTTGTCTTTTGAAACAACTATCAATTTTGAAAGGAAAACCGGTATGTAAGATGTGCTACTTGAGGAGATTTTCAACTTCCTTACTCTGTCACCTGTCTTCAAATGTACTGCTGTACTCAGGTACATGGGTTCACAAGGCATTTATACCCACACTGTAGCATATGAGAGGGATCCCAAATGCCCCATCTGTAGTCCTGGAGTCCCTTTGGATGTGGAACAAAGCATGACTTTAAAAGAGGTAGTCAAGCACTGTGTACAGTCTGTTACTTCAAGTATATGTTTCTTTTCTTATTATAAATTACGGCTAACACTTCATCACCAATGACATTGTTTCAAGGCTTCTCTGTTTGTCTCATGCTAGGTTCTTGACAAGATGATGGTGGACCCTGTTCTCAGCACACTGCTGAAGAAACCGAGTGTCAGCTATGGATCAAAGAACTTGTATGTAGCTCAAGGTATTTTTGAGGCAGATACACGTGTAAACCTTCAAAAGACTATAGGAGAGCTAGTACCAGATGAGAGGCCCATTTTAACAGTCAATGACAAATCCTTGTCAGCCCCAATGCGAGTCATGTTGCGATTTACAGACAAAATGGTAATGTGAATCTGAGCTCATATCCCTAGAGATTTTTGTACAAATTTGTTTGAACTTATTGTATAGAATTGGGATAAATGCTTAGTTATCTTTACCTACCTACATGAATGTACATTACCTGTAAGGACTCATAAACGTATCCAGGACAATAAATCTTAGAATCGTAGTCAAAAAAATTGTTTGAAATTTTCAGTAGCATGGTCACAACTGGAATTGCGAACGGGACCAATCTACGTGGAATTTCCATACCTCCCTGTACAACCTTCGTCCACGTAGCACCAACATGACTATACTACATTTTGAATTTATGCGAAGTTACTTTATGCTGAGGGGGGAATGCAATATTAGCCCATCTTAATCTGAGTTCGGAGGTGCTTATTGTCAGGTCTTTGTAATTACAGTAGAATGTTCTCTGATCTTTTCAAGTGTAAGAGCAGCGGCCCGCCTGGTGCCAATGGATTGGCAAATGGGCAGTTTAATCCTTTCTCAAAGACTTCGTTTGATGCACTATTAGAAACGCTTGATGTTATGGAGGGCCCTGCAGCTGAGACTGGCGAAGTAGGAAACCGAATAAATTTTGAAAAAGACTCGTTCCCAGGCTTTGCATCCTCCATGAATGGACCTCCTCAACATAACGTTCAAATAATACATCATCAGGTAAATAGTATTAATAGAACATTGCGCTGCTTAAGGGCTTCACATTCCGTTTGCCCAAACCTTGCTATCTTTGTGACACTGCAGAACACCTTTCCTGTTATAACGGGAGGCCCTCTTAATTCTCAAACTCGCTCCATGCCCTGGCCCTCTCTCACCTCCACTGGTCACAAATCGCGTCTCAGCCTAGACAGTGCATCGTTTCAACAAATGTCGGGGCAAGTAAATGCATTCAATAAGCGACCATCCCAGTGCGGCCTATCTGATTATCCCGGCATGCACGGCGATTTTCTGGTCGGGCTTCCATCCATATCAGGGGTAGGGCCCCAGGCCACGTTATATCCAGTAGTAAGCACTACTGCAGATGATTATGAGCTGCCAGCCAAGCGTCTCTCCAGCTCTGGCAAAAGAGGTAGCCATGCACCTAGCCCCAGCACAAGCGAACGAAGACTCTCAGGTAATGGTGGAGCCTTCATTGTTTACATGTTACTTCAAAGTTGCAGGTACGAGGTTGTCACTTCATGTTACAGAGTTGAAACTCTGGATTATAGCTAGCTTCTTTTAATATCTTAGATAATTGCAGCTCTTTGAAAATGTTATCCTAGTTCTGATTTTTGCATGATCACTCATCAAATTGATCAAATTGACAGTTGTGTTGCATCCTTACCATATTCCTGTAGATATGGATGGGATGGGCTCAGAGTCCAGCATTTTGAACAGGCATGAAAGGCATTTTGCCTTGCACCCTAGGGCTTCCGTGGAGAGCCTAGGAGGGATGGTCTGTGTGGACAATAGTGGCTATAGTAGCGGTGGCGGCTCGGTGAGAGTGCTGTTGGGCGCAGAGTGATGAGTAGGAAGTTTTGCTACTTGTCAAAGATATATCCCTGCTTCCAGATCCTGAGCTGAAGTTCTTTCAGCTTCATGTAACGTTGCATGTAGACATGCTTGCAAAGGGATACTGAACGAAACTGTGTCCTGTCTTGAACACAGGGCAAAGGGCATCCCACTGATCGCAAAGAAAAGAACCGCATCGCTCAGCGTCGATTCAGGGAGCGACAAAAGATGACAGTGTCCTCTCTTCAAGGAGAGTTAGATGCCAAAGAGGCCATCTTGCATCGCATGCACGCACAGATGCGTGTCCTTGAGCAAACGAACATGGTAAGATTCGTGCTGCATGCACCAGCTTGTACAATCAGAGCATGTTACATTGTGTGGCGATGTAGATTTTTCATCATTATGCTCTTAGTCATTACCATGGGAAGTTAGTACCCTGTTGCCAACAACCTTTTGGGCATCTTATGCTTGCAGACGTTGACATCGAGGCTCCTTGAGTATGAAAAGATGTACGGACCTCTTTTTCCACCCACACCTGAGGCGTTGAGATAAAATTGGATCTAACAAATTTCTCAGTCTTCTCATTCTGGCATTTATGTTGCAAGAGGTCAAAATCAAATAAAATCATCCCTAAGCAATCTGCATGATGTTCCTTTGCAAATCTAAAACTTCTGAGACGCTGCATCTCTTGATCATATGACTAACATGAGTGCCTGCCTCTGTGACCAACATGTTCAAATTTTCATTATTATTATTTTCTTATCCTTACTGGCTATTACCTTCAATATGCATAATCTGGGCCATATCGAGCATTAGCTTGTGTGAGTAATTATGATTGATTTCAGTTTTGCTTGGTCTATTACAACGCAACTATTTTTTCTCATTTCCCAACTAATCTGAAACGTCCTTTTTCCTTAGCAATTGAGTAAGTGAATCATCTGTAAATTTTATGTTATTAAGACATTGTTATTAAGTACGCATTATATGATTATGCATTTGCCCTACAACAAGAGCTCGGCTATTTGAACAGCGTTGAGTGCTGCCCCCTTCTTGATCTGATCGCCGCACACAAACAGGTCCAGGCCTTTCTTGTCATCACGTGATATATCACGGCGCACTCTTCCCACAAAGACATTGTCTTGTGTGGTGGCATCCAATGGGGTTGGAAATCTGCACGTTTTTTTGTAAATTGCAAGATTTAGTATAAGACGAATTCCTGCTAAGAGCTCAGAGAGGCAGACAGAACTCGATGAAACTAGAGCATATGCAAGCTAACACTACAGTTCTGGGGGAAATGATCACAGAATGTTGAACGAGGATCATGATCTGGGGTTCGTGACTAACCTGTTGTTTTTCCTGTCATTGATGATTGATACTCCAGGGAACTTGGACAGGGCTTCCAATGCCTGTTCCTCGCTGATGTCGTTCTCAAACTCTAGATTGATGCTCTCAGCATGTGCACGCATGACAGGGACTCTAATGCATGTGGCAGTGATCTTCACTGAAGAATTACTCCAGATCTTACGGGTCTCCTTCACCAACTTCATCTCTTCCTCATTGTAACCCAGCTCAACATCCATCCCAGAGTTATGAGAAAATAGGTTGAAGGCATACTGCAAACGTGAGAAGTAGGAGATTTAGGGCACACATGAATACCTGGCAGTTAGTACCTTGAAATTAATTCAAACGTTGAGTAAGACAAGCCTGATAATCTCCACCTTAGCATGATCCCTGCAAAACAGACAGCACTACTATCAATGCAAGCAAACCAATCAGGGCTTACTTGGACGGGAAAGATCTTAGGTTCTGCAGGCTTGCCATCCAGAACATCGCGAGTCTGCTGTCTCAGCTCCTCCATGGCAGCAGCACCAGCACCTGATGCAGCCTGCAACAAAATGATTGGATGTCAGCGACAGACCTGAAGAGCACCTCCTCTATAGCTGGATAACTAGTCAATCATACTCATGATCAGGTTGCCCGCTGTCACTTCACATTTTGATAGAGATCATAAATAAGTAGAGTTTGGTAGTTAGAAATAGAGTAGGATCTCTGCCTGACATCAATATGTTAGGATCTCTGCTTACTACCAGGCAATGCGTTAGGATCTCTGCTTACTACCAGGCAATGTGTTAGGATCTCTGCTTACTACCAGGCAATGCGTTAGGATCTCTGCTTACTACCAGGCAATGTGTTAGGATCTCTGCTTACTACCAGGCAATGCGTTAGTTAATCTTCTTACTACCAGGCAATGTGTTAGGATCTCTGCTTACTACCAGGCAATGTGTTAGGATCTCTGCTTACTACCAGGCAATGTGTTAGGATCTCTGCTTACTACCAGGCATTGTGTTAGGATCTCTGCTTACTACCAGGCAATTACTAAATGACCAAAGAGATGATGTCTTGCCATAGATGGTGGTGATGAGCTTGGCACATGGATATGGACAACGCATATATGGCGCATGGACATTTACAACACATACCTGGCACATGGACATGGACAACACATACCTGGCGCATGGACATGGACAACACATACCTGGTACATGGACATAGACAATACGTACCTGGTATGTGGACACGATCATGCGCTTGACTGTCGCAACACGGTGCAAGGGTGTGACTGCCATGAGTGCAATGATGGTGGAGCAGTTGGGGTTGGCAATGATGGCTCCCTTGCCGATCTTAATATGTGCCATGTCCTGAGGATTGACCTCAGGGATGATGAGGGGCACGCCTTCCGTCATGCGGAACGCAGAGCTGTTGTCCACAACCTAGGGTAGGAAAGGATGCATGAAGTACTTATGCATGCTAAGCACAGCATTCAACCATTCATTCATTCAATCTATGGAAAAGAGAAAGTTAAGAGGACAGAATGAAATTCATTTTCTAGAACTGATGATGGTCTTGAGTTGTTTTTTGTTTGCGAAGCATTAGTGTGAGAGATTATCTGGCGGCAGCATCTGCGTAATTGTATCACGTGCGCAACTCACTATGGAGCCAGCTGCAGCTGCAACAGGTCCTAATTTCTTGCTGATAGATCCACCAGCACTGAACAGAGCAATGTCTATGCCCTTGAAGCTGTGAAAATTAGGTACAGGGGCAGCCGTCAGGGAGGGGCTAGGTAGAAGCTGCAAGATGAGCTGAATCTTACCTGTCTTCAGTGAGTTCTTCGATAATGTATGTACTTCCATCAAATTCTTGAGTTTTTCCAGCGGATCTGAAAATTAGATGTCAAGTATTGTAACTCGTAACCTTGCTGTAACTGAGGGATAATTTTTACCTTGCAGATGCAAGCAATTTGATGTCACTGTAGGGGAAGTTTCGTTCCTTGAGCACCTGAAATTCGCCATTGTAGCATTTGTGAGTTGTCCATGCGAGTTTTGAGTGACGACAGCACTTACCGTCAAGAACTCTTGTCCAACGGCTCCAGTAACTCCAACGATTGCAATTTTGGGGCCATTTGATGTCTTTGCTGCAGATACATTTAGTTTAAGCTGCCTTGAACATTTCTTCTGGGCTGCCGCCGTTCGAAGGCCGTCCCTACTATTGTTGTTACAGCGAAAGGATCTCATCTCAATACTCACGCAGAGAGAATTCATGGTGTTTCCTCCCGATCTCCTTGATTGGATTCGGAGCTAAATGTTTTGTCCCCTATTTTCTTTTGCCTGGAATTAGTCATGGCAGGTTTTTGGCGAAAGGTCTTGCAAGTTTCTGGTGTTGCAACTGAAGTTCTTGGTTTACATGCTGTGGATAGTGAGTGTGTTTTACAAATACATAATTAATGAAATGGCAAATTGCAGATATTAGCAACAGCCCTTTAAACGAGCATTATTAGTTGGTACGTTCCTTTAGGTTGCCCCCGCCTTCAGGTCCTGATCCTACCTGGAAACCCAGGCAGTGCCCAGTATTACGTCCCACAGATGGAGCTTCTCCATCAGTCCCTCCTTGGTCAAGCTGACATAATGTCCATCACACATGCTGGTCATGACTCTTTGATTCACCATCATGAGAAATCAGACAAGGTTTGAAGACAACACAGCTAGTAGGAATGCTAGTCGTCATCCCACACTGATAATACCCCGTCAGAAATAAGAGATAGACCTTGAGATTTAAAGCCCTTCAAGCACTTTTAAATCCACCCTAGGGTTGTTATTGCTTAAATTTTCTAGCTTATCAGATGTTTAAATTTCAATTCATGCTTCATATTGAAGCCAGCATGAACTTGATGTAATGCATCAGCAACTTCCTCTTCTCTCTGCTAAAATCAAAATGATTTAAGTTTTTCCAAAGGAGTATTGAATTATGATTTTGGGTCTAAAGTTTTACAGCAGGATGTGCAGCACTGTTAGAACACCCCTTTCATTCTATTACCTCTTGATACTATGCATCAGAGCTTGTGGAGCCTTTCCGACCAGATACAGCACACTGCAAACTTCCTGAGGCAGTACATGCTGCTTCCGGGTAGACCGCCGCTCGCAATAGCAGCTCATAGCATTGGAGCATACATAGCTGTGCATGCTGTACATGAGGTGGAGAGGGATGATGGATATCTAATGGGTTTTCATCGTCCTCCAGGGCCCCCAATTGTGAAGGTCTGATGGATTGTGATGATTCCCTTCCATGAATATATGCACAGGCTGTGAAGGCTCGTTCATTTCCACTGCTACTTTTCTTGGGGGCAAAGAAAATAGTATTCCATAGATTTCTTACGATTTCTAGGATTGTATTCTTGCAATGTTTTAGGTAGAGGATGATGCCTATTCATGTCCTTTGATTTTTATTCATTTCACTTCTTGTGCCATTATTTTGGATCCTTACAGTACCACTATTTTGGATCCTTCTAGTACCATTATTTAGGATTCTCCTATTGGATCCTCACATTGGATCAATGGATCAAACCAATTGATTTGTGTGCTCTGTTGTAGGTGATTTCCATGTTTCCGTTCTTCTGGTTGGACAAGTCCCAGATGCGGATACGACTTCTCAGCTTTGCTGCAGCGCATTATGAGGTGATGGGGCTGATAGCCCAGGTTCTTAGCTTGCTGCCGCAATGGGTCAGGCTGGCCATTATCAGATACTTTGCAAGTAAGTTGAGACCTGATAGCACACAGTTAAGACCTACTAGCACACACTTCACTATTCCCACCTGAGGCGGGCAACATGTGAATTGGAACAAAATACGAAATTCAGGACAGATTGCATGTTCACTTTTAATCATGAGCTTTAATGCAGCAATTTTCTAAGTTTATAATGGGGCTAGTGAATTTAGTTCTCACGAGTGCACCTCGTCTTGCATGCTTTCCTGGGCGACCTTTGCAAGGGAAGTCATCGCCTGTCCTTCATCACACAGGCTTCCCCTGGACCAACGCAAGCCTAGAAAACTTTGTGCATTCTAGTATATTGAAAGCTTACCTCATTGATCAGACCATTCTCAAGAGCCTGACCTGCCCATCGATACCTCCACTGCTTATTCATGCAGCTGCAGAAGTGCTGCTGCTACTTCGGCTACTGTGATATGCTGTGATGCAGAAGGTAACATGGACCCAGAGGCTGCTGACACCACTCAACGCCTGTTGTCCCGCAGCAGTGTTAGAAACTACTTCTACATGGCCCACACAGAGTTCCGTGATCTGGACCGTCCACCACCATTGGAATTGTTACGTTCCCTGGGGAGGCGTCACTGTGTACTAGGGTGAGCAGCATTATTGCCAAGGCTTCGTGGAGGTGTGACCTTGACTCGAGGATTCACGGTAGCAAGATCATCATCATGATGTCGTTGAGCTTCATGGTTTCATAGCAATTTCGTTTTAATGCATGTCTTCTACAGATGTGCACAGCTTTGATTTTTCAATGATTGGAAAAGTGTTGATCGATACATCGTGATCAGCGTTTCATGTCTTATGCAAGCGCTAAATGGAGACATTTTAGATAGACAGCTTGAGCCTACCAGTAACCATGACATGCAGGTGTCCAGAGGATATCTGGATGACCTCAGACCAGTACCAAGATTTGGTGCGCCAGATACCTGGTCTTCAGGTCAGTGATTTTCGTTCGTGTAATAAGGAATGGTCTCATCTTGAGCATGAATGCCTGGATTATAAAAGGACGTGATCTGATGAAGCATTTTGAGGTGCAGGACCTATGCATACTCAGCAATTATGACACATTGTTTAACAGTAGTGTACCTGATCTACACACCATGCATTGCAGTCCTATGTATTCTATTTTTGTTCTATTGCACTCCACATGGCGATGGTTTCTTGCAATTTGCATGCTGATGCAATTATATTCATGTATTTTACTGTGTGCCTCATGCTGCGTAAGTCATGCAACAAGTGCTTATCCTCTATTTCTACAGACGAGCTGGATGAAGGATGTCCGACATGCTTATTGCACCTCACAATCCCAATGCATGAAGGTGACAGAAACATTGGTGGAAATTTTAGCACAGGAGCCAACAATCATGACCTACTTACCAAGAAAAGAAGAAGTGGACAGCAAACAGATACTTTCAAGTGAAACTCATGCCTTATTGAAGCATGGGTCTGCATTGTAGGCGTTAAGCTGATTCTCACGCTTCAGTGCTGTGATCTTCTGGTATCAGCTGTTTGTATTTTGAGTTTAACGTGAGGCACCTGTCATAGATGAAATTGATACACTGGCAGGTGATGAAAGCTGAGTTGTCTTAGTTTTATTAAGGCAAATTGAAGTTAATTTTTACATCCGATGTCTTGAGTGCTTCTTACTGCCACAGGCAATGATTTCATTCAATTCTCTTCTGAGCTTTATCATCAAAAGTCTTCTGTCTGCTGTTTCAATGCAATGTGTTTGTAATTGAGATTTGGCATTTATACTTGATGGAAGCCTGCTTGCTCTCTCTCAAGGCGCACAAATCAGGGTTAGGTTTAGTAATTTGTTTAAACCCTTTCATGCGTGATGCTCTGTAATAGTTAGATCGCAATCGTTTTCTACACTTATTATTTTGCGCAGAATTCATCTACCTCCGTACCTACTGTGGTTGTCCTCTTATCACGTGCAACACATGCCAGTGATTCCATTAGTAAAGTATTCGCAACGCATATTTATTTTTCAAGGTGCTACGGCGGCCTCAGATTGAATGGACAACAAATTGAAGAAAATTAAGACTATCTTCTGTATACACCTAAAGACGACCACAGTATTCCTAACAAACCATCATAACTATCTGCTGCGATTTTATTATATTGGCTGAAATCAGCTCGTGTGGCCGGTAGAGTAAGTGATAAGCCTCTCAGCGCATATCACTTTTTGACCATACAAGTGATACAACTGGTCAGTTTCATAAATTGGCAGCAATGAAAGGATTCAATCATTGTCCATGCAGAATTGGTGACAATTGACAAATGTTGAAACTGCTTATTGCGTGCACTGCAAGGCCTCTGGTCACGGAGGAGCGGACAGTTTCGAAAGTGTGTTATACGTTCACTGTTTGACCCAATCACTTTGTTTGCCTCTGCGTAAACATTGTACGGATCGGGTAGAATTTTACTTGGGTGTCATCTATCGGTCTGCAGGAACTTGACGTTACAACCAATCAACGACATCATCTGCGCATGTCCGGCAAAAATTATGGAAGCCGGGATACCTACCAGAACTGCAATCAGGAAGTAAGCCGTTACACACTCATCTATGCATTAGACAGGAGTTCGATCGATACGATCCTAAGAAATGTTGCTGCATTATCTATCTAGAGCAATAACTCCATTGTCTGTGCTCCTACTAATGAGTTTATCTGCTAGCTTTTTTTTAACCTTAGTCCTGTAATCCACACAGCTACATCTTCTGCAACTCAGGGCCATGGGGGCATCAGTCTCCATTTCCCCTCCACAGCTGTCTCAGACACGGAACTGCGCACCCTCCCAGATCCCGCCTTTCCTCTTAAAGACTGTACGCTTCCTGACTTCCCCATGTCTCCGAATTGGGAAGACATTGCACCAGGTCGAAGCGCAGCACAGGCCCTGCAGAATGAACAAGACCTGAGTAGAGACTCCCATGTGACTGACAATAGTTGCAATCACAGATCATTTACCCTCAGGTCAATCAGAAAGAGCTCTAATACTCAAAATCTTGTGCTGACAGTGCCAAGGTCACCCTCAAGGTACAACCTTCTGCATACACAACGCTCCCCATCAAAGAACAACCTAACATTATCACCACGCTCTCCTTCAAAGAACAACCTCCTGTCCTCCTTGCGCTCCCTTATCAAGACCAACCTCAGATCTCTCTTGCTCTCACCTACACAGCAGAATCGCATGCCAGGACCTTATCCTCCTCCCTCTAGGCAATGTACGTCGAAAATAAGTCTTCCGAACAGTCCCTGTAGCCCTGCGAGGCTCAGTAGGCGTGGCAGCCAGCATGATTTGACTGGCTCTCTGAAAAATCCTGGCAGCCCTGTGAAAAAGAGCTTATCCAGGGTTCGCAGCTGTACGATGCTTGAGCACCTTTCCTCAATTTTGATACAAGGGGAGGATGTATTTCAGGGGCAGGTTCCGAGGGTGTCACCGTTCATGGTGATGCAGCATGAGGCATCTGAGATGGACAGCCGCTGGAACCTGCCTGGAACCCTGTTAAGTGAGCAACAGGGGAAGAAAGGTGCAGATACGACTGCAAGCTCTTCATCAGGGAAGTCTTCTCACCCCCCATAACCAGTGCCGTATCATTCTGTGAGCCTCCCAAATAGACAGGACCTCACCACTTCTTCAACATGGCCATGTCTAGCAGCCCCTGCTTTGAGCGCGCAAGTCGGCGTTTACATAGATGACAGAGGCAAGAGTGACATTGAGCTTCTCCGCCAGTCAGCACCCATCTCCATGTTTCACCATAAGGAAGTCTTCATGCATTCTGAGCTGGGTGAGTATGAAGGCTCTGTTATTATGCCATGAGATCATGTCATTTCATATCCTGAGCTGTGTGAGGATTAAGGCTCTCTTATCATGTTATGAGGTCATATCATATCCTGAGCTGTATGAGGATTAAGGCTCTCTTATCATGTTATTAGGTCATATCATATCCTGACCTGTATGAGGATTAAGGCTCTCTTATCATGTTATGAGGTCATATCATATCCTGAGCTGTATGAGGATTAAGGCTCTCTTATCATGTTATGAGGTCATATCATGTCCTGAGCTGGGTGAGGGTTATGGCTCTCTCATCATGGCATGAGGATACTTCAGGGCGCTGTACAGGAGAGCTGCACAAGCTTAAGATTATGAATGCGCTGCAAACTTTTTATGATGCCTTAATTCTCTACACACTTGTTTGTGACAACTATGCTCATTTCTGCTTGTTCTGTAGAGCTGCCGTTAGGCCAAAACAGGACTCCAGACGATTCTGCAGTCGCATTCAGCAGCTCTCCTGCAACCAAAGCTGCTGCAAGTCCAGCTGGGGCAACAAGCAAGCTCAAGGTCAACATGTTGATCCCAGTTGCAGAGGAGGAGGCCTCAAAACCTCCAAAGGACTCCCTTGCATGGGCTATATTACCGGTAAGCTTACCATTGGATTCCCTTGCATGGGCTATACCGGTAAGCTTACCATTGGATTCCCTTGCATGGGCTATACCGGTAAGCTTACCATTGGATTCCCTTGCATGGGCTATACCGGTAAGCTTACCATTGGATTCCCTTGCATGGGCTATACCGGTAAGCTTACCATTGGATTCCCTTGCATGGGCTATACCGGTAAGCTTACCAAATGTGTTTCACATGGAGATGACATGAACTAAGTGCCGCAGCAGGCACCATACTCTAGCAAGAAGGCTAGTTAGAGGTTGGTTTTAAGACTACAGTATATATCATCAGAGAGAGCATGGAGCTGTGTATCCAGTGTTGGCTCAGTTAGATTTAACTAGGGGCCTATCATTCCTTGGCAATGTGGATTAATCAGCTCTGCTGCAATTGAAACTCTGTTTAAAATTGAATGCCCTGCCATTAATAATGTTTTTGTTTCTGCTTCTCAGAGGAAGAAAGGGGAGCCACGGCTTTCTCCCAACATAGTGAGAGGCTTTGAAGTGGTGCGAAGATGCTGTAATTGTCTCATCTTAAATTTAGCAATATCTTTAGCTTAAAACATCAGGGGGAAAAGATGGTAGACATCAGGGGGAGTTGATGTGAAGTCTGGTTCCAACGTATGATGCCAGTGGTTTAGTTGAAAAATTCTAATATATATAAATTGTGTTCATGGGTATGTGAATGGTTTAAGGTTAATAAATAATTCTTTAAGGAATTCACCCACGGACTCTGCCCCCTTGTCTTTAGAAGGAGTCTGGCATGAGGAGTGCTACATCATTGCCAGTTGGGGCTGCACGAGATGCTTCTCCATGTCTAGGTTCACCATCAGGATTGCATACACAAGAGGCAGGGCCTGCCAAGATGATGCCCAGGTTTCACTCTCATCAATCAGGTTTCTGGTCAGTTATGTCTTCATTGGCCAGTCTTCCGGCTGTGGAAAGACTTCATCATGCCTCCACATCGTCCATCCCAGGTCAGTGACAGAGAAGCAAACAACGTTTGCTGTAAATGTTGAAACAGTCACTCTGTCATTTGTATTGGTTCTTCAGCATGTGCTACACTCAAGATTGCGCTTCTCTCTGGATTAGATTGTAAATTGGAGAATTTTTTGTTCTCAGGTTGATGAAGATAACCTTCTTGTGTTTATTAGGATGTGCTTTTTTGTTCTTAATGTCTCCAAGGTACAACAATATTCTACAAGCAAGCACTTTTGGTAAATTTTCACAATTATGCTACGGCTAGGTGGTGCTGGAAATAAAGCCTTGATGAGGAGGTCAGAGCATCACATTAAATGAACTGGAAGAGGTGCAAGGCAGAAGGGAGCTCATATGAAACCTAGAGAACAGGTGCAAGGCAGAAGGGAGCTCATATGAAACCTAGAGAAGAGGTGCAAGGCAGAAGGGAGCTCATATGAAACCTAGAGAAGAGGTGCAAGGCAGAAGGGAGCTCATATGAACCCTCGACTAATGCAATGTCCATAGGTTATATGAGAGTGGAATATGAATGGAGCTCAGCTGTGATTTTAATGACGCACTGTCGCTCAGGAGTGAACTGACTCAACTACCTACCTCTAGGATCACTAGTCGGACATCCACGCCCTTGTCAGGGACGGCATGTCGTCCCAATTTTTGAATTTGGCGACAGAATGATAGCAGGAGGAGAGACTTGTCATGCAACACCCGGATGGTTAAGGTGTTTGATATGAATGAGTTGTGTGAAAGCCCTTGTCTCAATGCTTTGAGATGATAAGGTGCAGAGGGGTCCTAGAAGAATCTCTGGGCATACCTGAAGAATGTTTAGGTTAAAAGAATATGTCAACTTATTGATTATTGCTCATCCATTTGTTTGTGAATACCAGCTTTGCTCCGATGGGAATCCTGATTTTGATGGGAACACTTAAAATACTGCTGTGAAATAACCTCATCTGTGGGATGAGACGTGTCTTCTCTTGAATTTCTCACCAATGAGAATTTCTGCAAATAAAAGGAGGTTTGTTTCTTGATATGGCTTAATGACGCAAGGTCAGATTGGTTATGCAGAATTGAATTTGTTTAATGAACGAATCTAGATAAGCTCTTGATTTTTTAGAAGACTGGATGAGATAATAATGACAGGGAAGGATTCCTTTGCCTTTGCCTTTGTGCTGCCTTTCGTCGTCTGGTGACATTGAATGATGATGTGGTTGGAGACAGTCTTAAGACAACAGGATGCAGTAAGAACATCAACAGTGATCTAATGGGCTAGCTTTGGCTTCTGATGAACACCCCTAAGGTCTTTGCGTTCAAATTCAAATGCATGCAGATTCACCATGAACACTTCGGGTTTGGTTTTTGGGGCCGTGTTTGCAGAAAATATATTGATAGGTAGTGAAGTGCTGTCTTTCGCTGTAGCCGTGTCTGGGTGAAGGAGTGTTCTTTGTACACTTACATTACCTAGACTCGAGGGTCGTGCCCTGGGTAGATCGTAGTTTGGATACTCTGGTAAGGTCAAAGACCAGTACTGCATGTTAGTTGGTAAATTAATTAATGGAGGATACTTCTGCTGGTCTGTCTGCGTAAGGTTGCTTTCTCCATTACCCTCTCTTTTTCAGTGGATGTGATGAAGATATGATAGTATTGAATAAATCTGACAATGTACCGATAGATCTTGGTTTTTCTGTGGGAGCCAGGTAGTGATATAATATTTCATTGAAAATTTTGGGGATAGCATTTGGGTGTAATTTGAAGTCTTGCTGCTAGTTGTAAGTTCAGAATATAATCCTTTTCAAAATTTGCTGCCAAACTCATTCAGCTCTTATTATAGAAGAGAAGAAGGACCCTCAAGGGCTAAAAGCTATACTTAAATGGTGTTGCATAGTGTGTTTTTATTCCTTGATATCGACCATGCCTTGTCAGTGGACTACCTAACATGCATCATAAAGAGGGCTTAAAAGATATGATTTCAACATCTTAATGGACATATGAAGCCAGGACACTCTTCACTTATGACGACTTCACAAAGTTGTCGTACGTCCCTCTGTATCGAAATTACTTATATCACAATCAAGTTTGCACTTTCTCAGTCCCAAATTTAACGTGCATTGAAAATGACCTATACTGGGCGGCTGTATGAGGTAAAGAAGCCAAATGCATAGCCCAAAAATGCCCAGCCTCTAAAACTATGTCGTTCAATTTCAGAGAAACTGGAACTATGATCCATTGGGGGCTTCTCACAACGATAAGATTGGTCAAATTTTAGCTCGACACGTAGATTTGAGTGTGAGTCTTAATGCATAACCTTTAACGATTATTTTGAGCGCTAATTACGATATTGGATATTGCAGACTTCTTTGAGAAAAGAAGCAGCTGACTCGGTGAAGTCTGCTAGAGCCTTTGAGCTGCATGAGAAGGCTACACAACATGAGGCACCCCCCATGGACTTGGTAGTCTCAACTTCAAAGGAGCACAAAGTGGATGGGCGAGGACTGGTTTGGGTAAGCTATCTTCCTGTTACATCCCTACCTCAGCCTTTGCAGTTACATACTGCAATAATAGACGCAAGATTGGTGGCAGCATTGTCAAGTATCCTTTTCTTACTCCTGCTTTACTCAAAGGTGGATGACTCTGGAAAAACCCTAGGCCCTGTGACGGAGGAGCAGTTCAAACCTCCTTTGAAAGCTGCCTCGCCTCTGGATACCCTTAACGAGAAACAGAAAGGCGTGGCCACCTTGACTCCATTGGACAGGAGCATGCACATGTGGCGCAGGGTACGATTCATATTATGCTGTCTTTCATACTTTCTAGTAGAGAGCAGCTTGATAAGATGAGTGACCTTTTTCATTCTAGGATGAAGGCGTGACAGGTCTCAATGATTAGATGCACATATAAAATGTCGAGGAGTTTAGTTTGTCAGCATCTAGAGAATCAATCATATTGAAGACCAGCTTTTTGTTATTGTTCCAGAAGTAATGCCACGTTTGACCTTTACAGATAAACCCTGGCTGCATGCCTTCAACATATAAGATGCCACACTCGTCCATGAAAGATCAGTTTGACAACCGGGAGGGACTGACAGCACCTGTCAACAAGGAAATGCACAGACAGAAGGTGCGAGAAGTTGGTTGGGTGCACCTTCATGTTGATCATCATCATCCTTCATATGAAAGAGAAATTGATACCCTTCAAAAACGGCACTGTCCTTTTCCAATCTGAAATTTTTTGTTTGCTCTGACATTTGTTTTGAAACCCCAGACGGAGTTTTCTGACTACTTAGAGAAGAAAGTCAAGCTGGGGATGTGAGAGCACAAGTGATGTCTGGTGAAGATATGGAACAGTTTTTAAAAGTTTGCAATGAGGTATCAACTGCTTCAAGTCCATAGATACTGATGAGGATTTAAAATAGAACATCACTGTGGAAAAGGACTGGCTCTTGAGCAATTATAACATCGTATGGAAAGATATGCCAAGTTGATGAGGTAATAGGCTCAAAAATCAAAACAGTTTGTAAGAAACAAAATCTATGTGCTAAAATTTCCGTTGGCTGTGCAACTGTACAGTGCCGCCAAGAAAATTTGCTTTTATTCCCCTACAACAGCCTTAGCTTTTGACTTTTTGTATTTCATTTTATTTGCATGCTTCCCCCCAATGTGGTGTGCGGATGGGGTAACCTGAAGATCAGTGTAAGTTACAGACATGGATCATAAACATAAGATAAAGTATGTATAACAAACCACAAGAGCGTGACAGCAGCCTCAAAAGGCAAAATTAGATGATATTTCATATTATGAATGGTATCATCTCACCTGTGGGGGCAGGCGATGCCGTTTTTTGTCTCTGTCCCTCTTCATCTGCACCATCCAGTCTGGGACTTCACCCCCAGCCTCCCGCACAAGGTTGGCTACGGAGCGCAGCTGGCCAGAGTCCTCCTCAGTGAAGAAGGTGACGGCCTCACCTGACAGGGAGACCAGGCAGGCAGGGTAGGAACCAAAGCTCAAGTCTTGCCAATAAGGACTCAAACTGACACTTCATACAAGATGTTACTCGTCTTAATTCACATGTCTCACAAAAAGATTGAAACACGATTACAATCCGACTCCCAATCTTGTGTGAAGAATAAAAAACATTCAAACTTGTTTGCATTCTAGTTACCTTGTTGGTCTGCTCTGCCAGTGCGCCCTATCCTGTGAATGTAATCAGCAGTGGAGTGTGGGAAATCATAATTGACGACTGTCTTCACCCCCACAAAATCCATGCCCCTTCCAATCAGGTCTGTGGCAATGAGGATCCACGTCCGACCCAGGCGGAAGTTATCCACAGCAGCTGCACGAGCTGCTGCACTTTGCTCCGAGTGAATACTGTCTACATGCACACCATCGTACATCAGCTCCCGGTGTAGAGACTTGGCGCGGTCCTGAGAATACAGAGGTCAAAAGAAGGTGAATCACCAGAACCAGAAAACTACAGCTATCAGTCCTCCATACATCTCACTCTCTAGACCTCATGTCTCCACCATGAGCAATGCTGATTGCTGCACATGCAATCATATGCATTTCATGTCACATCAGCCACTCCAAGATATGTGAGAGGAGCAGGCTAGAAGCTGGAAGACATAGAGGAGCAGGCTAGAAGCTGGAAGACATAGAGGAGCAGGGTAGAAGCTGGAAAGACACCTTGGAACCCACAAACACCAGGGTCGGTGGTTTAACCCCTTCCTTGATCAGCTGCCGCAGTGCCATCAACTTCCCTGCCTCTCGACCTACAAATAGAAGCCTCTGATTGACAGAGGAAGCAGCACTGTTGCGCACACCCACTGTGACACGTAGAGGTTGCTGAAGGACAGACCTGAAGGGGAGAGAGTGTGGCGGCAAGTGTTGACATTGACAATGCTGTGCAGGACAATGACATTGACAATGCTGTGCAGGACATTGATGTTGACAATGCTGTGCAGGACAATGATGTTGACAATGCTGAGCAGGACAATGACATTGACAATGCTGAGCTGGACATTGATGTTGACAATGCTGAGCAGGACAATGACATTGACAATGCTGTGCAGGACATTGATGTTGACACTGCTGAGCAGGACATTGATGTTGACAATGCTGAGCAGGACATTGACATTGACAATGCTGTGCAGGACATTGATGTTGACAATGCTGAGCAGGACAATGACATTGACAATGCTGTGCAGGACATTGATATTGACAATGCTGTGCAGGACATTGATATTGACAATGCTGAGCAGGACAATGACATTGACAATGCTGTGCTGGACAATGACATTGACAATGCTGTGCAGGACATTGATGTTGACAATGCTGAGCAGGACATCGATATTGACAATGCTGTGCAGGACATTGATGTTGACAATGCTGAGCAGGACATCGATATTGATTATTGTCTCTTCCTGAGCATTAGATCAGCAGCATTATAACTAAATAGACATGATTCACTGCAAGCAATATTCAGGAGCATTTACTTTGCACAGTTGTGTAAATTCATGACCTTCTACACATACCCATTGAGACAAAAATCTGAACAAAAAATAGTAGCACTGCATTGCATTTAAATAGTAGCACTGCATTGCATTTAAATAGCAGCACTGTATTGCATTTAAATTGCCATAACACACACCTGGCCAGCTCCTCCACTTTCTCAGGCAATGTTGCACTGAATAGCGCT
>BEGY01000049.1:28305-38774 GCA_002335675.1 Chlamydomonas eustigma | reverse complement strand
TGATGATAGGTGATGGCAGGATTGGGAGAGCAGGTGATGATAGGTGATGGCAGGATTGGGAGAGCAAGTGATGATAGGTGATGGCAGGATTGGGAGAGCAGGTGATGTTAGGTGATGGCAGGATTGGGAGAGCAGGTGATGATAGGTGATGGCAGGATTGGGAGAGCAAGTGATGATAGGTGATGGCAGGATTGGGAGAGGAAGTGATGATAGGTGAAGGCAGGATTGGGAGAGCAAGTGATGATAGGTGATGGCAGGATTGGGAGAGCAGGTGATGATAGGTGATGGCAGGATTGGGAGAGCAGGTGATGATAGGTGATGGCAGGATTGGGAGAGCAGGTGATGATAGGTGATGGTAGGATTGGGAGAGCAAGTGATGATAGGTGATGGTAGGATTGGGAGAGCAGGTGATGATAGGTGATGGCAGGATTGGGAGAGCAGGTGATGATAGGTGATGGCAGGATTGGGAGAGCAAGTGATGTTAGGTGATGGCAGGATTGAGAGAGCAGGTGATGTTGGGATTTCAGGACCATCATGACCCTTCCTTCAGAGGTGAGTACAAACCTGTGGGTGCAACTGCCAGGAGTTCGCGGCCTGCCATAAGGACAGGGATGGCTTGTCTCTGTATGGGAGTAGGTTGCTCATAACCAGCTGCCACTAAGCTCCGGAGCAGCCCTGAGGGGGAGCCTAGCTTGGTCACAAGCTGGCGGAAGCTGCGCAGTGGGGAAGGCGGATCATACCCTGAGATCTTGATGCGGTAGTGTTTACGCACCACGTTGTCCGCCTCATTGGGATCTCCTGAATGGACGCTGGGACAGCCTGGATCTAGATATTCCTGGTCACCATTTGGGCCCAGGGCCCTTGACACCTCAGCCTCCTCATCTTCATCCCAATCCTCACTTTTTTCCTCATTTGAGTCCCTCTCTACATCCCCAGATCTTTGTTCCCCTGAAACCAAAGCAATGAGATGTTAAGTACATCCTAAATGCATCAATAATGAAACTGGCAGCAGCAGCTCTTTGTCTGTCTGAGCTGTATGAAGTTAGGACTTGTTGTACGTACGCGAGGTTCTTGAAACATTAAACAGTGCGACATCATCGCTGATCTGTCTACTCCTCTTTGTGCCTACATGTTCAAAACGAAGGGAAAATGATAAGGGTACAAATCTGGAATGATGAACTCTGTTCATCATTTGTCAGGTGTTGCCCCTTGTTGCTGCACATGCCCACTCACCTAAAACATTCGTTCCTTTCAATGATTGGCTTACATCCCTACTAGTAGATGTTACATTCAAAGGTATTATCCTTGGCCTAAAAGACTCAATATCTTTACCAAAGCGTTGCTTATCAAATTTCACACCACCACCAATGAGGAGAGAGAATGCATCAGCATCCATTGACACCTTCAAGCTTTTTATCTGTGACTAAAGACGTTACAAGTATCCTGTTGTGACAGGCGCACAGAATTAGGTACCTATCTAACAGAACGTCAGATAATTGGAAGTCCTCTGAGCCTTGTGAGTTTGCAGGAATATTTATTTTCTAGGCACCTACAGCATAGTTTGGTCGCCTTCTGGCGGAGTATGTTTTTTAGTGCCGTCTGCTACATCCACACTTTCAGCTACTTCCTAAGTCACTTGCTTCCAATCTATCCTCATCCGTTTTCTGCATCATTTACTTTGTATGTAATTGATGGCATGTATCGCATCGTCTTGACCATAGGAACCGGACTCTGCAGGGCTTTGTCTACCCAGTTTCAAAGCACTGCTCAACACCTCAAAAATGTGAACGAATCCTTTTTTCTAAACTACTTGCTCTCTTACACCCGATGTTCACCTAAGTAAGTTCCAACAACCCTGTCTTGCACGTTGTCCCTACCTGCCATTATTTTAATCTGCCCCTGAGACCATCACTACTGTTACAGATTCATTCAAAAATCAATATCTGCTCTGGAATCCAGAGCTAGTATAAGTCAGGTTTCACACATCCAGGTCAGGTCAATGCCTATGATAGCAGTACTGTGTTGATATGCAGCGTATCACAACTGATTACGGACTGCTGCATGAACTACAGACCCTTCAATCAGGGACCAGACAGCTTAATTGTGCAGTATTTGGGCTAAAGTTCCCTGATTTTGTGCTAATGGCTCAGAGGAATCTTAAAAGAGGTATGAACGAACATGGGTTTGGATGCATGCTACGAGCTCTGTTAGTATCTACTTACCTGAAAATGCACTAACCTCCTTGTTCTCTCTGCTGGCTAATCTTTTGTGTTCAATGCTGTGAACTTGCAGCCTTTTGCTGTAGTTGCAGGTTACCAGATTGTTAGGTTGTCAAATCCTGTACTTAGACACTGTTTCTATGTACTGCTTTAGAGGCTGAGCCCTATGAAGGAGAATACGATGATGAAGAATTTGAGGATGGAGAGTTTGAGGACTATGTGAGTTAAGAGGATAGTGGCATGTTGATGAGTATGGAGTACACTAGGAAAATTTTTGAACATGCCCTGGACTAAAGAGACTAACAGAAACATGCACTATGTGCAGGATCTGGCTGGTAAAAAGTGGTATGACTTAGATGCAACTCGTCTCAGTGACGATGGGGAAGGATGGATCCGATTGAACAGTGGTGACTCAGACATTGGAGAGGCTGAAGAAGGAGAGGAACTAGACGCTGGAGTGCCTCCTGAGAAGTAATCAAAGCTTTCAATACAGGTTGGGAAGGAGAGGGCCATTGTGTGTTTGTAGGGGTTCTTCCTACAATGTTCATCTTGTGTTTGGCCTGTGCAGCTTGAGCTTTTCTACCAACTAACACATTGAGATTTAGAAGAAAATTTCACTTTTTTGATCTTCTTAGTCAAGTCTATCAACATACCTCTTTTAAAGCATGTACGCCTCAGACATTGTTGGTGATGGAGGGCATATGAAATTTGATAATTACAACTTCATGTTTGAATTGGAAATTCAAAAACTGGTGGTAGTTATGTAAACGGTTTCCTGTGCTCAGCACTTCAATCACAATTCCAGGGAGAAGATCCGTGCTGTGTGGTCATCCCCTGCACTAATAATCATAGAGCCATCAGGGCTTATGGCGACATCCAGTAGTCCAGATGTATGACCCCCAAACTGCTTTGCCACACTCCCAGTCCGTAGATCCCAACATCGCACCACGCCATCCATGCACGCTGTCACCACCAGAGGCTGCAAGGGGTGCCAGCACATGCGGGTCACAGCCTCAGGGTGGACACAGGGTGCACTCCGCTGTGATAGGGTGTTCAAATCCCACACCAGAAGGCGTCCATCCACACCAGCAGATGCTGCCAGAGGCAAGTGCTTGGAGAAGCCCAAGGTCTCCACAGATTCCTCATGTCCTAAAAGCATCAAGAGAGGGAACAGAGTGCCTCATTAGCTTTTGCTGCTTCGTCAGCTGAGCAGTGTCAAGGGGATTTACAATGCATAGATTTGATAAGCTGTGTCTATACTTAAGACCAAGCCCTTTAGCTGAACTAGAACAGAGCCAAATGACACATGCATGAGAGCAGGGTTCAGCGCAGATGCGACACTTTGTGTGGGGATTATGGTTCAGACAAGGCTGAAAATAATGTTGTCTGCATGGCATCACATGCTAAGAATTTGATGGTACTGGTGGATCATCATCACCAATCCCCACACTTCCACACTAATGCCTTACTTCAAGACTAAAAGATAGAACGTCATGACTTAGGATGTTGAGACCTTGTCTAATTCAAAAAGCTCAAATCGAAGAATATTCTTTGGGCGGAACGAACTCATATCGAATATGATGCATGTCTTATGATTTAAAACATGCCTACCATTCAAGGCCCCCAGGATGCGCCCAGTGCTGATGTTGGTGACCCTAACAGAGCCATCATCTGCGCCTGTTAAAACAGTGCTTGAATCCAAGTGTACCGAGGAGCATGTGACACCTGCATGCAGACAGGGATACCCTGTTGGTTAAACATTTGCAGCAATCCTTATGCTTCAACATTGACAAAGCAGGACAGTATAAATTGTTAATGATGCATAATTGTGATCAATGCTGATTTGTTCTTTGTTACATTGCTAGAAACGTGTGACTGAGTCTGTGGTAAAGGGGCGTCTAAAATCTTCAACCTGCCCCTATATCTAAACGAGGAACTGCTCAAATATTGTTTTGCAAATATAAATGAAAGATATGAATCCAATGCGAGTTGTGTGGACCATCAGTGACGGGGTAGAGGTCATCATTCAGCTGCCAGCATTGCCAGCTCAGCCATGACACCACAGACTCAACAGCCTGCCTCAAAACCGAGGGGCAGTATTGTCTGCTGACAGGCTAAGCCCTTAAAGCAGCGACAGTGATGCAGATGATCGTTCTCTTCATGTGGTGCCATCATCAGCATTATGGCCTTTTGCGTAGTGGGCATCTCTACTGAAGATCATGTAAAGGATGTATACCCAGAAGCGTATCTCAGGGCAAGTTTACTCATACCTGCTTGTTCATGAAAACCATGCCCTTGCAGGCATGCTGTACACTCCCCCGTCTTAGGATTCCACACTCTAAGACTAAAGTCGTCATCACCTCCTGTGGATATCACAGCCTTGCCATCAGGTGTGAAAGCACCAGACGTGACAGGCCCTTGATGTCCAGCAAAGACCTACATAGGAGGCAGGTACAAAACAAATGAATCACTACTTCAGCAAAATAACGAGGTGAGGAAGAGGAGCGAAGCAAACCTGAAGGCTGCTCTCAGGTAGTAGCACTACATGTAATTGTCTGCCTGTTTTAGCTTCAATCCACTGTAAGTATGCATGAAACAATTAAGACAAGATTCAACTAAACCAAATACATGATAGCCTAAAAATATTCGAAGGGTCAACACATTTGGATGAGACCACACCTGCATGCAAGCCCCAGTTTGAGCCAACCACATCCACAGTGTGAAGTCTTCTGATCCAGCCAGTAGAACATCTCCTTTGGGGTGCCAGGTCAACCAGTCCACAGAGCCTCCAGGACCCTCTAGGGTTTGCACCAGCCTAGCATCCTCAGTACTCCATACTTTCACCACACCTAACGAGGATCACGTTTGCACTAAGTGTGGAACATAACATATTTGAATCTTCATATGGACAAACAAGCTTGCAACAGCTTGTCTGGATGCCATCACTGCAGGGAGCTCGGCACTGTTGAAATTTTCTGCTCAGTGATTCAATAGATTCAAAATCCTCTCATATGACCCAGTTTCCTGTCCAACATCCTCACCTTCCATGCCCCCAGTTGCTACCATGCTTCCAGTGCTATTAAAGCTCACTGAGGCCACAGAGTCCCCATGACCTGACAGTTCATGAGTGCCAAGAGAGCCCGCTGTGCTTTCAAATGCATCCTGTCCTACCTGCATGTATGTAGCACGTAAGGGTTTACCCTCTGCTGGCCAAAAGAGGAGCTGAATCTTGACCAGGCATTCAAAACATAATATGCTTGGTGCAATGATGATCCAGACCTTCTTCAAAAGCTTACTCGCCATAAGAATGCGAGGTCATCTTGACCACCAGTAGCCACCAAGTCTGGCCGGGATGGGCACCATGCAACGCTCAAGACAGAGTCTGGAAAGCAATTAAAGAAGGTATTTTCAGATATAGTTATGGAATCCCAGCCAAGGCGGTTCCTAATACAGAGCTGATTTATCATCAATGGAGTTGTGCTTGTGCAATATGCACCACCTATCTACCTGAATGTCCTTCAAATACGTGAATAGAATCATCATCGAGCATAGACTGGTCGTCATTTTCAGGATCAATTTCACCGGCGTCGCCGTCACTTATGGATGAGTGGCCATCTCCTACAAAAGCTCGAAAACAGTCAGCAAGAAAACAAGAGATACATATCAGTAGTCAAAGCATTCTTACCGTCACCCTGCAGATCATCAATGACTTCCCCATCAATGTCATCTCCAATAAATTCAGGATCAACTGGGGTAGATGATTCATTCATGTTCGTCATATAATTGGCACAATGAATTCTCTCACCTCTGCAGCCCTTTTGTCTGCCAGCCTATTGCGTACTGCTGTAGTTTTAACCCTAATCCTGCTAAGCATATTCTAGGGCTGACCAAAGCTTATATGTAAGGAACGTTCAACCGACCTACTGTAGATAATTTTAGTTAGACGTGGCCTAGGTTCATAAGTTTCAGACCTCTTGACACCGTTACCTATATTTCCAAACCTAGGGCCGGACATTTTATAAATGACTCGGCTTGTGGATTTCCATATGTTTGCACTGAAGGACCTGAACCTACCTGCTCTGCCTGCGTGGTACGTCTTTTTAGCGTGTAATACTTCTAGATTGCGGAAGTGCTTCAGCTTGATGCCTGTCATTGTAGGTGGGATGAATTAGAAGCTGATCCTGCAGTTCAACAATATGCGAATTTCGGTATAGCTGGAGCATACGGCCTCATTGCATTCATTGCTGCGGTAAGGCAACGTATAATCTTTATCAGAAAGCCGAACTTTGTGGACTTGATGTAACCCTTTCTTGTTGCATGCAGATCCAGCTCGTCCGAATCCAACTACGAGTCCCCGAGTATGGGTGGACTACTCAAAAAGTCTTTCATCTTTTGAATTGCTGTGTCTCTTGCATGCGTGCTGGAGTTTTCCTGTTTAGACCAAGCCTTGAAAATCTTCATCCTGTCCTGGCCAAAGTCTTCCTTCTGGATCTTCCAGGTGAGATTTTAGGGCGTTTAGCACAGGTTTGAGGGTTGTGGCTTCTCTGTTTATTATTTGACAATATCAATGTCATGTTAACACTGAAGTCCATCGTCAACTTTGGAGTTCAGAGCATCCTTCCAACATGAATGTAGGGCTGCTTTTTTTCACAACGTACACACTGTTGGTTCTGTTCTGGGCTGAAATATACCATCAAGCGAGGAGCATGCCCACTGGATCGTTGAGACCTGTATTTACTGCCATCAATGTTGTTGTGTACGCAGTCTTGGTGAGTGACGTCGCTGAAATTGAGCCTGAGTATGCTTCAGGAACATTTGCTGAGTCTGCAGTGCCTGAATTTGTAGTGCCTGGCCCTTCATTCCATCCATGTGCAAGCATCAATTCCATCATATGAGACTGAGAATTTGAATTATTGATCTGTGTCACTGAGGGATGAGTGTGTTTGAAAACAGGGTGGCTTGTGGACCCTAAGCTGCCTAACTGTGGACGGAGCTGTCCAGCAGCTGGCTTACATCCTCTCAGATGTGACCCTAGCTGCAGTTTCAGTGGCAGCAGCAATCGGATTCTTGCTTTATGGAGGGCGCCTTTTCCTCATGCTGCAACGATTCCCCATTGAGTCCAGAGGTAGAAGAAAGAAGCTTCAGGAAGTAGGACTGGTCACCTCCATCTGTGCCGGATGCTTCAGTCTAAGGTCAGTCACTCCATGTGTAAGATGCCTTATTACTATTAACCTTGATTCTGGGTTCCCTCACCCCATGTCATTAATATGTACCATTATAACTTATAAGGGATTCAATATCATCCTTGTAGTTATAATGACTTCCTCATTTATGTCCTGAACATGTACTTGAAGCTCTTAATGCCTTCATTTTTTTCATTCTTCTTCCTGTAGAGCTGTTTTTGTCGCTCTTTCAGCACTAGACCGGACAGAGTTGGAGCTAGATGTGATAGGTCATCCCATCCTTAATGTTTTGTACTACGCTTTGGTGGAGGTTTTGCCATCTGTATGCGTACTCTTCATCTTGAGAAAGCTGCCTCCCAAAAGAGCCGCTCAACAAGGGTATCAACAGGTGGGCTACTGCACCTGGATGTGCTAGATGTGCAGTGGGCTCATTTTGATATGCTCAGGAATGTTCTGTTGATTATTGCAAGGCAGAAAGTTAAGTAATGTTATGTAATCTGGATATGCTCTTTGAATTTTAAGATTCCTTGCTGACCTTGTCTGTGCAGATTCCCTCTTCCTAATTTTCCGGAACTACTGGAGAGGAGGAGCAGTGTGGCACTGATGCCTGACTTCACTTTCAACCAATTCATTTTACTCCAAATTTTTCTTAAGAGTGGTGTTTCTTTCAATTTCAAGTGTATTTTTAAATGCTCTAAAAGTGAGTGATCCCTTTGAACGAACAAGCGTGGAATACGTCCACTTAGTGCAAGAAAGTAGTCCACCTGCTCTGAATGCGCATGTTAATATCGAATTCATTTGATGACTGAAAATGACTACTTTACGGACAGGCACATTCTACGGTTTTCAACGTGAACGTAGATAAACTCGACATTATGACTGTAGAAGCTAATAAAGACTTGCTGAAAGGAGTGAAAGACCAAGTTTCCAACTCCAATAGCTCCAAAGCCCCGCAATCACTCCGAAAAGAAACTTTGAATCCTCAGCCCGCCTCGTCACAGTGCAGGGCTACGCGGTATGCTGTAAAGTTTGAGCCACCATGCTTCTGTCTTGAATATCAAGATGAATCAGCTCAGAAGCGAGTCCGTCAGGTGAGCCTGTCATGCAGGTTGGCTCAATCAAACTGCCTTTCATAAACACAGTATCTACATGTTTGTCTATCCTTTAAGGTCAAGCTCACCAAAATTTGTAATGGAGAAGATCCTGATCGGTTGACAAAGAAGGTACTTCACTTCTAAAGAAGGCACGAACATTGCAAGCTACCACACTCCACAGTATAAGTAGCCCAGCCCATGTTGAAACTATGAGACGATTTCATGATAGCCAGTAACTTGTAGACTCACTCCATACAGCTTGAATTAAGATGTCATTTGTGTTCTATTTAGATCATTAGGAGCTTTCCTCGCCATCTCGATGCCAGAGGAATCAAGCATGCACAGGTAGGGAGATGGAGGTTTTGCCTTTAGTTCTTCCCCCGTATGTGCCGATAGACTGGTGTAGCCCGTGATTGTAAATGATTCTCCCGGCAAATGCCGAGGAGCTTGATCCTGTCACATTCAGGGGAATATGGATTCATGCACTGAATACAAACTCCTAGTATATGCTTTTGCATACATGATGGTATCCTCAAGTTATTTTGCAGTATTGCTGCATACCAAACAAGGTAGTTCACTTCTAAATGTATGGTATTGTTTGTGCTCTGAGCTCAGATTCGCAAGCTAGTCTTGAAACTCCTAGAGCATATCCGGTCTTCGCCTGAGAAATCAGAGCGACAGTCTCTGCTTTCGTCACCCTCTTTGACAAGAGAAGGCAGCCTCAAACGACTGTCAAGCCTCAATGGATCCCCATCAGGTGTACCTACAGATTCAATGCCTCCAAGTGGAGCACGAGGATCTGAGGGAGGATCTGCACCAGCTGCTGCTGCTTCTGCTGCTCATTACTCACTGTCCTACAGTGAAGAAAGACTAAGTTCAAGTTTTGATGATGGTCTTGGTAAAGAATCCAGGCTGTCTAAGCAGCCATCAAGCTCTATCACAGCACCTGACCACAAGGATGGCCAAGAAGATAAATTTAATCTTTCAAATGCCCTTGAAGACTTGGACAAAGAGTTTGGTGAGGTTGGCACTTCTTCATTGAAGGTGCTCTGTGATGCTTATGAGATTGGTACTTGTGAATTGAGGTCGCACTGTCATTTTTACTTGTTCACAATGCCTGCATCATACGTTGCAGACATTTACTCTCATCAAAAATATTGCCCACAGAAATGTTTGCCGTTCTCTTGCCATGAATGTGTCCTAAAAAATGTTGTATGTTTAAAGAACATTGTAATATTATTTTTTTGCTATGACTCTTTAAATCATTAGAGGATGTTGATGATGATGTGGAGCTTCCTGGACTGGCATCGTCACAACCATCAGCTTCCAATGTTACTCGAACTCTCTCTTTAGTAAGTACTAGCAGCAATGCAGGTTTGGAGGACAACAGAGCAGCTGTGCCACCTGGGAAATCAAGGTTTGGACAGGTGAGTTGCCATGATGCATGCCCAGATTCTCAAGAACCATGATGCATGACCAGATTCTCAAGAACCATGACGCATGCCCAGATTCTCAAGAGCCATGATGCATGACCAGATTCTCAAGAACCATGAGGCATGCCCAGATTCTCAAGAACCATGATGCATGCCCAGATTCTCAAGAACCATGATGCATGACCAGATTCTCAAGAACCATGATGCATGACCAGATTCTCAAGAGCCATGATGCATGCCCAGATTCTCAAGAACCATGATGCATGACCAGATTCTCAAGAACCATGATGCATGACCAGATTCTCAAGAACCATGATGCATGCCCAGATTCTCAAGAGCCATGATGCATGCCCAGATTCTCAAGAACCATGATGCATGCCCAGATTCTCAAGAACCATGATGCATGACCAGATTCTCAAGAACCATGAGGCATGCCCAGATTCTCAAGAACCATGATGCATGCCCAGATTCTCAAGAACCATGATGCATGACCAGATTCTCAAGAACCATGATGCATGACCAGATTCTCAAGAACCATGA
>BEGY01000049.1:3571-28101 GCA_002335675.1 Chlamydomonas eustigma | reverse complement strand
AGATTCTCAAGAGCCATGATGCATGCCCAGATTCTCAAGAACCATGATGCATGCCCAGATTCTCAAGAACCATGATGCATGACCAGATTCTCAAGAACCATGATGCATGACCAGATTCTCAAGAACCATGATGCATGACCAGATTCTCAAGAACCATGATGCATGACCAGATTCTCAAGAACCATGATGCATGACCAGATTCTCAAGAACCATGATGCAGCAAAATACAAGAAAGCATATGCAAACTATGAATGTGAGAGACCATATGTTCCAGGTCTACAGTGTCAATTTATGCATTAAGCCCCCCAGCAACGCTATGCATTTTGAGCAGGAGGCAGAGACTCTGACATTAGAGGTGGATGTGGAGGGTGATGTAGACCTGAATAAAGTGACTGACATGGAGCTAAAGCTAGCTAAGCAGAAAATGGATGAGAAGTTCTCAAAGAACAGGGTCCTTCCAGGAGACCCTGAATTTGAGTATGATAAACAGGTGACAATGGTTGGGGGAGGAGGGAAATGCATGTAGTGCCTTGTTGATTAGGCATAACGATGTTGTTGCTGGTGTTGTGTTGGAGAAGTTTGACTACTTCCGAATCTACAGCACTGAATGAAGCTTTTCCAAAGATTTGGTGGATGCTTTAGATTTCACACTTCAACTATCTCTCATACAGATATTTTTTGCAGGACTGGTGCTGATCATTAGATTCAGTCCTGATACAAAGTATTCTGAATGGATTGAAGAAGACACTACAACAGTACCAACAACTTACACGAATGATAAAGAAGCAATGCAGAAACAGTTGTTGTTGTCAACTTCTTTTTGAATTCTTGAGCAGGTTGAGTTTGGTCCTCCCACTGAGAACAATGACTGGGATGAGAGTGAAGAAGAAACTGTTCCTTCAAGTACTGTCCAGCCTACCATGAGGTATGAGAGTGAAGAGGAGGCACTTCCTGCCAGTACTGTCCAGCCTACCTTGATGCATGAGACGCACCCTTCTCCACCTGAGTATCCTCTTCATGATCATAAAGTGAGCTCCTCAGGACTCTCAGAAGAAGACGATGCAGAGGCTTCCATAGGGAAGGTTACCGTACAGCCCAACAAGCTACAGCTACCAGGCCTCAGCAACAGCAGCGCTTTGCATGGAGGACTTCATGCCCCAGATGACTATGGCGACAGCTATTCCTATGGGGATCACCTGTCAGGGGACGAAGAGAGTCCTGTGTCTGTACCTGATGAGTTGAGTCCCACGCGCTTTGATGCTGACCATGGTGACGAGAGCCTAGACTGGCCTTGAGGCATCCGAGCTCAACAATGTTACTTTTGCATGGGGGATTTAAGACACAGATCTTAATGCATGTCATGACTTCAGGACATTTTCACCCAGAAGATTCCCAAAGGGTAAACGGGCTCAAGATATTTGATTCTGGGTAGAAGCGCTAAATTAAATGAAGAATTGCATAGCATATTAGTCGTACTTACCAAGTGATAATTTAAAAAACAATCTGTATCTGTAACAAACATCAAAATCATGAATGTTTTGTAGAGATTTTTGCCTTTGTAATATTTTTATCACCGTTGCATTTCTACTGGGTTTAACTCGGGCAGGTAAAGATCAATCCATGAACGGGTTTAAACCTGCGATACCTAAATACTATTTCTGAGATCGAGTTAGTTTTCTTCAGTCTCAAGCTGTCTTACAGGCTTACCTGGTATTCTCAATATTCTATATTGAATGATGGCGACTTACACGAAAACGGTGCTAAAAGCCGGTAATGGGCCCACACCGCGCAAGAACCAAAGAGTCACTGTTGCCGCTGATCTTTATTTAGCTGACGCAAACGGGGGAAAAGGCACTGGAATCTGGTCTACTCACAAGCCCTCAGGATTTCTTTTTGCTGCTAAGAACGGCCCCGAGCCTTTTGAGTACGAGGCTGGAGTAGGGGGCGTGGTTCGCGGTTGGGAAGATGGAGTAGCAAGCATGCAACTGGGCGAAGCTGCTGTTTTGAATCTGCCTTGGCAACATGCATGTAAGTCACCTACTGGAACATGTATCACTACCTACATGTTCAAGAACTCCAGGAGTAGTGAGAGAAGTCCTATTCTATGTGTGAATTGCAGACGGAGCATCAGGGCACCCTGGATTCAAAATACCACCTAAAGCTGACTTGGTCTTTGAGATTGAAGTTCTAAACATTAGGTAATCAGAGATAACCATTTGTTCACTAGTCCTGGAGATTCCAATTATATGCTTAACATAGGCGCAGAAGACAGCATGTGAATATATATTTAAATGTGCAGACAAATTGTAATCTTCCCTACTTGCATTTTCAAGTTGAAAAACAATCCGTGACAGCTATGACAGATTAGTATGAGACCGATCTTCAGCTTTTTTAGCAAGGTCACTTAATGGTCAGAAATTTCTTTAAGACAGCTCAGTCAGAGTAGTAATGTGATGATTTTGGAAATGGGCTTAGGTACTGCAACAGAAATTCAAGCAATCAGACGTCCTCTAACGTAGGGGCAGTAGCACCCTCAGCTTGGATGGCAGGCCTGCTGAGTGCGCTGCCATGACGTTGAGGCCTGTAACAGGACAGGTATATAGATGTGTTCGAAAATGCTGAGTACACAGCTTCAACAAAACAGAGAAAAAGTACTTATCCCCTAAAATTCCTTGGGAGGGAGCAGGAAACAGCAGTTACAGAAGCCGGATGACGAAGGAAAGTTTCCGACTTACTTCTTCTTGGGGTTTATTTCCACAGCATTGACTTTGGCTGCAAACCTCAATGAGCACAGTGACTCCCCAGAAAAATGCATGCTGGGTGCAATGTTCACAAACATGAGCGCCTTTGCATCCCCTCCCAGGCTAGGCTGCAGCAAGTAGGTCAGCTTGGAGTTGCGGTACGGAATGTGCTGCTGCTTATTGCCCAGTGCAAGCATTACATCCCCTGCGTAGCAAGGACCAGCAGGTGTGAAATACTCAAAGGAGTCCCTGACGCCCGAGAAGGGAACAGCTCATCTTGAAATAATCCATTAGTCGAAAGTTTACATAACAAGTGTTCACACTACAACAAAATCCTGTTCATTTAGGTTGAGAGTCAGGTCTCCCTTATGAATTAATGGTATCTCTTCTCACCAAGGGCACTCAGGCTGGTGTTGATAGCTTGAGCCTCCTTCAGGCGGATGCCTGTCGATCCACTGTCTTTCACTCTCTCACTGCCGGCCAAGTCGATGAGGTTCAAAACTCCTAAAGACTTCTTGTCTCTGGCTACGTTCTCACCTTCCAGCCGAAGAGTGAACACCATGTGGCTCCTACTTGACTGCTCGTTCAAGGCGGTACATCCCACCGAGCGCTTCTGCATAGCCTCTGCCAGAAGGGCAGACACACGGTCTGGCAAGGATGTGGACAAACCCTTGCGGGTAGGGGACTGGGAAGCACTTGGCTGGCCACCTCTTAGTACTCCTCCTGCTCCCTGCTTATTAACCACTGAGTTCCTGCCTCCTGCAGCATTTCGTCTCCTGGAGGCCTGAGAGATGTCCACCACTGTCAAGTCTGTAACGGATGCAGTGCCATCAGAGTGATGTATCACCTGGACTCAGGAATGAAGGAGATGTCTGAGCACCAAGCTGACACTAAGCTCTAAACATCACTGACTTCAACTGGAGGCTTGAGAAAATTTGAATTCCTGGAAGTTTGAATACTTCCTAGCTAAAGTAAAGGATGTTAATTAATGTTCGTCTGCCAACTCATTTGCTACATGCAAGTGCTAGTTGTTGCAGGACACGACTGCACTGCTGAGTCACACACTACTGCTGAGTCACACCCCTCACCTGCAGCTTTGTCTCGGGCTTTGTGTCTCCCAACAAGTCTCTGTACTCCTCGTTGTAGATCTCAAGCATGCTGACCTGCATCTTAAAGGTCCATCCATCCTTCTCAAGCTGCTGGCTGTACTCAAAGATCTGAAGTCGGAGACATATCAAAAGATGTGAAAGTTTAAGTGATGGTAGTGCATGAAAACTGTAAGGGTAGCATAACTAGGCTGAACCATTAATACCTGAATGGTAACTAAGCATTTCCAAGCATATCACTTAGAACTGTTACCAAATTCAAATTCAATAACTTCATTATTAAGTGAATTGAATTCGACATTTTGTAGTGAAGCCAATGTGTGTGTGAAGCCAATGTGTGCGTGAAGCCAATGTGTGTGTGAAGCCAATGTGTGTGTGAAGCTTATGTGTGTGTGAAGCTAATGTGCGCGTGAAGCCAATGTGTGTAACTTCTAGAATTCCCTTGTACCTGTTTCATAGCCCTTGGGATGATGCCAGGATGCCGTTGGTCTCCCATCATGGTGAACGTCTTTCCACTACCTGTCTGGCCATATGCAAAAATGCACACCTGCAATGTACACCATCAGCACTACCTCAGTAGCTGCAATGTACACCACCAGTACTACCTCAGTAGCTGCAATGTACACCACCAGTACTACCTCAGTAGCTGCAATGTACACCACCAGTACTACCTCAGTAGCTGCAATGTACACCACCAGTACTACCTCAGTAGCTGCAATGTACACCACCAGCACTACCTCAGTAGCTGCAATGTACACCACCAGTACTACCTCAGTAGCTGCAATGTACACCACCAGTACTACCTCAGTAGCTGCAATGTACACCACCAGTACTACCTCAGTAGCTGCAATGTACACCACCAGTACTACCTCAGTAGCTGCAATGTACACCACCAGTACTACCTCAGTAGCTGCAATGTACACCATCAGCACTACCTCAGTAGCTGTAATGTACACCACCAGTACTACCTCAGTAGCTGCAATGTACACCACCAGCACTACCTCAGTAGCTGCAATGTACACCACCAGTGCTACTTCAGTAGCTGCAATGTACACCACCAGTACTACCTCAGTAGTTGCAACGCTTTTCACTGAAATATTTGAAAATTTGAGTCTGAAACTCAGCGCTAACATACTTTGTGACCATCCAGAGCACTCTGCACTAGCTCGCTGATCTCCTTGAATACAGCTGCCTGGGTGGCCTCTGTATCAAACACTTTGTCGAAGGCAAAAGTGTGTCTGTTCACGGACCCAGCTCCATCACGAGCATAAGACTGGAGAGTGATAGGGGTGGTGATAGGGTCCTCACTCTGTGGGAACTCCAGGGCCAACTCCATGTCTTCCTCCTTTGAGGCCTGCATCATGAGGGTTGAATTTGACTCCGGTGACGCCCTTGTGAATCTTTAGCAGCCATTTCTGTAAACTATCTTTGCACTCAAAAGATGTAGAAAATCCACACAAGTTCTGCTGTCAGGCCTGGAAGGAGCTGAGGGATGTCTGAGAGTGTATTGCAAAGTACCTTGCATCAGACTAAAAATGAATGACTTATGACTTCAAGATTACAATACAATTATGATACTGCTTCATACTTGCCAGTAGAAGCCACACTATCACTCTCACCAGCACAGAGGAAATGAGAGGAAGCACTCTACAGAACACCCTGTCAACTCACAAGTTCAGAGGAAATGAGAGGACGCACTCTACAGAACACCCTGATGTTGCCCTTCAACTCTTGGATGATGTTGTGCATCTTGCGGCGAACCTGGTCGCTCTCAAAGATGCGCTTCTTTGCCTCTGCTAATTCAGCCTGTAGCTGAGTTACTTGAGCCTGGTATTCACAGACAGAAAGAATGTACCAGAATCAGCTCAAAGACATATCCATATCCTAGCAGACAGTGCACATCAAGAGTAACAATAATTTGTTTTGTCGTTAAGCCATCTGAGCAGAATCTATCTACTTAAGTAGGAACTTGTCTTACTTGTAGCTCTTGTACCAGCTGTGTCTGACCCTGCTGCCGCTTCATTGTGGGTCCTAAAGTAGATGTAGAACTTTGAGGCACCTTCATGGGAGAGGCAAGGACTGAGGATGCCTCCTCTCCAGGTACTGCCTGCTGCTGCCTAGCAGGTGCCTCCTTGCTACCTGACATCTCCTCATCACCGATGTCATTCATGAAGAAGCTCTTCTTGAACTGAGGGAGATTAGGGAAACACGTTAGTATTTTAAGCAAGAGGTCAAGTCAGGCAAAATAATGCTGTCAAAAACAAGCGGGGCAAAGCAATTTAAGATCCTTTGGAGTTAACCATCACCAGATTAAGCCTGGCCATGTCAAAATGCACACTACAAAATCCTGCATGACAATATGGAAAATAGGGTAGAGTGCTATGTGGAAGGAGACTGGCCAGCATCATGAACTGCTTATTACACTTGGAACTGGAGAGAGGCAATGAAGCAAATCAATTGCCTTTACATAAAAAAGGAATCAGTGCTTTGAAAAAGAATTAATCAAGGGCTTAAAATGACACCCGAGGCTCAAAATAAATCAAGTTTCAAGACTGTGGACATAAATGGAGGGACATGGCCACACAAAAAGAAGGTGCAAACACAAGTAGAAAAAGTGGCCAGCCCCTTCCACAGGGCACTTCCCTCAAATCCATGTTGTGACTGCAGTGTATTTGTAATAAGCATAAGAACAAGTCCCATTTTCACTCAGATCGTCATGTCATAAACCCTAAACCCTAATAGTGAGTTTAAATCTGATGTCGTATCGTAGCCCATCTGCTTTAGCTGCAGCTGCGAGTACATTGTGGCCAGGGCATGTCACAGGAACCTAGGATCTATATCTCTGAGCACCGCCTGAGCTCACTTTCTTCACAGCTGGTGGTAGGTGAGCTGGCACAGAGCCATTAGGTCCATGGTGTACATATCTGTGTGAAGAAGTGTGAAGTGTAAATTTGTTTATTTATTCAAATAACAAGTTAGGAAGCAAATTGAACTTGAGAGATGATTTTACAGCATGATTTAATTCCTTTTAAATGTGAAGTCCAACAAAATACATGCCCTAAAATATGATGAATATTCGTGCTACTTAGCTAACATGCCTCAGAAGCTGCTGAAAGGGACAGGTTAGCCACCCACTTGGCCTCTAACATAAAACTGGACTTCATGGGAAAGAGTTGACTCATACAAAACTTGTACCTCTTCAGGTTGTCAAGCTCATCTTGTAGTGACACTGGACGCGTCATGACGGATGGTAGGCGGCCAGCATCGCTATGGCGGTACCTCTGAAGCTCAGCTGCACACTCGTCACACTCCCGCTGAAGACTCTCTATATGCTGTGGATGAGGCAACAAGAGATGAGAGAGGGCGTAGGTCAATCAAATTTTATGAAAAGTTGGTCAAGAGACAGATCTTAAAGGACCTGTAATCAACGTTCTATTTATCAAAGGTTATTTATCATAGCAAAAAGGTTTGGAGGTCAATTTTAAATAACGATTTTTCAAATGCCCCAAAAAATTTGCACTCACCTTTTCTAATCTTTTTTGGACAGACGCTGCTTCTGCTCGCTGCCGTCTCAGCTCTGATTCTTTTGTATTGATGACAGCTTGCAGGTCTTTTACACCCTGAATTTAACCAACACCAGATTACTAGAATACAGCACATCCCATGTCAAAGGCAAAACCTTCTGAAAGCTGGACAAGAACATTACAATATGTAAAAAGTCCTTCCTTCTTGTAAAGAGGAGGACACAAAAACAATAATTCAGAGACACAGTATTTATGATATAAACTGTGGATCCTGCATAGGAGAAAGACACGCCGGCACTGAAGCATACCTGCTCAGCCACAGCCAAACTCTTAACCATCTCCGTGTGTTTTCCCCTGGCAGTATCTGCTCCCTCAGGATCTCCTCTTTGCAGAGCCTCTATTTGACTTCTCAGGTTAGCAGTAAGGGCCTGCTCAGCATTGAGGCGATTTTGCAGATCCTGGGTGCAGAGAAGAAGAAACAGGCTCTGAGGAACGATTTATTCAGGACTCTGCAAGGATGGTCTTCATGATACGTCTCATTCTACAAATGAATCACTCTTCATAAAACTCAGATTCCCTACCTTGGTAAGGTTAACTTAACAATTATCTCTGAGGTTTCGAAATAACCATGGTGTCCCAGTAGCCATTCACAAACTCTGAATCCAGCCACACATTTCACCAATCTAGACTTCACCTTTCAACATAAGCTCCCAAAACACACCACTGCTCACCTTAATGTCTCTAGCCCAGCCATCTGCAAGGGCTCTTTGTACCGCTCCCTCCTTCCTAGCCTCTTCACTGGCAGCTTGGTGCTTGGCCCTCTCAGCTGCAGTCATATCCTTAGCCTTACTCTCAACCATGACCTTCTCTTTGTCCAGTCTGGCCATCTTTAAAGATCATCAAGCAATGACAGGAGCACAAATGTAAGCACAAAGAATCCAAGTCATTGGATGAAAGGGTTATCCAATATAGTTGTAGGCAAAAAGGAAACCTGGATTTTTGAACATAGGTTCTGATAAAGCCTTCACATCCTGGGTGGGAAATGAGAATAGTCCAAATATTCAAACTTGAATTCAAAAATGTTGTTTACCTGCATATTAGCTGCCTGCAGTTTAGTCTGCAGCTTCATGACCTCTGTCTTGCTATCATCCCTCTCTTTTATCATGGCATTTTTCTCAGTTTGAAGAGTGGTCAATTGCTTCTGCAGGTCTTTTATTTGGATGTTTAGCAAACCAAACTGAAGGGGATCAAGAAAAGAATGTCTTAATTATAACATTGTTGACATTGTTGTGCTTTACTTACACTTCAGCAAGACAGAACAAGAACAGCATGTAGGTACCCAATTTATGTGAAACAGAATCTGCATTCCTCCAGCTCTCAGTGTGTCACCTGCTTTGAGATTCCTGCTGCCTCCGCAGTTTTTGAGATGACCCGTTCATCTTTCCCGTCTACCTCTGCCTGCAAGCGTGCAATAGTCTTCTCCAGCTCTGACTTGATTTGCTCCGACTCAAAGCGGGACCGCGTATGGGCTGCCTGCTCCTCCCTTAGCTTGTCAGCCTCAACCTTCTTCAACACCTCATTCCAGTCCTTCAGCCGCTGGAGCTCAGTTGTAGTCTTGCTGAGCTCTGCTGTCAACTTTGTGCACTCCTCTCCAAGCCTGGCTGCCTCCTTCTCAAAGTGCTGACTGTCAGACCGTGTGTGCTCCAACTGACTCTGTGTTGTCCTGAGCGTGTTATTGGTAGAGTCCAGCCGCCTTTTCAGATCTGTAGCTGCCGCCTTGTGGTCTTTAGTGGCTTGTTGAAGGTGCTGTACATCCGCCTTGCGAGCCGCAAGCTCCTCTTTGAGAGCCGTCAGCTGCATCATCACAAATGATGCAAGGCATAAGTATTTCAGACAGGCTTTAATCTAACAAATGATAATTTGGATTTGTCCACCTAAAGCTCAGAATGTCTCAAGAGAGAAACAAGGAGCCCAGCTGGCGATCATGGCCTGAATGGTCTTGGGAATGTAAAACATGCTGACAACGTAACATTCAGCCGTCACTATGTAATCAATTAGCAACCGTCCCAACGCAATCAATCTATTGCTCACCAGCTATCAGTCAGGGCCTACCTGCTGAAGCTGTTCACTGGCTGTAGACCTGAGCGTCCCAATCTCTCCCTCCATGAACTCAGTGTCCTGTTTGTACTTCTCCACCTCACTGGCAAGGTCTGCACGCTGCTTTTCTAAAGTCCAAAGTTCTTGGCGCTGCTGGTTGACCTCTTTGTTGGAAGACTCCAGCTGTCCATTTAACTGCATGCCAATATGTGTTAAGAGCATTAGAGAAGACAAATTAATACTTTCTCATGAGAGGAATAGGGTCATTTTGCTTTTTTTCAAATTCATCAACGATGACAAATCTTCCCTTCTGTTATATACTCAGCTAAGATCAGAAATATGTTCATGTGAGTATTCAAAATAAATTGATAGAAGTTCAGGACCTACTTGTCGGATTTCTTTTAGTCCTTGAGACACCTCTTGTTGTAGCTCCTCACAACGCTGACTAGAATTAGACAGTGTCTCTTTCAGTGTCATAACCTCCATTTTAAACTCCTGAGCCCTAGTTTCTGCAGTCTTTATCTCGCTCTCTAGACGGGTTGTGGTCTGTGCTGACATTTCAACCAGGAAGTCCATGTCTTCTACAGCTTGGTTCATTCCTGGCCAGGAGGCTGCAGTACCATCTAGGATAGACAGCACTTGCAGCTGTTCTCTAACAGATACCATGCCTGATTTCAATGCCAAAATGAGCTGGTGGGGCGTGTAAATCCGCTCCTTACTCTTCACTAGGGGATTTGCAGCCTTCGGAGGCGTTTGCGCCATGCCAAGCAAAATATACTGTAAGTATTTATTACTTTGGATAAAAATGGTCGCTCATATTTGCTAACAACGCCGCGCCTGCAAGTTCGAATGCAACATGTGTATGTGTTTTAAGAGTTCAGCATCAAGGTAGCAGCATATTCAAAATTTTTCTAATTAAAGTAGCATATTTAACAAGTGTAGAGCGTTACATGCGCATAATTGAGAGTAGAAGCGGCTGATTCTTGAGTTACCTGAAAGTCTCCTGCTAATTCTTTAAATCAAATTGCAGATGAATGCAGAGAAGTACCTATTCAATGTGGTCGTGAGATGAGTATTAAAAAATATGTGCTGAATTCATACGTCGATGTTTTTTCAATTTTGCTGTAGAATTTTTAGTTAAGTTAGAGTTGGCATGTGGGGAACCTTAGCGCGTGGAAGTACGGACTAAGACTCATTCTGGTGGGCGAACTTACTTGGAGATTTAATGCAGGGAAGGTTACACCTAAGTATTAGGAGATGAGTCTCAACATCAGGAAGAAGAGGCCAATCCCTGAAAGGAAAACAAAATTTCCTACATGGGTGGGGCCTCTCTCTTCCTTTCGGAATCTGAACCGAGGATTTATCCAAAAGGAATATAGACACTTGGAAATCGCGATAAGTACTGCTGCAACAAGCTCAGGACGGTCGATCGATGAATCTTCAAGCAAGGTGGAGCGGGAGGGACATCGAGCAATTTTTGGTAAGGCTTTATGATAAGTGACATTTTCATCTAAGATTTACACTGGATTACTCGCAATTTCGACAGGTGGCGCATCTAATATTACAGCCATCGATACAAAACAAGCTGAGAAGCTGTATCTTTCTCTACCAGAGCTTGCAAATGAACAGCATGTGTTGCTAATTCTTTATACTCCGACATGCTCACACTGCAAGAGCATGGAGTCACAGGTACCTACTAAGAGTACTAAAGCAGTTGCTAAAACCTGCACTGGATTGTACCTGCCTTGATACTACTACCCCTCAGATAATAGTGTTCATCCTATGTAAAATCCATTGAGAAACTAAGAGAAGAGTTGATGAAGGAAGCATGCGAAAGGGAGCTTCCTGAAAATAAGCCTTTCAACAAATTCCCTTGACAGCCTCCAGTGTCAACCGCTGTCCTGCTATGAAAACACGTGCTGTTGATCTCTCCGACAGGTGCGCTTGCTAGCCAGTGGATTGTCCTCAGAGATGGATCAGCTGTCAATACAAGCTCTCGACTGCAGTACACCTGCTGCCAAGTACTTCACCAAGCAAGTCTTGGGCATACCAGCCGTTCCAGCTTTCTGCATTTTTCCACGCAACAGCAGAACATTCTACAAGTACAGGTGAGCTCTTGCACCTGTTACGTAACTAGACAAAGTCTTCAGAGCATCCTGCTCACTCCTCAAGGCCATAGCTTATTTCGCGAGAGAGCCTACTAAGTCCATAAAATAGTCAATAAAATTCTTTGCCAATCTGTAAAACATCATTTCTCACCTTTCAAATTTAAATTCACGTTGCCATTTTGATGCAGAGGAACAAGCCGAGACGCTGAGTCCCTCCTAAAGTTTCTTAACTTGGTTTGCAACCAGAACGAGTCCCGCGTTTGGAGCCTGGCACCCTCCGCTGCTTCATCTAATGCTTCATCTACAATGCCTCTGTTGCACACTGCTGATTCTGCCTCTGCAGCAGCAACTCCTGAAATAGCTGCAGCCTCTCCAACCAACATAACTGCTGTGTGGGCAGTTGGTGCTGTGTCATTACTACTGGGCCTAGTCGCCCTGGTCATGAAGGGCAAGAAGGATCAAACTCACGCTCATAACGCCAGCAGTCAAGACTTGGGAGCAGCGGAAGTGGTGAGGGAGTCTAGCACGCAAGAAGGTGGTGCATCCTCATCCTCTACTCGTCCCATGCAAAAGCTGTTGTCCGACATTGACTCCACACTAGTGAGAATGACTGGCCTGATCTTGCGCCTTGTCAGGGCTAGGCTGGGTCTCATAATTGCACCCATGGATGATGCCTCTGTAGCCGTAGCGGCAGGTGTTGGTTCCTCTTCCAAGGCCAGTAGTGGCAGTACACCTTCCCCTAATGGTGGTGCCAGCCAGGCAGTGAGGATCAGTGGCACCTCCAGCATCCCGTTGGATGGAGCTGGAGGGCTCAGGGGTGCAACTGTGGCAGCAGCCATTGTCACATCCACCTCACCATTTGTACAACATCTTGACTCCTATCCACACAGTGCATCTGGCTCCGAGTCCACAACCAGCTCGCTCAATATGGCTGTGTCCACCACGCATCCCACCTCGGCAGGATTTGAGAGACCTTCTCCAGCAGTGGGCTTGCTTGAAAGAGAGTTGAGTGCTACATCTGTGTCTTCCGCCGCTGGAGCCCTTGAATTCACAGAGGACAGGATGTGTCAGCCTGCAGCCGACATGGCAACCATGGATTTCTCTGCTTCCACTGCTTCTCCCTATGGCACTGCGGCAACAGCAGGAGCAGCAGCAGCATCTCCTGTAGTGCCTCAGCTCCTTGATCAGAAAGAGGCCTTAGAGCTTGCAATGAAGATGCAGACCACTCTGGGTGCTGACACCTACCTGAAAGCTGACCAGGTCCTGGCGCTGATGGAGGAGGAGAAGGATGATGTGGGGCGTGTGATCGAGAGACTGCTGCAGCAGCAACAGCAGCAGGGTCGTGGAGGCAGTACAAGACCTGTGGACATGTGATCAAAATCTGGCAAATTTGTTAGACGATGACTCGTTGTATAGTCAGTAAGCAGTCTGCCTCGCGGTTTCTATCTCTTCGCTCCAAAATGTGCAGTAGATGTATAAATGGATGAATGTTCTATTCCTCCATGATAAGATAGTCCTTCAGACTTCTCTCAAGTTCTTAATGTCATAAACTATGACGATTTCCTAAATCATGGCCTATACCCTTATTTCTTCATCTGTCCTCTCAACCTGCAGTCTATCATGGTCCGCATCACCTCCATTTTGCTTTTGTGCACTCTATTCAAAGATGTAGCTAGAAAGATGCATTAAGTTTATAAAAGTATTTCATGTTTTCAAAACTGTAACAAATACAAAAGTCATAATATCAGAAAGTCCATTCCTATACATGAAAAATGTAGCAATGATTCTTGTCACAATCTTCAACAGCAGATGAGGAAAAGTATGATATCCGGAATAGAAAAATGAAAGATAAGGAAGTCTAAATGGCCTTACATCATGAAAGCTACATGTCTGTTTAATCTTTGATACTTCCTACTGAACTCATACAAACAAATCATTATCAATGTGGTGCAAGCTTAACATCAGCTCAGCCTTTTTGAAACTGGTCCTTCTTGTTTGGGTTGACCCCAAACAACCGATCCCGGACTGCACCTAGCCCATCCTTCCTGATCACATATGTGGCAGCAACACCCAGAGCAGGTCCCACCAGGAGAGTGGGCAGCAGCCCTGTCACAACGTCAAGATATTTAATAGAGAAGCAGTGATGAGATGATGAGGTTGTCATTCAGATTATCATCCGAGTAGCATGAAGCAGGCAGTGTAAGAGATCATTGTGTGTCCAGCGGCCCTGCTAGGCATGCATGACTCAGGTGAGGTGCCACAATTAATACAATGTCATCTACCACACATATTTGTTTTGTGTGGTAGATGACATGTATGTAAAGAAAAGACATTTGCAGCACCTCTCTTATGAAGAGCTGTAAGCCAGGATACGATGTGGTAGTTATGTACTGCAGATGATACCCAAAACAGATGATCCACTGGTAGTAGTGGGATACATAATGCAACATACTAGTTGTGACACATGTCCTACCCAGGAGAGGAGAGGCCAACAGTCCTACTAAGGGCACTGATCTCAAAGCCCCCTTCACAGCCATCAGCCCTACCATCCCAACCAGGATGCCACGCCCATAACTGCGCAAAAGGCCACAGAGTAAGACCAAGTGATGTCTTGGAAGACATTGTAATTCCTCGGTTGCATAGCTGTGGCATGAAGGACTAGTCAGAGCCCTTCATCAATTAGGAAACTTCTGCAGGGTTCATGTTTCTAAGACTCTTCAAGACTCGTGTTCAATCTACCAGAATCTATTTAAGAAGTAAAGTGAATATGTTACAGAAGTCACCTAGAATTTACCTTTGTGCAAACCCACTAGCTGCCTTCTTTGCGGCATAAATCACAACCTTGGCATAGAAGTCCTGTGGCGGTACGGGGCAGATACTGCTGATTGATACAGCCAGATGTTTGTTGTATGATAAGACAAAAAGCAAGTGAAAATATATGGCAATCCAGCTGGCATACAATAAGAAAACGACATAAGAGATTCTGATGAAAACCAAGAACAATTTATGTACCTAACTGGTGTGGTATTATACCATGCACAACGTTGTCTTCAAAGAACAATGAGAAAGCATGAAGTGTGCAGAGTGCTCCAGAGCTTGATACGCATTTCAAAGATCATGGCTCAGCAAAAATGTGGATCTGCTTTTCCTCACATTAAATTCTGCTTTGTCTAGCCCTAGGCCACTATTTTCATGTCCTGCTGCTGCAAACAGGGATTGCAGTTCTTTAGAAGAGGGCTTAGCAACCTCTATCCCTATGCTATCCAAATGTGTCGAAAGTTGTTGGAATAAGATGTCAACGGCCCTCGTTGCATCTAGGCAAGATATCCGCCCTCTTGAGGAGAGTCCATCAAAGATCTGTAAAGAAATAATGATGTAAGATAATCGAAGTATTTTGTTTGAATATGTGCTTGTGAGGAGCACCTGCGATGAAACTTCGGTGAATTTAGGGTTTCCTTTCACAAATGCCTCTGCTTGAGACTCTGCAGAAATTAGAATACCAGCCATCGCAAAGCCAGTGCATACAAATATCTAATGGGTAGACATGGCAGAAATCCGTAGACAGGCAAGCCCCGAGAAAGAGGCAAGCCAATTAATCATGTCGGATTTTGCGCAGGCGTCCATACGTGTTCACGTAGGTCTCAACGCATACAAAGATTTAACGGAGACATGTCAGGTTACATAACTATAGAGGTCCACAAAGGCTACGGGAATCATCCACCACGACCAAGTAGGGGTCGTGATGAACTTCGCTGTTCCCCAACTGAACACGAAGAAGAGTGAGTTCAGACAGAGGTAGAGGGGTGTCTAGAATTTGAAACATTATGTAAACACAACGTTTTGTGCCTGGAGCTGTACAGTCAGATGCAAATCAACTCGTGATTGTCATCTCCTAATAACCCACAAACCTACTCACTATACTCACTATACTCACCCAAACATATTCATGGATAAAAGCCTACCTTTATGTTCTTTAAGTTATGGTTATGTTTCTCAAACTATGCAACCTATGCTTTTGAAATGTTCCTTTGCCTAACCCCTAACCCCTGTAGGCTACCCTTGATGACTAGAAAGCAGGAGATGCTGCCACCACCCTCTGCTATACCACTCAGTACCTCAGAGTCATCATCTTGGGCAGCAAACCCAAGATATGAGAGGTCTCCTCCCTCAGCAGCCTGGAGCTGCTGCCCATTCGTTAGATGTAGTAGATGTAGTTCTTGGCCTGTGCTTGTAATTTCAGGTGCGCAAAATGTGACAGGAGTCTTTTAAGATAATGATAAAGGAAAAATACAAGCACTGATGAAAGAGCTTGGGACAGGACGCATATCCCTGATGTTTGTCAAGAGATTATTGTGTATCCCCAGAATTCTTTTCATAGTGTACACTCAGAAGTACATGTTTCATACCCTTCACACAGAAGTACAAATTTCATGCTTTGTCAGGGCTCATTTGTTTGTCAGCTGTCGTGGCACTGGTGCTGTCATCACACATGTTACACGCTGAACAATCTTCCACGATCTCTCTACCCCAAGATCAAACCCACCACTGTAATGACAACAGCTGCCATGAGGGAACAGTTGCAGCTGCAGAGAATTCCTCTTCCCCCTTCAGGCCGGGCGGCAGGGACATCTCAGACTACATAATCAGCCCCTCCTCTGATGCTGGGTTGAGCAGAGATGCTGGTTCAGCAAATTCCACACAAATGTTTACTCTTCCTAACATGCCAAACATAGGCGCGCCCATCATAAAAAAACCTAAGAGGACAGGTAATCTTGAATCAAGGATTGTATCTTACTTATACCTCCATGGCATGAGTTTGCAATGACCTCATGAAGATTCATGATAATTGAGCCTCAAAATATAATGTGTGGAGTGCAATTCACTGATCAGCAGGTTTTGAGGAAGCTTCTGCCTTTGATAAGGAGAACAGCTTCACTTCCACTCTCATGCCCAAATATCACATTACAGCCCCGGAAGGTGGGTACCTCATGAAAAAAATAGTACATTTTTAAGCTGGTACCCTGCCTGAGTACACAGAAGGTGCGAGTGACAAGCTGTGCATAAAATATGTCAGTTAGTGTGGATTTATGCATGTATGTTCACTAAGACCCTGAACTGAGATTATACTGAGCCGAGTCCTGATAGCTGATGGTGGTGAATGACTGAAGCTGAGCGATTTAACATTCAAGCATAGTTGGTTGAAGTGTATTTGACATCTCTTGGCCTTTGTCCCTTGACCAGAATGCTCTTGCATGCAGAGAGTGTGATTCTATCATGCTGAATAAGTCGCAGTCTGCAACATAGATGACTTTTCCACTGGTATTGACAGGCACATGGATCAATGATCCCAACGGAATGATGGAATGGAAGGATATCAAACACATATTCTATCAGTTCAACCCAAAAGGTCCTGTCTGGGGATCTCCATCTTGGGGACATGTTGCTTCTAAGGACATGGTCAGGTAACCAGCAATGTACATTGCATCTAACTAGAACATGGTCAGGTAACCAGCAATGTACATTGCATCTAAGGACATGGTCAGGTAACCAGCAGTGTCTCAATAGGTTTGGTCAGTTGATTGTTGGGTCTTATGCAGTGAATCCAGTACTTTATGCTAGGCTTTGTTTCCTTATTATGGTGAAAGTATCCCAAGACCCAAGACATCCCCATAGCGCACACAGCTCAATTTTAAGCTATTGTTGAGGCTGCAGAGATTAAGACCCTCAACCTGCTGATATTATTTTTATAGCTAACTATCCTCAAAAGTTCACAGCCAGGATACTACCTGAGGGACACTGCTATTGATCCATGTTGATTGTCAGGTGGAAGCGGCTACCAGATGCATTAGAGCCCTCCGAATGGTGGGATAGAGATGGGGTGTTCAGTGGATCTGCAGGCCTTGGATCTAATGGATCCAGCCCATTCCTGATCTACACAGGTGCGACGCTCCAATGCTAGGATAGATCCTGCTTAGTGAGCAGGCAATCTCTTGTGCTAGAGTAGGGAGGAAATGTGGAATGTTATGCTGACTGATAACCTTTTGAGCCCTCAGGAGTGTTGAATTTTAGCATGTGGGGGTTTTACTACCAAGTCCAAGCCATTGCCTTGCCTGAAAATATCAGTGATCCAATGCTCGTCAAGTGGATCAAACCAGAAGACGGCACCATCATGAATCCTCTAAATATGAGCATTCCACATGGAGGTGAAATTTGCAGCAGAAACGTTGCTTAGAAAAGGAGCATTCTACAGGGCAGTGAGAAGTCAGAGTCTTACAAAAACATCTCACGGAATACTTGTGTACAGCTAGATCATAGAAGCAAGCGATTACAGCACTGAAAGGTCTAAACCCTAACATGATCAGTCTAAGACCTAACATGCATATTTTGCCATGGAGTGTCCTTATGCCCACATCTTTGATGACAAGCCCTTGCATTGAATGGCTCTGTTACCATGCACATGTCCTAGAACCTTTCTCTCACAGGTACTCATGCCCAGTTTCGTGACCCCGTAACACCTTGGCCTGTGGACAGGGCCACAGTGCAGCAGCAGCTGCCTGGCCTCTTGTCCTCCCTCAGACTGCTCCAACAGCAGCAGCAGCAGCAGCGTGGCCTCTTGTCCTCCCTCAGACTGCTCCAACAACAGCAGCAGCAGCAGCGTGAGCCCCAAGAGAGCAGAAGCAGCAGAATCAATGTCTCATGCAATACTGAGGGAGTCAATCTAACTTTCAATACAACAGGTGACCTGTCAAGCAGTCCATGTAGACCAGAGTCAATGGCGCATGGTACTAGTAGTGCCCTCAGCCCAAGTGATCAGGGTGGAGATGATGATGATATGGACGTGGTATGGCTGACAGCTGTTGGAGCTCTGCAGGAGTGTGTAGGATCAGCGGCCTTGTATGCTTCTTTGGATCAAAGGTGTGAATAATATGTACATAGCAGGATCATACCTCCTGCACAGCTTGTCAAATGTCTTGGTCTATCATGTCAGAATGCTGAGCAAGGGGATCAAAAGATGGTTCATTACTTAGGCCAAACGAATATGAGATATCTGGCTGCTACTTGTTCAGGAGCTGGGTGTTTGCTGGAATTTTGTTTAGCCAGCTGGCAGAGAACTTCACACTGTACGACAGTTGTGTGAACACAGAGGCCGGGGAGGTCCCCCCAGGCACTAAAGGGTTTGGGGGTTCATGTGACCAGTTTGGCGCTGTATGTCACATGGTGAGACTAGGGCTAATAGATTCTGGAACTTGAGAGGACCACTACCTGGTAGGTGTAGGCTCCATGCTATTGTACCAGCGGGTAGGCGTAGGCTCCATGCCATTGTACCAGCTGGTAGGTGTAGGCTCCATGCTATTGTACCAGCGGGTAGGTGTAGGCTCTGTGCCATTGTACCAGCGGGTAGGTGTAGGCTCCATGCTATTGTACCAGCTGGTAGGTGTAGGCTCTGTGCCATTGTACCAGCTGGTAGTAGGTGCAGGCTCTGTGCCATTGTTAGCCTCAGACCCAAAGCTTGAGCCTCAAACCGCAAGTCTTATTACTGCTGCTGCTACTGGAATCCCATTTGATATACGCGCACTTCAATATGCTGCATTCCTATATGAGCACTTCAATATGCTGCATTACTATATGTCGCTCAACCTACTCTGATCCTACATCATTTTTGTGGCAGTGGGAGTGTCCCGACTACTTCACTATTGATGGCATCCAAGTCTTCAAGTATTCAGACCAGGTGAAGGGTTTTCAGGCCATGAAGTGAATAGACAAAGATGTGCAGGAATAGACAAATTCCTGCATTTAAGCACATCAAGTACAAATTTGTATACACTAATTTCTGGTGTGCTGGCCAGCATAAAATCAAACCCAAAAGAAATAGAAAGAGGGAGCGCTGGATGTGGGCAGTGACCATAACTGTCTTCCTGTATGAAGCTATCACCTTCTGTGGTATCAATACTTCCTGCTATAGCCAGTTCAGGCTGTGATGTATGATGAGTTTAAGAAGCTGATGTTCTGTGGCTTCTACCCAGGTCCGAGGGCGGCAGCCCTTTGGAGCTGACTGGTATCTGCTGTCCAGCGCCCCTGGCCTGAATCTCAGCATGGCAGCATTTGGAGACAAGCGGGACGCCTTTGAGCCGGGGGGCTCCTGCAGTGCTCGCGGGGATGGGAGTGGTAACAGCAGCAGTGGAGGGGGTCAAGACTCTGTTGAGGGAGATGACGAGGAGGTAGGGAAGTTGCCTGAAGAGCCCAGGCAGCTGGACTATGGCTCTGTGTACGCAAGCAAGTCATTCAAATTGGAGGATGGGAGAACAATCTGGATAGGATGGGTTTACGAGGTAAGTTTGGGGCCCTCTGTCTTGGTTAATGTACAATATACAGGGAAGGACAGGAATCAGGTTGTGAGTCTAAGTCTAGGTACCAAAAAGCTTCCCCGCTGCCTGAGGAGGCACTTTAAATGCTCGATGTTTGAGAGTGGAAGCTTATGTGCACATAAGGCATGGAGTGCATCATGCGTAATCTGGTTGGTGCATTGGATGCAGACAAGTTATTATTTGTAATGTAACAGACATCTTCAGATTTCAAACATTTGTTACAAGAGGTGACACCAATGAAGGCTATGTGTGTGAACAATGTGTGTGAACAATGTTATTCTTCCCACCACTATCCACACGATCATTACATCCCTGCTGCCTCCAGGATTCACTTGGTTGTACTGAGATGTGTGGGGATGGTTCACCCTTTATCCTCGAGCATCAGCGCTGGCAGGGTCTACTCACCCTCCCACGCTTGGTCACCCTAGACCCTGAGCTAGGAAGCCTGGTCATGTTCCCTCTGCAAGCAATGACCTCACTACGCCTTACTCCCAGGCTTTACCCTTCAGGCAATGAGACAAGTGAAGGAGAAGTGCAGACGCAAATCCTAATACCTTCTCCAATTCCTTCCCAGAGCAACATCGATGCAAAGGGAGCTGCAATAAACGAAACCACTCTTCCTTCCTTTCCATCAACATCAGATGCAGAAGCTTCAGCAGTACTGGGCAGTACATGTCAAGGTATCCATGAGTATCTGATGACGGACATGATGAGTAAACAGTCAGCAACAGTGATGTTAGTGGAGCCATTGGAAGGGACACCAGGCCCTGAGCGGCGGCAGCTGGAAGTCAGGGTTTGGTTCGGGTTTGAGGATAGGCGTAGCCCTGCAGAAGCTAGTTCCTATCAAGCAGGTGATGAGGAGAGTCTATTCCAGGCTGGCATCATACTATGGACAGGTAAGAAAGGGTGGGAATGCAATGGGATATCATATTGATCACATCAATGTCCAGTGTGTTGACCGGACAACAACTTCTCATCACAAACGACGACTTGCCGATGAAATATTGCATACGAGATATTGTGATCTCAGCACCTTTTAGATACTTAAAATCAAATCAGTTCTTCAGCATCTTACCATCAGACGCTATCGATCTTGTAAAGCTGCATTCATCTCATCTTCTAGAATCTAGCAGGCCATTTCGCACATGCAGAACTTTATACTAGGGAACATATTGGAAGTGGAAATGCTGAACCTCTTCAACATTGTGTCAGGAAATGGGACATACACTTCCATTTATCTAGAGGGCGATCTTTCTTGGAGACCATCGTCTCAAGAGGATCACCTGACAGATGACACTGCCATGCGTCAAGTATCGGCTGGCAGTACAGCATCAGATGGCAGTACAGCATCAGATTCACAGCTGTCGACTCATGTCAAGTTTGAGAGCCCAATAGTTAAACACATGGATGTCATCATTGATCGTACTTGCAGTGGTGGCGCAACACACGTACTGCCAGGTGTTATTAAAAAGGGTCAGAGTAACAGCTCTGAGCCTGCAGGACCCAGTAACAGGTCGGGGGCGGCTGGGCCAAGCTTCAGGAACAGGATAGGGCAGCGTGGTGTGATGCAAGGCAACTTAATTGGAGGTCCAGTAGATATTCCCAAGAGGGGACTCTGTGCTTACTGTTGTGTTGGGGGCAGCAGCCGACATGATGTACATGATGTACATGGGGACATCAGTAAAAAGGGAGGGGATGATGATGACACCAAAGTACAAAATACTTCCTCAAAAGAAGATCTCCGTACATCAGACAGAACAAGCTGTTATGGCCGCCTGCCTTTGAGTCTCAGCGTTTGGATTGATGGTTCGGTCATCGAGGCATTTGCTATGGATGGCAGAGGCAGAGTTACAGGGAGAATCTATCCTCTGGATGAGAGCTCAGCTTGGGGTGTCTCAGTTTGGGGGAACACGAGGTTTTCAGGAATCCAGTTCCAAGCTGAGGTGCATGAACTGGGTTCTTGTTGGACCGACAGTTTGTTGTAGGCACCTAATTATATATTTAAAAAATTATGAAAAACTCCAAAGCATAATCACATCCTAGAGCTCGAGAAGTACGCATTTCTAAAATTTGTATTGAACGCTTAAATGAAGACACAATTTTTGTGTGAAATAAAAGTTCTATCTATCCTGAGTAGGTAGTGTTGTAAGCAGCTTGGGTCTGAACATTATAGGTACCTACTTACTTGCTGTACGGCAGCTCGAAATTCAGTACACGAGACAGTTAGGCATGCTGCGCTACAAGCAACTGGAATGTGCGCAATGTGTGCGTGATCAAGGAGTCATACCAGAACGACTTCTTGAAAGTTACACGAGCTTACAGGACATCAGCTCAAAACACCAGCAGTAATAGCGATGATGTTTTACTAAGGACCTCAGGCTTGATATTCATCATAAATTTTGTAGGCTTGGCCTCTCAAGGCTCAGGTCTCGACCATGGTTCTGAACAGCCTGATGGATCCACTGCTACAGCAGCACCTGCTCACACCCTGCAATACCAACAGAAGTTACATCATCCAGCTTTAGTGATCCTAGCGGGACGCCGTGGTGTTTGACATTCACTGTCTTTCTCTGTGAGTCAGCAGCTAGTGGGGCCTGTTAGGTTCTGTGCCGACCTACAGCCCGCACTGACATCAAAGACTCCTCGAAGTGCTACTTTTGTTAATGTACTAGATGTCGTACTGTCAGGTAGCAGAAGCAGTGGCCCCTCACCTTCTTCATCATCATCACGACTGTCAGTAGTGCTCGACTCTCCATCATCATCCTCACTCTGCAGTCCACTCACTTCGTGCTCTGGTAATCCTTCTCCATTATGTAAGATCGGTTCCACCTCTTCTGACGACGATGTGCCATCGCGCGTATCGATCACATCGTGAAACCCCTCTGTGTTGATCTCAGAGACCTGGTGGCTGGGATCACCCTCTAAGACGGGCACTTCTTCAGGAACATCACACATTGTTACATCATCTGCACCTAAATCCGCTGCATCCCTTACTCCTGCCATATCGTCAGGCAGTCTTAGAGCAGTGGCTGCATGATGCTGTGGGGAAGTTCGAAAGGTATCAGGGCGCACGAGTTCCGGGTGCTTAAGATATATATGACGTTTACAAGAAGTAAATTGTGAGTAATACGCTCCGCAGCCTTCAACTTTACATCTAAATCTAGTAGGACCAGGTAACCCAGGGATTGGTACACAAAAGGATTTGACAACTTCGTCTAGGTCTGACACACGACTGCCTCTACGATAGCTCTATATATATAGCTTGGTAAATGGCGATACAAACATTGTACTTGAAAAATAGGGGGAAACATATGTAGTAGAATTAAACGGTTGACGACTCTAGCATTCCATACGACATACCCGAGGCCCAAATTTAGGAACATTGGTTCCGAAATTTGGGCCGCGTCTTGTGATGTGTTGTACATTGTTTCGGAGTCCTGCTGTCATTTTTAAAATTATCGCCATAGCAATATCTCTGCCAATTCTTAGTCTTAAAGCATTTAACTCCGAATTACTTCTCTTAAGTATGATTGCCAGAAAGGGAGTGGTCGCTTCTATTTTTCCTGTGAACAAATTGAAAAGGTACACAAATGAGCCATTATGCAAGATGATGATGACTCCGTTTCCAGGGATGAATGATTTTGTGTCCCATCTCTTGCGGAGTTTGAAAATCAAGTCATCTGTCGACTTGAGTGACAACCTGAAATTCTATGCGGATTTCAAAAGTCCTAAGGGTCGCCAAGGTAGCCAGGATCCTGACAGGGCCATGAGCAGTGAAGAAAATCCTTCTCAAGCCAGTGAAGAGGATGATGTCCCAAGCTGGGATAATTGTGATTTGTTTTGGAACACTGCGCAATTCATGGATGTTGTCAAGGATGTTCTCCCCACCCAGGATTTCAGCCTCCTACCCATGTACCAAAAAGAGGGAGAGATGATCCACATAAAGGTTTAGTTAAAAGGCTGATGATCTAGATGATCACGTATCGTGACATTTTCATGCTTGATACTTGTTCAACGACCGATGCTGGTCGTAAAGTCATGTCATACTTTTCATAAATGCAGTAGGCTGGTGAAGGCCTCATTTATTCGCCCACATCTACATATTTTTGTTAGTAATAACTTATATATATTCATGGTCTCCTCTCACACTGTTCTCCTTAGGTTCAGGTCGACATTCATGAGGATTGTCAAGTGAATGATGTCCTCCCTACACTCTTTACGCTCTCAAAGCCAGCTCAGGCCATGTCTAGCACAACAAAGACGGGATGTAGTTGGTGTGGACCTGTGGATTGGAGTGGTGAGTTCATTGCCAAGCAAGTGGATGATGGTGTGGACCTGTGGATTGGTACGGTGAGTTCATTGCCAAGCAGGTAGATGATGGTGTGGACCTGTGGATATATGCGGTGAGTTCATTACCAAGCAGGTGGATGATGGTGTGTCCTGTTGATATGTGAGGTGAGTTCATTACCAAGCAGGTGGCGGATGATGGTGTGGACCTGTGGATTGGAGTGGTGAGCTCATTACCAAGCAGATGGATGATGGTGTGGACCTGCGGATATATGCGGTGAGTAATCATTACCAAGCAGGT
>BEGY01000048.1:387385-440583 GCA_002335675.1 Chlamydomonas eustigma | reverse complement strand
CACTGCTCACCTGTGATACGCCGTGATGTCCACTTAATGCTTTCAAGCACACTGCTCACCTGTGATACGCCATGATGTCTGCATGATATCTTGCATTCATATGCGTGTCACTGATATCCTTCAGTGTGTCAGTTGTAACTCCCTGTCAGAAGTCCTCCTACATGTTTTTATCTATTTCTTTACATTATTGAATGGGTACTTAAGCCTGTATGTTGAATGAAGATGCCTGTTAGAGTGGGGTGTGGTGGATGCAGCTCTGCTGCCTGCTCGTCTAGATGTGCTGCTATTTTCTTTGGGCACTGCTGCCATAATGCATTCGTACAGCGGGGATCATGGCAAGCACAGAGACGTGTTCAGATCAAAGTATCTGAATGTTCTGGATTTCTTGTTTGGGAGCACAGGTACGATAGCATAGGTGGAAAAGGCATAGTGCTGGAATTGAAGCCTTTTGAGTTACCCCTTATCCTCTGATGGACAATTACACTCAAGATGATCACCCTATCCCTCTTGTCCTCGTCCTCTTTCCTAAGCCCTAAACCTAAAGGTTATGACCCCTTCATCAACCTGTCAGGTATGGAGTCTGGCTCCATCACCCACCTACCCAGCAACAGAGAGCTCATGACTACTGCTGCAAGAGTCATTCGCACTTTGTCCAGGGGCAGCCTAGCAGACATGGAGGCTGCTGCTGCAGCGCTGAGGGGTACCTTATCAGCCCCCATAAAAATCTCCTCCACTTCAGCTTTGATAGCTAATATGAAGCTGAGTAAATCTCACAAAGAGCGACGTGAACATGGCAGCCACAATGCACTCCAAGACCTGGCTGCATGCGCTTTCCCCTCTTCACATGGCAGCCACAATGCACTCCAAGACCTGGCTGCATGCGCCGTCCCCTCTTCGCATTCTGATACTTGCTTTACGGCAAAAGAGGTTCAGAAGCAGAAGACTTTCGATCAGACTGCAACAGATCATGTAGCAGAGAGGGTTCACGCATCAACCACTCTATCTTCATACTGCAATGCTGCCATTCAGTGTGTGTGGAACTCTGTTGAGGTCTGCAGTGGAACAGATGAGAGAAAAGCAAGTGATGTTTTGACCCAGCCTGTGAGGCAGAAGCAGAGCCTCCTGTTGTCTCGGATCAGACGCAGTGCAACTGAACCAAGTAGGTTCCTTCATTATGTCAACTGAACCAATTAGGTTCCTTCATCATGTCGAAGCCTTCCTGATAAGTGCTTTGATGATCGTTGCCTAAAGCGCAGGTTGTTGCAATTTGTTTAGAAGTTGAGCATGACTTAAGCTCCCCATTAATTTGCTTCAAGCAACCATTTTAATATCCTTCAGAAAAAAATCATGTGTCTGTATGTGCTCACTGTGATCTGCTGAAGAGGCATCATTTGAACTTAACTCAATTTCCTGAGTTCAAGTACCTCTCTTATTATGAAGTATCTGAGTTCAAGTACCTCTCTCTTATTATGAAGTATCTGAGTTCAAGTACCTCTCTCTTATTATGAAGTATCTGAGTTCAAGTACCTCTCTCTTATTATGAAGTATCTGAGTTCAAGTACCTCTCTCTTATTATGAAGTATTTGACACAACGTTGGCCAGCTATGGAGAGGAGCGTGTTCATGGGCTAGATAGAGGCATCAGAGGTGTGGATGCAAGTGCACCGACTAGAGAGCCGTCCTTTTCTACTGCTTCCCCAGAGTCAAATAGCATCTGATGAGGTAGAAGCCTAGATATTGTGCTCTGAAATTCTCAATTTTGTGAACATGATGATGTCATTCACGGACAAAGAGCTTGAGAGATGTGATTTCAATTAGACAAGGTGCAAAGGGCACTTAGATTCAGTAATGATGCCTGAGTACATGCAATGATCAGGACGCACTCACGGCCATTTCTGTACCACGTCAAGAGAGTGGGAAATGAAATTATGCAAATAGTGTTGACTATTACTCTTCGTTCATCGATAGCACCACTGGTCAAATTGAATCCATAACAAGAACTTTATATGTACGCTCAAGATGCTGTGACAGACATCAGATTATATGGAGGGCCAGGCCCTTTTGGCTGTTGTTGCTTCCTCAGCTGCAAGGCATCTGTGAGCATTCAGCTTTCACAAAATGATATATGTAGATGATAGGTATAGATGTTAGAACGCTGTTGTAAGCTCCCTTCAAGCAGTTACCGAGTCTGAGCAGGCCGTTGGCAAGGAAGGCTGACAATGTAAGAAGTGCTGTATGAGAACCTGAGCAGTGCAACTTATAGCAACTAAGAGGCCACGCTGTATCCCACTATGCATAAAGTACTGTCAGAGCCAGCAGACAGTTGAGTGCTAGATATTCACCTACATTAGTCAGCAACTAGTGTAAGTGCTAAAGAGTCAATGACATAAGCCTTGGGGGCATGTGGATGCCAGCCAAGAAGAAGGGGGGCTGTTTTTGAAATGTTTCAAACAAGGCATAATCATTCCTAAATGCTATGATGAGCTTTGAATTTACGAGATAGATCCACAATGCTTGACAACTATTCGAAAGGCCCCTAGTTATTTGCATAGTTCTGATTGCATATCAAGCGTTGGGCTTGCCTAAAATTCTGTACCCCTGTTCTTTTTGTTATGGCATCAAAGTAATGTCTGAAAGTTATCGTCGCTCTTTTGCAACTTTCTTGTATTGAAACAACTTCAACTAGTCCTCGATTTCCGGAATGCTTTAAATGCTTACCCGCGTCAGAGACTTTTTGATAGGTGTCTACCTAACTCACTGGAACATGTTCTGAACACATATTCAAATGTCAAGATACTTAACAAATATCCTGCAAGTTGAAACCCCTTATTTAAAGAGAAGCAGCAATGTTTTTGAAACAGTTGATAGTGAGCTGTCTGAGGCAGACAAGGTTAGCGATAAAAAAACTCACATTACAATTGTTTTGTTTACCAGTATTCCTCCTTTTGCACTTAATCTGCCTCTGACCCTTGAAAGGAGATTGGAGACTTTAAAGGCTTTCATGCTCAGATTTGGAAATCAGTGTTGTTTTATATTTTGGCCGTATTCACTGGAGGCATATCTCTCCTACTCTGCAAATGGTCAACAAAAATCTATATTGTCCTGAGCCTGGTCCCTTGCTCACTGAATGAGGCACAGTATGTGCTAGTAAAGGTTTGTGAAAAGAACATTTTGTGAAATAATGCATGTGCAGGAAAACTGGTCAATAGATCTTGGTGAGGACTCGCTATTTTGCTAATATATTCAACATGTCTTGAGTGTTCTGCTTATTACTATTTACAGTCATTCTTTGGATCTTTTAAGATCTGCAAGCCAATACATGCCACCTCCTGCGGATCTAACAATTATTTGTATCCCTACGCATCTACAGCTATCCGATGGACGCATGAGTTTAGAGCGAATAAGGTACATAGCCTCAGGAATGGTTATAGATGCAAGATCTCCTTTCAGTAGTCAGCATCGTGAAGAAGGAAAACAGGACCTCTTGAGCTGGCAGGTATGGAGAAGCTGATATGTTGTCGCAATTCATATTCCCTGGATTGCACATCGTACCTTAGCCAGTCTAATAAGGAATGGTAAGCATCATGATTTGATGTAAAGATGCTTAAGTGTTCCAGATCCTAAGATGGGACTTCTTCCTCTTAAAAAGGTGGTAGTGTTATGATCTGCAGGGGACTCAAAGACATGCCCTCCTGGAGCATCGATGTAAGAGATACTTCTACGTAGACACTGCATCTACATTCCGCCCTGTGCCGCCTATGCCACGTATGTTTATGGAGCAGCTGACGCGTACAGCTGTACATTTAAGCATGAGGGGAAGACGGCCTGAGGAGCATCCCTCTGCTGTTGACTGGAATGTAGCTGAGAGGATGATGAGGTAGGCCACCCTGATTGTATGGAATGTAGCTGAGAGGATGATTAGGTGGGTCACCCTGATTGGATGGAATGTAGCTGAGAGGATGATTAGGTGGGTCACCCTGATTGGATGGAATGTAGCTGAGAGGATGATTAGGTGGGTCACCCTGATTGGATGGAATGTAGCTGAGAGGATGATTAGGTGGGTCACCCTGATTGGATTGAATTTGGCTGAGAGGATGATTAAGTGACACCATGATTGGATGGAATATAGCTGAGAGGATGATGAGTTGGACCAACATCTTCACGTGAAATGTTTTGGAGGGGATGAAATAGTGTTTTGACAGCTTTGGATAGAATACCCTTAAGAGCCGGATGATGCAATGGGCTGCTGTTTGCTAAGAAAGAGCTAATCATGATGACTCACATGGTAGATTGCAACAGTTTTCTGATACTTCAGAATCATTTGCAAAATGGTTACAATGCCATGTCACTGCCTGCTTCTGCATACAAAATGGTTACAATGCCATGTCACTGCCTGCTTCTGCACACAAAATGGTTACAATGCCATGTCACTGCCTGCTTCTGCATACAAAATGGTTACAATACCATGTCACTGCCTGCTTCTGCACACAAAATGGTTACAATGCCATGTCACTGCCTGCTTCTGCACACAAACGTCCCCCCTGAAATATCTTCTGTGTTTGCACCCTTTTCACTCCGCACCAGATACGGCTCCAACGAGATGTCCATCCCGGTGGCATCAGTACCCAAACTCATATTCAATGAGATGTGGCATCCCTTTTACGTATTCCAGTATTTCTCCATAATTGTCTGGTAAGAAAATGTATTCTTTTATATTAGTCATCATCTTTTAGATTCTTAATCCATGCTGATCGATACATGATCAGGAAGGAGGATTGCTCATATATGACACTTGGTATCCTCTGCTGTTCGGATGTACTCTTATTTCTACCTTCAAGGTGTAAGGGGATATCAGTGAAATATCAGTCTCATAAGATGAGTTGAATGATTCTCCCTGATGCCTATGCTGTTTCCCCATTCACCTTAATGACTACTTAGGGTTTGGGGTGATCAGTACTACTCCTACTCAGTCTGTATCTTCGTCATCACGTGGTTTTCAATCATCACCAGCGCTGTGGAGTCATACCGGAATAGGCAGAGTGTGGCCAAGATTGCTCACTTTGAATGGTCAGTGCCAGCGCGCTTCATCACCACCCTCTCCCTCTGCAGAAAATGATGAACAAACATAAGATCAAATGAAATTTTTCAGACCCTCAAGCTCATATCTAAATTTTATCAGTATCAACTCACAATGGAACAGACTGCTGTGTACAGAAGTGACAAAAACACTAGCGTCATGACAATATTCTTACTTGTGAATGCTTCTCATCTGAAAAGTGAGGTGTCAGTGCTCCGTGAGGGACAGTTTTTGAGGCTGCCCTCTGTCAGCCTGGTGCCTGGAGACATGATCGTGCTGCAGCCAGGGACCTTGCCTTGTGATGTAGTCCTCTTGAGTGGAGAATGCATTGTGGATGAGAACATGCTGACAGGTGACATGAACAATGGCAGGTTCTGTATGGGTCCCTGTTCTTGAATGCTCTGAAAATTTAATGCAGAATGCCTCTCTTCATTTGAAATTAGTTCAAGTTTCTGAACTTTCTAGAAGCTGCAACTGGTGAAAGGCAGGGCCTTAATTGCCTGTTTTTTTGAAATTGGACATTTCAAGAGGAGAATCCAGGGCTCCTGCCTTACCTTTCTTTATTACTTACAGAAGTTGCACCTGTTCCCCTCTTCAATGTTTTGAGTTTTGTCTGCCGTTTTTCCGCAGGGGAGTCTGTGCCAGTGCGCAAGGTTCCATTCAATACAAGTGTGGATGGTATGGGTTACCATCCTGACAAAAACTCAGCTTGTACTCTGTTTGGAGGCACAAGCATAGCCCAGGCTAGAACCATTAATGGGATGCAGCCTTTGGGGATTGTTTGCAGAACTCGATTTTGCTCTGCCAAAGGCCAGCTCCTCAGGTGAACACAGAGCAGGCAGAAGCCATTTTCCACTGTAGAAATAAACTCCCAGCATTCACATCAGAGCAGCAGATTTTGCATGTTATTTAGATGACAGATAATTTAGATGTTGAAGGCCTCATACATCCTGGGGTGTTGAAGGCCTCGCATGTCCTGGGATGCTATTTTATCTGGGCTTGCGCATGCAGAATGCATGATTGTGCTTCTAAGCATCATCTTCTGAGTGAGGACTCTTGGCTGACACCCTCCTCGCAGGTCCATCTTGTTTCCTGTTGATGCGGAGCAGAGCTTTGTCAGCGACTCCCTGATCTTCATCGCCATTATGCTGACAGCATGCATGTGCTTGTACATATGGGCAGCTGTGGTTCTCCACAACTTAGGTGCTTCTGGAACTAGGATCATGGTGAGTGAGCTAAGAGAGCTCTTTATTGTCCCCTGTTTCCATGTCATGCTGCAATGAAGCAAGATTTTAGCAGCCGTTGTATGTTATGCGCACAAGCTCAGGACAATGGTTGACAGAGAGGTAAAGGCATGTGAGCCTGTGTTTGATAAGTGTTGTGTCGATGATGGCTAGGTGATGATGGCTATACTACCCACAACGGTAACTGCCTTCTTTCTTTGACTTTAGGTGCGTTTCTTTGACATGATCACCGTTGCTGTACCGCCAGCACTGCCTGCCTGCCTTGCAATCGCAACAGTACTGTCTATCAACAGACTTCGTCGAAGGAATGTGTTTGTGACAGGGCCGGAACGGGTGGCTATGGCTGGGCAGCTGGATGTTATCTGCTTTGATAAGACAGGTGAGGCGTGCAGCTGTTCAGCTATAAAATGAAAAGGTTTCTAAGAAAGATGATCTGACATGCATGCGTTCTTGAATCTTTCTTAGATTAGCCTTATCCTTCACCAACTGTTTGGTAGGGTTGAAATCGCTGGATATGTGCATCTCTGCTCACGTCATTGTAGGTACACTGACAGAACAAGGTTTAGATCTTCAAGGTGTAGTTGAGGTCTCGGAGGGTGTCTTCAAGCCCTTGACAGCTCATGTACGCTCTATGACCATGGCCATTCAGAAGCTTCTGGCTACTTGCCATGGTCTTGCCATGATGGATGGAGTCATTGTTGGGGATCCGCTTGATCAAAGGCTGTTTCTCTCCACTGGGTAAGGCGCAAGATATTTTCACTCATGGTGATCTATGCAAGGTATCTCTGCATTGTGGAAGTGACAGCTCTTGACTACTATGCAAGGTATCTCTGCATTGTGGAAGTGACAGCTCTTGACTACTACTGTCATTTGTTTTAGCCTGTTTTTTAACTTTCAAATTGCAGTTGGGAGTTGTTAGAGCATCACCCTGGCCGCACAGTGGATGCTGCGCTTGGGGACGCTAGCAGTGGCCAAGAATCTTTACAGCAGCATGATCCAGCAGGCCCATCTGACCTGCCACTGCAAGTCCCTTGTGTGCAGCAGGCTCAGCAGCAGGCTCACACATATGTCAGACCTGTTGGATCTATGCTGTGTTGTACTGTGATAAAGAGGTACCTCAGTGTTGTAGTGGTAAAGAGGTACATCAGTGTTGTACTGTGATAAAGAGGTACCTCAGTGTTGTACTGTGATAAAGAGGTACATCAGTGTTGTACTGTGATAAAGAGGTACATCAGTGTTGTACTGTGGTAAAGAGGTACATCAGTGTTGTACTGTGATAAAGAGGCACCTAGTCAATCAGATTCCTGCAACCTACTAAACTAAGATTCCAATTCATTTTCAACAATGTCCAATTATGGCTTTCACTAAGTTTACAACAATCCCTTTCTCCTACCAACTTACAGATTCGAGTTTTCAGCTGCTTTACAGCGCAACATGGTTGTTGTCCAATCACCGCCTTCATTTGAAACTGGCAGTCAAGGAGCTGGAGCCTCCCGCGATAATTACGACAGCTCATCAGCCGATGGAGACCACACGCTTTCAGTGTTCATGAAGGGCTCTCCTGAAGCCATTAGGTCCCTCGTGACAGCAGACAGTGTCCCAGCTGACTTCGATAGTGTCCTAGCAGCCTTCACCAGAGAGGGATTGCGAGTGTTGGCTTTAGCATCAGGCAACGTATCACAGGTACAATCAGGCAACGTATCACAGGTACAATCAGGCAACATATCACAGGTACAATCAGGCAACATATCACAGGTACAATCAGGCAACGTATCACATCAGGTACAACCAGGTTCTGACAGTCTAGGCAGGATACTAGTAGAAGTTAAAACAGCAGTAAGGAACTTGCCCTTTTACTCATGATGGTAATATGAGCACTTCATATTGATACATGCGTCATAATCTAGGGCCTTAGTGCAGTTAGTCTCCACTGTCATTACCACTAAAGGTACATCTGGATCAACTGGACAAGTGGGGAATGGCAGATATTGAGCAAGCGATACCCCTTCATCTGGTAGGGCTTGCTGTGATGGCAAACCCTTTGAGACCAGACTCAGCTTCAGTGGTGCATAAGCTGCAAGATGCAGGGATCAGGACAGCCATGGTAACAGGTGAGCAAATTATCTCTGTAGCTGGGGGACAGCTAGGTGGGTATTGATTGCTTTGCACCCATAGCCTTACTCTCACATGCACTTGTGTCTGCATAGTGACCAGGTGTACTGTTTGTGACAGGTGAGTGCTGAAGAATGGAAGGATTAGATCCTAAATCGAAATGCCTTCTTAGCTTGCAGGGCTAGAATCTTGTTGTTACATTTGAGTGCTGTTAGGACTCTGCCTCACTGCTCAGTTAAGAGGTAGTGTCAGGGTGAACCTCTTCAGAAGTTAGAGCGAATGACATGTCATACTACAGACCACAATGGACATGCTTCTTGAAGTACCATGATTTTGGAAGGTTGTGGGATAGTGCCTAGTGCTGCTTATTGGTGCTTGAATGTGGCCTCTGTTGAGGTTATGACTGTGACCTCTGTTGAGGTTATGACTTTGACCTTTGTTGAGGTTATGACTGTGACCTCTGTTGAGGTTATGACTGTGGCCTACCGCAACCCGCCTGTTCCTGTGCCTCTTGATCTCAGATCATGCATGCCGACGCCTTTATGCCCTCATCTGTTTACATAATCTTATATGCCATGCTTTAAATTACTATGGACCCATCCTCAGCAATGTGTTGTAAGCAGCTACTGCACAAACTGCACCAACTGCTTCCCCGCCCGTCCCTCCCAGGCGATCACTTGCGCACAGCAGTGAGTGTGGCTCACCTCTGTCACATCATGCCTTCAGACAAGCCAGTGGTAATGGTGGATGCAGTGCTGGTAGATACCACTAGTGGCAGTACACAGACAGCTACTCCTACAGAAGTAGCTGAAAGTGGGGGGAGCAGTGCTGTGCCCCTTGTTCGTGCTGGTATTCCCTCTGCAGAGAGCGTCAGTAGCAGTCTCCATTTTCAGCTGTCCATCTTACATGTTGATGGCACAGTATCAGGGGTACCCTCCGCATCAGCTGCTGCAGTGTCAGTGGCTGAGGGGCATCTCCAATGCGCTGTTACTGGCAAGGGCTTCTGCAGGTACAAAGATGTTGCCCGTCAAATAGGTTCTGGCATTGCAACTCTAGGGGGGTAACGTTGCTCTCAACCTTCCAATAAGGACAAACAAAAAAATGATGATAGTGAGATAAGATCAATGAATACAGGAATGCTTGCATTGCCTCTTAGATGTAGCTCCCTACAGACTAAGTCAGCTGCTTTCATGAAATCTGGGGGCCCTGCTAGCATTAGAAGAGCGACCTGTACTGCTGATATGCTTCTGCTTAATTGCAGGTTAATGGAAGGCATCCCAGAGGATCAGGGTCTGTTGTTTGCCTGTTTATATCGTGCCTCAGTGTTTGCCCGCATGTCCCCTGACAACAAAAGGGACCTCATGAAGCTTTTGGGAGCAGGTGTGGAGTCAATGCCGAGGTGTCCACACTTGGGCTTACACGTTGGGTTCTGTGGTGATGGTGCCAATGACTGTGGGGCACTGAAAGCTGCACATGTGGGAGTGTCTCTGTGTGAGGCTGAGGTGAGCAGCTCTGTGAAGGCTGTTAGCCTTGCCTCATGAAGGCCCTTCATAGGCAGCTGCACTAGCTCTGCACAATATCTGTTGACGCCGTTTAAGTTTTAACACAACACTGGCCTTATTTTCATCATTTGAAGGCCTTACTCATGCTCCCCTCTTTATCTCAGCGTATGCCTTACTCATGCTCTCCTCTTTATCAAAGCGTAGGCCTTACTCATGCTCCCCTCTTTATCAAAGCGTAGGCCTTACTCATGCTCTCCTCTTTATCTCAGCGTAGGCCTTACTCATGCTCCCCTCTTTATCAAATTGCAGGCCTTACTTATGCTCTCCTCTTTATCAAATTGCAGGCCTTACTCATGCTCTCCTCTTTATCAAAGTGCAGGCCTTACTCATGCTCCCCTCTTTATCTCAGCGTAGGCCTTACTCATGCTCTCCTCTTTATCAAAGTGCAGGCCTTACTCATGCTCCCCTTTTTATCTCAGGGTAGGCCTTACTCATGCTCCCCTCTTTATCTCAGCGTAGGCCTTACTCATGCTCTCCTCTTTATCAAAGTGCAGGCCTTACTCATGCTCCCCTCTTTATCTCAGCGTAGGCCTTACTCATGCTCCCCTCTTTATCTCAGCGTAGGCCTTACTCATGCTCCCCTCTTTATCAAAGCGTAGGCCTTACTCATGCTCCCCTCTTTATCAAAGCGTAGGCCTTACTCATGCTCCCCTCTTTATCAAAGTGCAGGCCAACCAACAGAACTCTTACTTGACTGTTGTCTACATGCACAGGCCACTCAATCATACTATCATCTTTCAAATTTCATCTATAATTTGGTGTAGGCCTCAGTTGCGGCGCCAATGACCAGCAAGCACCAAAGCATTGCTTCCATGCTAATAGTGGTAGCTGAGGGAAGGTGTAGCCTGATGGCCACATTCCAGATCTTCCAGTTCATCATTGCTTACGCCATGGTGCAAGCATTCGAGACAAACCTCATGTACACTTATGCCATCAATGTCGGTAACTATCAGGTGGGAGAAGCTATTTGAATCAATGATCTGTTAAGCACAGTCGTATGGGTCATAGCGACCTATTGGGTCATAGCAAAAATATGTGGCCTATGTTTCAACGCACTCATCATACTTGGCACATAAATTTGTAATGCTATGCTCTGAAGGATCAGCGGAACCTTCTGATGTCTTCTCTGTCCTTTCTGATGGTTTGCAGTACTTGATTCAAGACCTATTCTTCACCACAGTACTGGCAGCATTGATGGGATACACTGAGCCTAGGTGAGCTGATGGGATACACAGAGCCTAGATGAGCTTACAGTTTTTAATAAGAGCCAGATCATGCAGCATCATTTATAATGATCAGAAGGTGCGAACACAGGATTATGGCGGAATGGGCAATGATGTAGAAACTAGCAGTAGTGCATCATGTTTATTTAGGTCTTTAACTTGACCACTAAGTCTTCAGCTTGTAAGTCTCAGTTTATTGATTATTGCATTTTGAGCATACATGCCATGCTAGCTTCAAGCTACAAACTACCCAAGCTTTGAGGCAGTTTTATGCCCTGTGTATTTGTCCTGATATTCCCTCTACACCGCTGCTCTCACAGATCAGATTTGTCGCGTCATCGGCCTGTGAACCGCATCATGTCGCTACCCCTGGCTGTGTCCACCTCCCTGCAGCTCATTGTCATTGTGGCGTTCCAAATGTTTGGTCTGCTGATGCTGTCGCAGCAACCTGGTTATGTGGCAACCATAGGGTCCCCAGATCTCACTGACTCTCAGGTGAACAATGACAAGGTGCAGTACACAGTGAGCATGTAAGCACTCCAGGGATCATGACAAGGTACAGTATGTAGTGAGCATGTAAGCACTCCAGGGATCATGACAAGGTACAGTATGTAGTGAGCATGTAAGCACTCCAGGGATCATGACAGCAGGGTACAGTATGTAGTGAGCATGTAAGCACTCCAGGGATCATGACAGGGTACAGTATGTAGTGAGCATGTAAGCACTCCAGGCAGGGTACAGTATATAGTGAGCATGTAAGCACTCCAGGGATCATGGCAAGGTACAGTATATAGTGAGCATGTAAGCACTCCAGGGATCATGACAGCAGGGTACAGTATATTGTGAGCATGTAAGCACTCCAGGGATCATGACAGCAGGGTACAGTATATAGTGAGCATGTAAGCACTCCAGGGATCATGACAAGGTACAGTATATAGTGAGCTTGTAACCACTCAATGAGGGCCCTGTATGCCAGGTAGTGTATTATGACCTTGCTGTTGCTGCTCCTCTCAAGAGGCATCAAATTTTGAGCATGTGTTGCACATGTCCTGCTCAATATGTGTTGCACATGTCCTGCTCAATAAACAACACTTAGAAGACAACGGCGATAGATGAATGTTCTTGTTTTCTTTTTCTGCTTGCAAGTACAAACGGATATTCAGCTCAACCAACTGCATCAAGAAAGTTCATTTTCTGACTGCAGGCCCCTGAAAATACAACGACTTATATCATTGTCCTGGCTCAATATGTAATCCTTGCCTTGGTTTTCAATAAAGGGAAGCCTCATCGCAGTCCATTGTACACAAATTATGCCCTTCTGGCTGTCCTTGTGGCTCAGGTAATACTAATGAAGGCAGATTAACAAATAGTTTTGTCATAAAGACAATGGTCGTTGGGCCATACTCGCAACAGTACTTCTAGGGTCTAATAGGGATTATAATGCGCTTGTAGTAGTATTTTTTCACTGGATGATGACATGAAACTGCCTGCACCATTAATAATGATTATTCACTATAATGCTTTGCTGCCGAGCTCATTAGGTTACTGTGTTGTTCATTGCAGGGCGTCTTTGTTCTGTACTCCTTGTTCAGTGTGGATTGGTTCAATGAGCATGTTCAAGACCTGGTTGGCAAAGACAGCGTCTTGACCACAAAGTTCAGGGTAGAGCTTCTGTTGTTGATCTTGTTAAATGCTGTTGCTGCCTTCACTGTGGAGAGCATGTCAAGTGTGGTGGTGGCTTTGATCAGAAGATACCGTCCTCTGTCACCTACTCAGCTCCTACATTCATCTGAGTCCACAGGGAGCCGCTCAAGCAATGTGGACATATCCTCATAAATCATGCAGCCACTATGTGACACTCTTTTCTAGTGTGATAATGTCCTCTTCTTTATTGGGGCATCATCATCATCATTTGAGTATAATTAGTATGATAAATAAGTAGTAATAATTATATAGCAAATGCCTTATGGTTATTTGCTGCAGTAGCCGCTCATTGTAATATCCGCTTGGATCACTTTGTTATGGATATTATGGATTGGCTATTGTACTTATTTTTGTTAGCATTTGTAGTGGTCATATACCCACTACTGAGTATTACTTATTTCCAGTTTATATAGATATTAAATATTACAAATATATTTAATAATATTCGAGTATTTTTCTAGACATTCTTGTAATAAGTCTTGACAATTCGAAATTGACATAAAGAATGTCAAAAGACACCTAAATTCAGATTCCAGTAATTCCGGATTCTAGATTCATGATTCATGCCAAATGCTGAGGTGACTAACATTTGGCGGCTAGAGATCCTACTACAGGTTACAGGTTTACAAGTCTTTAAAAGACATCTAGTCAAGCTCAAGGCCAGACTTAGCCAAGTTATTCCATCAGGTTCATCACCTGACTGGCCCATAATATATATCAAACGCCAAAGCTGGACATCAGATCTACTGTCGTTCCAAGTAAGTCAACGTTCTACCTATAGGACTTGAGTCTACTTCACATATTAGCAAAGCTGGTCACATTATGAACACATTACTAGATATGTGTTTACCATGGACGATGGAGGCTACGACGACGACAACAGGTTTGCGTCTTTGATTCGTACTCGATCCATTCTATTGATTTAATTGATTACAAGAATATACCTTGTACTCTAGTGCCACGATTATCTCCCTGTTGCCTTAGCAGATCAGCACCCTTTAGCCTCATTCAAGATCTCATGCATTACTAGCATTACATGCATGGGAGTGCACTAAACTGTGATGCATGTTGGATGCCATATTCTAGGTTGTCATTACACTAGTTGTCACTTAGTCATGAATATAGCTCTTCATAATTATGGATGTTGTTGCGCATAGATGTCCCGAAGTCACCAGCCAGTTCATCATATTTAACTGCTATCTCAGGTATCTGCAGGGTCTCAAATGTGTCTCAGGTATCTGCAGGGTATTCTCAAAGGTATCTTAGGTATCTGCTGGGTATTCTCAAAGGTATCTCAGGTATCTGCAGGGCATTCTCAAAGGTATCTCAGGTATCTGCAGGGCATTATTCCTAAATCTATATTAGATTAATTAGATACATCTGGGTAAACGCGTTGGAAAACTTGGGGTCCTTTGGCGGAGCTGATTGATTGATGCCGCTATGGTCGTTTATCGCAATAGTTACCTCGCAGATAACTTAAGCGTTTCATTTGGTATATCTATACCGTTCCTTCTATCAAGTAAACGAGTGATTGCCTATACCGGCTCAGTATTATTAAAACGTGCTTACGCACTTATTAAGTAGAAAGGAAGTAAAGGAAGGGCATTCTACAATTTGATGGCCATTGATGAACTGCTGTCCAAAATGCTAGGCTAAAATGCTAATAATTATAAGAGTGCTACTGGGATCATCTGCAAACAAGCAAAGATGAGCTTCTACTTCTGCCTCCCCTGAGCTTCCTATCTTCTCAAATCTTTTGGAGTTGCTCAGCTACTGAAGGCTTTCCTCTAGTATCCTGCAATAGCAACAAACCATGAACTTGTCACTTAGTACTAAACCTTATCCACAAGTTTCCTTAATTCAATTGATACCTCTATGTTGTCATCAGGTATGCCATGCTCCTTATCGTATGCCGTTCCCTTGTCTCGCACATTGTTCATGGCTTGCATGATCAAGGCCCACACCTTTGTACTTACTGCATCTTTGGCTGCTTTCCTCTCAGCTGCAGACAGGCCAGCCAACCTCAAAGTTCCAGCTCTACTGATCTCAGTCTGAACTCATGAAGGGATCATTTTGAAAACACTTTCAGTTTATCATGATTATGTTGCACTTGTTCAGCACACCTGTTCTGCCTCATAATGCAGAGTGTCTCTTGTCAACTCCTCTGCTTCTTTAGCAATTCCTACACAATAAAACATGTGAAATTCATTGAAGCAAGATATCAAGGTAGTCTTGAGAAGATTCTCTATTGAAATGAAGCTGTCAATCTTCAGCACCTGCAAGATTAAAGTATGAAATTGGCTTTGAAGTCATAACATAACATCTCATGCTCATACCTCATGCAAAAACTTATTCACAAGGGGCACATGCTCCTCTGCTGCTTGGGTCGGCATTTCAAAAGATAAGCTGGGGTTCCTGATCAGATTAAAGCTGGGGTTCCTGATCAGATTAAAGCTGGGGTTCCTGATCAGATTAAAGCTGGGGTTCCTGATCAGATTTAACTCCTTAGCTTTCTTCCGGATGATATACTTAGCAGAAGAGGTATTTCTGTTGGTCTTGTACAATAAGGCGGGCGCTGCATTTTGCGCCATGACACCGCCACTGCAAGCAAGGCAATACATCAAATACACCAAATATATTAAGCATTCAATATGCGTAAGATTGAATGAACAGTATTGTTTTAATGCTGCCTGCAACTTTCACATTATTATGCAACTGTGCATCCTGCATCAACTCTCCGCTGTTTTAATACAATTGCTGAGAGTTTGATCCTGCAAGAGGTGATGGCACATAGGCTGGGCAGGCTGAGAGTACTGGGTTTTTAACTGCAGGTGCATTTTGCATCATTCTGGCATGATATGTGCTTTAGTGGAAGGTGCCCTCAAGAAATTTACAGTCAATGCCTGTTGATAATAGACACTCCACAGCTGGGTAGCCGCCTTCCTTATCAGCAAACAGATCATACAGTTTTTTGATGACAGGTGAGGCCGTCGCGTGAGGACAAGCCTTGTCAATAACATCATGGAGCTGATTTATAGCAGATTTCATCATCTGCTCAATTATGAATTAATGTTGGTGAAGTAAAAAATATCACCAGCCTTGCACAAAGATGCGATTCACTACTTAATATACTGGCAGAAAACATGGATTCCATAATCCATATCCTGTTGCAAGTAAAATCATCATCTACATTACCTGCTGCTTTTGCTACAGAATGATTTTCCAATCTTGACATTTTGACTCTGGGTATTGACTAAAGTAAATGAAGTATGTGTGAAATAATGCTAAGCTCCTTATCTGTTGTACATAAATGAATAAGAGCTTGTCGTAGTCAAAGAGCAGACAGATGCCCGTTAAGTTTTTCATACTTAATGATACTCTGACAAAGTCGACTTTGTCACAGTATCATGGAATGTGGACTGTGTGAACATTTAATTTTTGTCTTTGCGTGAAGCAGCATCATTGTTCAGAATACGCTTTATATTTTGTATTAATTATGCAATGAACCCTCAGAGACAGGCAGATGAAACTCACTCGGGCTCATCTCCTGGTGAGGACTTTCTTGCGCTTTTTAACGCACCAATCACACAAGCTAATCCTCACAGCATTGAAGAGGCTTTGGGCTTTCAAGTAAGAAAGATTTGATATTGTTTTGAAAGCATATTGTTAACACTTAATACTAAAACACTGCCATATTTAATGTGCGATATATCCTGCTTATTTAGTTCTTTTTCACACGATGACTCGTTTATTTGTTACTCTACCTCGCAGACGCTTATCCTCAAAGGATCCCTAGTCTCAATGCAAACTCATTTGACTGGGATCATGGCAGCAAAAACAATCATGGCTGAGGGGGCGAGGCGTGCTGTACATAATGCTGGCTCCGTAATTACTGTACAATTGCATATCGACGGCAGCCCCTACACGTGTTCTCTTTCTTATGATGAAAGCCACCCTAATTCCTTGCCCATGCTTAAAGGCATAGGAGGTTATAAGAGACACTCCTTGGAAGTTCTCTTTGCCAAGAAAGTAACAAGGAATCATATCAGAGGATGCATCCAGCAAGCGCCAATGCCTTGGAGCCACCACTGATGACCTGGTTGTGTGTGATGAGGTAATACCTTGGAGCTACCACTGATGACCTGGTTGTGTGTGATGAGGTAATGCCTTGGAGCCACCACTGATGACCTGGTTGTGTGTGATGAGGTAATACCTTGGAGCCACCACTGATGACCTGGTTGCGTGTGATGAGGTCTCATCTACAGGCTGTTTTGGCAGATGTAGTACCTTGTTCTACACAAAGCACTAGTGAATCAGCAGGACTTAGTGGGAAAAAGCAGGTTGTGGCAGCTCAAGTGAACAACAAAGAGCTTCTACCAACAAGTGCTTTTGAAGCGGCTGTCCTTAGTGCTGACCAATTGTTGTTCTACAGCAAAGTGCTTGCTTTCTTGTCCAATCAGGTACTCATGTTCAGGATGCTTCCAGGTATTAGAATAGTTTTCTATATATTTGCTGTGTTGCAGCATTTTGGTCCTTAAGACACAATTACTTTCTTTCCTGCAAGGAAATGATACAAGAATTGTTATCCTCAGATTGCAGGACCTAGGAGATGTCAAAGCCCTAGCTTCAATGTCTGATTTCATGACTCCGGCGGAGAGTTCCCTTGCTTTGAAGCAGTCTGGATACATAGCATTCCCTGCCAGGTTTATGGAATATTTGACTGCAGCTGGTTTTACTTCTTCAGATTTCTGCTTAGAGCTGTCTGAACTTGCTCCAGACACCTCATTGTTTACTAGCTACCAGGTTGAAGGGGAGACGATTAGCATTGAACCTGCTGGTGATCAGCGCCGCTATGTGCAATTGAATGAGAGTGCTACTGTGCAAGAGTTGAAAGAAGGGAACACGCTTGATCGAGCGACATTGACCAAGGTAATTATAAACATTGTATTATATTGCTTGATATATGATTTGAATAGCATAACTACTGCTTTGTTAATTTTGATATTACGTTGCCTTGATCCCATCGTTTACTCACATTTAATTCTGCATTGAATCTCTCCTCTTGCAAGTTTGAAGAGGTCCTTCATGCTGTTGACAAGACAGGCGGAGATGTGTGGTCCTTCATGCCTTTCCTTCGAACCCTTTATGAGATAACCAGCCCATCACTGATACTCAATGCCAATCCAAGAAAGGGACACACTCTGGTTGATGGCAGCTGGCACGTTGATGGCCCCCCTGGTGAAAACTTTTATGTAGCAGTGATCCCTACTGACACATTGCATCTTGATGTGGTGCCAGGAAGCCACCACATTGTTGGAAGGTATGCAGAAGCTATTCCCAAAACAATCGCAGCAAGCTGGGCATATGTGGAGAAGCTCTCAAAGCATACACATCGGTAGGAATTTATGTGTTGTGATCAGAAGGGTCTTATGACTAAATTATGATATCAGTATATCTGATGTGCAAACTTTTCATCTTGCGCAGACACCTAGTGAAGGAAACAAACTTTTGTACAAGGCAGCTGAGGCTGATGCTTCTAAAGCTCATGAGGCATTACAGAATGCGAAAGAGGTTGAGAAGGTATCCAGGGATTTCTTTCCTTTCACATTTGGCCGCCTTCAATCTATAAGGTTCACATTGAATGCTGGAGAGGCTTTCATGATGCATTGTAACACATTTCACCACAGCGTGAAAGCTCGTGTAGATTTTAACAATCATGTTATCCCTGCGCCTAGTCGTCTCCACCTGGTCATTCAGCCTCAAGGTTCTAAACCTGATTTGCATGCGGACAGAGAGCCCACAGCCCATCCCGTGGAGTGTTTAGTTCCATGTGTATCCAGCCATGCTTTCTCTTCTAAAATCTTGGAGCCCTTTAGGTCTTAAGGTCAACTATCACATTATTTTTTTTATGATATCAATCCATGTTCTAAATAAATAAATCGAGATCGGGCACAGTGATATTTAAAGCTGTATGTGAACAGGAAAGGTCAAGATTATGATTCAGAACCATGTGGAATAGATGACTGAGCAAGCAATGCAACAGTCATTCGCATGGGCACATGTCTCATTATGAGCCTCTTGACCTCCATGATGAAGGGGATGACTACATATATTCATTGGTCTGTAACTGAATTCATCATCAAACATCCCATGCTCTAAACCTGCTGAGCGTTCACTGGAACACATTTGACCTACACAAGGGGATTTGAGTGAGGCAAATGTAAGTACAATCCAGATTGTCAAATTCAAGCATCCATGTCAGTCAGTTCTAAATGTACTGTTCGAGACCATGTGCTACCAAATTAACCAGTTACAAAGTCCTCAAGATACAGAGCATGCTCATGAGGCATTTTTCCCCTTTTAAATTCGTGTATCTGAGCATCCCAGTTCCTCATCACTGCATGCGCGTTGACCGGGGTCACAAGAGGTCCTAGGAAGCCAAAATCAAAAGAGATGGGGGGCGCTTGAATAGATAGCAGCCAGGAGTTCTGGTCAACTGGAACACAGACGGACACGAGAAGGAGCAGACTAAGGAGCAGACAGGAGCCTTTTGTCACGGAGAATAGCTGCGCTGGGCTTATGGCTGCGCTTAGCCTCATTGTAGCATAAGGAGCTCCACTGGCCTCCAAGCTGGCTCCTCCTCCTTAGCTGCAGAGGACTAGACTGTCCTCTTTACTTAAAAAGGGCTGAGAAACTACCTTCTGATTCTGGTTAAGAAGATATTCAGCTAACAATTGATTCGATACGTGATCTGCTCACCTTGGGTGCTTCTAAACTGTGACAACTCAGTCAAATTACCTCCCTTAGCCAGATCTATGTATTAGCTTGAGGCGAGACCACTGGATCCTTAGGATAAGATCAGGGGTCGAGTCGGCTGAGCTGTTGAGCTGAGCCTTGGATGTTTAATCTAGTTTTAAGACTATTTAGGTCTATTTAGTGAGACTTAGAGTATCTCGAGTTATGTCTAAGGGTGCAGCTACTATGTTAGCGAAATGCTTAGACTTAGACGAATTAGGAAGACTAGTTTTAGGAGATTTATATGACTTAAATAAGAGAGGGGTAAAGTAAAGAATGCAGAGCCCTACTGGCTTCGGCCTTAATACAATAAGGGGTTCAGGGTTCTGATCAAACGATATATCATCACTAAAATAATATGTATACTTATATATTATAGACTAGCTGACAGGACGCTCACCACCTCCTGCTTATGTTGCTTTATAAGATTATTGAAAGAACCTATCTATCTAAGTTAAGGGCTACTGTGCGGTCATACGCCCGGTTCACCCTATCACTGTGACACTTTACCTATCATAGCAAAGATCATATTTGTAGATGTCTAGGGAGATATCTGCTTTGAGACATCTCACAGGGTTTCTTGAAAGATACCTCATGGTTTTCCTCAAATACAAAAACTTGAGAGAAACCGGCATACCCATTCCATGGAAACCCTAGGGAGATCTTACCCCCTCCCCCCTCTGTAGGGCTGGACTGAATTGACTGCATCTCTGAAATGTCTACAACCCTGTTGTCCAAACTTTTGTTGGTTCACTAATTGTAGAGTTTCATTAAGCACCCCTACAGTATTGCTTAGAGAGATTGTGCTGCCTTCAGAGATGAGACCACATCATGTTATGAGATACTAGTATTATACCCTGATTGAACACAACAGCACAAGCAGGCTACTGCCACATCTGATTCCACATCCTTTTGAAGTGAAACAAATTGCTGGTAATCTCATATTCATACCTCGAATCATCATGGATTGCAATCATCAATGTCTTGATGAATAATGCAAATTGCATCACTCTATAATTGCTTTAAATAGAAGCAGAGCTTCTAATCATTGATGAAAGTAATGAAAGTTACAAGAGCTGAATGATAAAAAGCTTTTGAAGCAATGCTTATCGACACCTACAGTACGACCATAATTCTGCTCAGATTTCTTTTGTTATATACACCACATACTTGTTCATACTTGTTCTTTCATTACAGGTGACTTCTTGATCCGTCCTGAAGGTAGTACTCACATTCATTAAGCAAGGACAGGTTCTGCAATAAGGCCTAGTTGTTATCAAGGATTATAAGACAGTTGTTATCAAGGATTCAGGTCTTGCTGCATCCAAGCTCCACTCTCACTGTCTATCCATAAAGACTCTCTCACATTCTCAAACAGCTGCACATAGTCCACTAACTCCACACGCATCACAACCAAGCAGAAGTCATCTAACGGAGTTTCCTACACATCAGGAAAGGATTTCAAGTAAAGAAAGGGTCCTGAATAGATCATATACTTCTCAGTCACAACTACCAATCATCACCACAATGTGAATAATACATCAAGATAGCTCCATTGTTCATACAATGGGAGTGATTGCTCACACCTGCGGCCCTGGCGCAGGCTTGGTGAAAGCAGACGGATCCTGAACCCTAACCTCACGAGGCTGAGGCCAAGTAAACTGTGACCTCCCAGAGTTTGACATGTTGGACCAAGCCAGCTGCCTTGCCTACCAGAAGATTTTGAGGAACCCGTTTTGGAAGATCCAGCATCACCAGCAAGTCATGAGACAAAACGCTTTGACCATGATGATGAGAAATAAAGCTAGAGACCATCAGCAATTAGCACTTCCTCAGTACACAGTTCCTTATAAATAAGACCCCAACTCCAGGATGTGAGATGTTCCTCACCTCCCTCAACTGCTGGTCTTGGTGATCTGCACCTACAACTGTGAGTTGGCCGCTGATCCTGTACTGCTCCCTACTGATTGGGAAGTACCAACATGCTTCTGCATTAGGATTGTGTGCAACCTCCTCCACCTGCAAGATATTGTCATGACTGTATGTTATGAGCTTGGGTATGGCCATGCCATGCTTCCCCTCCCTATAACTAAACCAAACTCAAGATCATCTTATGATGATGTCAGATGGACAATGCAACATGTGAAGCCTGAAGGCCTGAAGCAGCAACGCTTGAAAAGATCAGACAATGCCTCCTAGGTACATTAGGTAATAAGGGAGTTCTCTTTCTAGGAAGACAATGCCTCTTAGGTACATTAGGTAATAAGGGAGTTCTCTTTCTAGGAAGACAATGCCTCTTAGGTACATTAGGTAATAAGGGAGTTCTCTTTCTAGGAAGACAACACGATTTCTTGATGAGGAACTTCTTGTAAGAGATTGTCGAAGACAGATATTCATCTTGTTAGACAGACTTTTTCAGCAAGATGCAATTTTGAAACATGATCAGTGTCTCCCAATCTTCCATAACATACCTTTTTACTCCTTCTGTCAGTCACAAAGGTGAGGTCATCGCCCACTCCAAGGAAGCCCCTGTTATTGCGGTTAAAACAACCATAAGCAGTTATTGCGGTTAAAACAACCATAAGCAGTTATTGCGGTTAAAACAATCATAAGCAGTTATTGCGGTTAGAACAATCATAAGCAGTTATTGCGGTTAAAACAATCATAAGCAGTTATTGCAGTTAAAACAATCATAAGCAGTTATTGCGGTTAAAACAATCATAAGCAGTTATTGCGGTTAAAACAATCATAAGCAGTTATTGCGGTTAAAACAATCATAAGCAGTTATTGAGGTTAAAACAATCATAAGCAGTTATTGAGGTTAAAACAATCACAAGCAGTTATTGAGGTTAAAACAATCACAAGTCTGAACTATTGAACACATAGTGATTATATTCATCCACAAATAGTGCTATCAAGTTGATTGGCTTTAAGAGGTTTAAGAAGTGACAACTAAGGATAATCCTTAGAGTAGCAAGCTGCGGTGGGCCTGCGTCTTTTTCCCTGAACTCTGTACATGTAGGTAACGTTTTTCTGCCATTTGTGAAACAAATGCTTCTATGATGTATAGCTTGTGATATGCCGACCTGAACACCACTGTACGGTTCGCTGGCTTCCCGTCCACTTGGATTGTTGCTAACTGGACATACTTGGCGTAAGCAAGAGACTTATTCTGTTCCAGAGAATTTAGTAGCTTCTTCTTCCATGGGGCACCCAGGAGGCTGAGGGGCGTGGTCATGCTACTCCTGACATTCTCAGAAGTGTCTGGTTCATGTTGTAGGTTCCAGCAGGGTTTACAGTACTGCCGACCTCAAGTGGCAGAGAGTTTTGTGTAGATATCTCTGCTAGGGCATCATAGTAGAAAATATCCTGATACCTATCCAAGGATTCTTTATATCTTGTGAGCGTCTGCTCTAAATGATGGATTATCGTAAGTTTTCGCAATTCGCATAGCGAACATACGTGATTCAATAGCTCATGTTGAACGAAAATACAAACAATGTCCATCTATCGCATTCTTCCTCTCACTGAAAGAGAAAGCACCTGCTAGGACATGATACGAAGCTATACAATGAAGGCACAAGAATTCATTATGGAGGACGTGTAGACGTAACGTCCATACCTTGTCGCCAATGAACCTGCTATTTACAATCCTGATCCCCATACTGCCATAGATATCGTCTTTAGGAGTCTTTTTGGAGCAGATATGCCAAGTGAAAACAGCCTGATGTGCAGCACAGAGTTGTTTCATAGGGACACATTTTGAAAGGATCACGTTGATCAGCAGTGAGTTGAGGCACATGAGACTCTCTGAAGGGCATGGGATCTAGATTGGAGCTGTTGCAAGCAGTATGATTTGAACAGTAACTTAGAATCACAGATCAGAGTAGAAGTTTGTGCACATTGTGCATGCAAGTCCCTCCCTAACAAACACCTGCTCATACTCATTTTGCTCCAATGAACTTTGTGCTACAAAACAGCTCACTCATCCATGATGACCGCAGGCTTGCTGATCATACAGAAACCCTAAACAGTACCTGAAACATGAAACAGTACCTGAAACATGAAATTTTCACATAATGTGCCGAGTTTTTCCCCATTATGCATTTAGTTCTTGCTTGTGACAGATTGCACATGGTGGCAGCCAGTTGTGCATGTTGATTATTGATGTGCTAATTCTACACAATAGGAGTCATTTAAGTTCAGGAATTTAGTACATTGTCTTCTCCTCACATTGAGAGAAATGGTCATTGTGTTTCCCTTAAAGCAATGCTGCTGAATTATGGCTCCTATGCAAACAGGCAAAACATGCACATGTCTTCTGAACAAAGTTGCATATGACGAATCATTTGTTAGTACAATAGTACAGTATTCAGCTTGTGGTAAGACTTTCCACATGCTAAAATGTGGTCTGTATTTCTGTGTGCTGCGGACTTCAAGATCTGCCCTCTTTCTTTCTCAGAAATCATTTGGATGAGTCCTCAAGAGCAGTCAAATAGAGTTCTTGTTTCATGAAGCTTACAGCCCCACCAAATAACCTCCTTTTAGATTTTCTGTCATGTTGTTTGAAAATGATATGAAATTTAGAACTTAGAGCAAATGAGCTCTTACGGAACTCTCAAATAGGTAAGTAGGTATGTAGATAATGAAGACTTCATTAGTCTCAATACTGCTAAAACTACGAGTTTTTATTGCAAATCTAAACACGTAGGTACCTAGGGTAGCAGTTGCAGAAAATCTTGTAGTTTTGCAGCATGCAGTACCCCTACAGCCTGAGAAATGATGATAAATGTGGTTTTAGTGGGTCAACAACCCCCTGATGCTTTAATAGGAAGATTTTGTCCGACTCGTTTGTTGAACACGTTTGGGGTTCGTACAGGGTTCATGTTCTTTTAAACGCAAATGGGCAGTTTCTCTATAACAAGCAATGTCAATTGTGCAACTTGTGAATGCGATAATCTCTGTATATTTGAGTAATGTGATTCAGATTCTTTACCACATGTGTGATCACTGAGAATGTTCTCAACCAGGAGCAGAGAAAGAAATGTTGGCACACTGATTGCACTACTACTGTTAACGATTTTGGCAGCTTCTAATCTTATCGGCTTATGGCTCTTCTCGTCTGGATTCTTGACAACTCGAGTTGAGCTGAAAGACAGAAGTCTTCAGAATTCCTCTGAGACTTTAAGACATTTTGATAAAGTTGTACTTATTATAGTTGATGCACTCAGAGTGGATTTCCTGTTTCATCAACATGGCTCTCCTCAGCTTCATCAGGGGCACTTGCCAAAAACCCTATCAATGCTGGAAAATGCTGTGAGCAAGGCCTTCTTATTAATCCTGTTTAAGAAGCATGATTAATGGGAATTCATAATCCTGCTGAAGGGTTATGTGTCCTCTATGGCTATGAAGTTCCGTGCTGATGTCCCAACCATCACTATGAGTCGTCTTAAAGCTTTGCTTACTGTGAGTTTCTGATTATAGTCATAGCTGAACCTCTCAGGCTCATCACCTGATGATAATACATAACATATTTTGTCCATGTAAGAGCAAAAGTGTGTGTAACCTTACAAAAGGAAAGGCACAGGATAATTTAGACAAAACCTGTGCCAATAAGTGCAGGGTGGAATTCCAACATTTCTCGACATTGGGAATAGCTTCTCAGCGACTGCTCTTGATGAAGATAATTTACTGGAGCAAATGATCACTGCTGGGAGGAAAGTGGTAAGGAGTTCATTGATGACAGAGGACCATAATTGAAGATGGCAGATGAGATGAGGGGGTGACTATGTAACTCATTATACATCAAACTGAAACTTATATTTCCATGCGTGGAATTAGTAAGACAGAAACACCCTAAACCCTAAAAGTTGGCTCATACACTCTCTGCTCCATCAGGCTTTCATGGGAGATGACACTTGGATGCAGATGGCGCCAAATGCCTTCTCTGCTGGTGCCTTCCCCTTTCCATCCTTCAACGTCCTAGACCTCCACTCCGTGGATGAGGGGGTCTGGCAGGTGAGCTAAAAGTGGTCAGCTTGTCAGCATGTCACAATATCATTTTCTGCAGGGATATCTGCTTCTCTGGCTGAGGAGTTGCAGAATTTTCGTCAACAGCTGTATAATGACATGATAGTGCCTAGTCAACAGTTGTATAATGACATGATAGAGCCTAGTCAACAGCTGTATAATGACAAGATAGAGCCTAGTCAACAGCTGTATAATGACATGAAAGTGCCTAGTCAACAGCTGTATAATGACATGATAGTGCCTAGTCAACAGCTGTATAATGATATGATAGTGCCTAGTCAACAGCTGTATAATGACATGATAGTGCCTTGTCAAGCCCATCAAGACTAAATCTAGATCCCATTGCGCAATATTCTGCCTTATTGGCTCAAGGCAGCTTGAATCACAATTCAAACATTCTGCCTTATTGGCTCAAGGCAGCTTGAATCACAATTCAAACATTCCTCGATTCCTTCATCCTTAACTGCAGCACCTACCATCCTACCTTCTGGATCCATCAAAGCAGTCATTTGACTTCCTGATCGGCCACTTCCTGGGTGTGGACCATGCTGGGCATGCACATGGCGTCAAAAGCAAGGAAATGGAGGAGAAGCTGACGCAATTAGATAGCTGGATTGAGCAGATAGCAGGTATAGAATTGTTGGATATAGCACCCTGCAGTCAGGACATGCTTACCGCCCTGCAGTCACTACATGCAAGGGAGCGGAGAAGACATCAGATTGCACATAAGTACTTCATAAGTTGTTTTTATATCTTTGTGGACAAATACCTTGCAACTGATGACTAAATACCGTGCAGCTGACTAAATAAGTTGTCAATATATTCCTTTATCCTGTCCATAAAAAACTCCTCTGAAAGCTCTGTTGTTGCTGGTTGCAGAGATGATGTTGGAAGGGTCCGGCCCAGGTGGACTTTATGAGCACTCTCTGCTGTTGGTGCTGGGTGATCATGGTCAGACCTTGTCTGGAGATCATGGAGGAGGTTCCACTGAGGAGACGGACACCCTCCTTCTTGCCTTCAATATGGGCAAGTGGTGGCAGGTGAGGGAGGAAGGAGACATGAGGAAACAGGCTTGCAGGGGTGTGGGGGATAGGGAGGCAAATCTGCAAGGAAGCAGTAGATGTAGCAAAACGAGTGCAAAGACATCCTCTGGAACAGACAGTCCTAGAGTGGTGTTAGATGTGCTGCCAGAGGCACAAGAAGAGCTTGCGCTTTCATCAGTTGTGAACGTTAGCTTAGACACCTCAGGTCTGGATCGCATCAGTCTGTTAATAGAAGGTCCATGGAGCACACAGTCAGCTGCAAAAGACCTATGTTCAGATGCACCTCCTGCCTCTTCACCCAGTACTGTGGCAAGAAGTACAGAGCCTGGCAGCCCTGACAACCTTCCACAAAGAACAAGCGTCCAAGTTGTAACAAGCAGCAGACATACCCACATTGGTTTGATGCCCCAAGTGGACTTTGCTGCCAGCCTGGCAGTGTCCCTGGGCCTTCCTATACCGTTTGGAAACATTGGGCGCATTGACCCTTCTTGGTGGAACATGGCATCTCCAATGGCACCCATATCTCCAATGGCACCCAAAACAGCAGCAGCAATTGATGGGACTTCATCAGCAGCAGTTGATGGGACTTCATCAGCAGCAGTTGATGGGACTTCATCAGCAGCAGTTGATGGGACTTCATCAGTAGCAATTGATGGGACTTCATCAGCAGCAATTGATGGGNACTTCATCAGCAGCAGTTGATGGGACTTCATCAGTAGCAATTGATGGGACTTCATCAGCAGCAGTTGATGGGACTTCATCAGCAGCAATTGATGGGACTTCATCAGTAGCAATTGATGGGACTTCATCAGCAGCAATTGATGGGACTTCATCAGCAGCAGTTGATGGGACTTCATCAGTAGCAATTGATGGGACTTCATCAGCAGCAATTGATGGGACTTCATCAGCAGCAATTGATGGGACTTCATCAGCAGCAGTTGATGGGACTTCATCAGCAGCAGTTGATGGGACTTCATCAGCAGCAGTTGATGGGACTTCATCAGCCAGGTCTTCTGGAGGAGCTTCAGGACTGACTCCTTGTCATGCAGAAGAAGAAGCACGAGCAATGAATCAAGCAGAACCTCCTCATTCTGCTACGTATTCAAAGCATCAGCATCTGCAAGGATTACATAGTTGGACGCAACAGGATGGGTCAGAGATACAACACCCCTCAAGTGTGGATGACTTTCCCAGAGTATTGCCTGAGAATGTCCTCCCAAATCCGCTCCAGACTTATGAGCACGCACTAAGATGGAATGCCAAGCAGGTATGTAAGCCTTTCCCAGAGCATTGCCTGAGAATGTCCTCCCAAATCCGCTCCAGACTTATGAGCACGCACTAAGATGGAATGCCCAGCAGGTATGTAAGCCTTTTCCAGACTACTTCCAGATGCAGTACAAAGTACAATGAAGGATGCAGTACAGAGCAGGGTACGGCTGCTGTATGTGTAATGAACAGGTGTAGGCTCCTGACATGATAGCACTTTTGTTGGTGATGATGGAGTCAAGAGTGCTGTGCTTTGGAGCCATATCATGAATATTTCCACCAGGCCCTTGTGCTGGAAATGACAGAGATAGAGCAGTTAGTGCTGCTATTGCACAGTGTAATGAGTAATGTCATGAGTAATTAATGACAGAGATAGAGCAGTTAGTGCTGCTACTGCACAGTGTAATGAGTAATTTCTCAAGTTGTTATCTCCTCTACCTTTATATTCACCGCTACTATCTCCTCTACCTTTAGGTTCACCGCTACTATCTCCTCTACCTTTAGGTTCACCACTACCTAAACACTTATGCTGCTCGTGCTAGACTACCAAAGAGAGAATTGGCGGCCTCCAACAGCTTGTTTGAGGCTGCAATGCTTTCTGGAACCTCCGCCTCAACCACCACTCAGGAAGGGCAAAAGGCGGATACTGCATTTAAAACATGCTACTCCTCTACTCTTCAGCTTATGCTTTACTTGGAGCAAGCTGCTGCACTAGCCAGAGACAAGTTCTGCCGCTTTGACATCGCGACTATGATTCTGGGCTGTGTGGCAATGTTGGGAGCATTGAGCCTGCATGGGGCAGTGCTGACATGGTGAGGCCCTGCATTGAGCCTGCATGGGGCAGTGCTGACATGGTGAGGCCCTGCATTGAGCCTGCATGGGGCAGTGCTGACATGGTGAGGCCCTGCATTGAGCCTGCATGGGGCAGTGCTGACATGGTGAGGCCCTGCATTGAGCCTGCATGGGGCAGTGCTGACATGGTGAGGCCCTAGATTAAGCCTGCATGGGGCAGTGCTGACAAGGTGAGACCCTGCATTGAGCATGCATGGGGCAGTGCTGACATGGTGAGGCCTTGCCCTAAAAACATTCAACATGCCTCCACATTCACAAATCTGTACAGGTTGCTGTACTCATGGTTAATGCAGCATTCTACTGTGTTCATAGCTTTAGGGGGGAACATGAGTTGCACTGCTACTGCATGTATGTTTCACAACTCTGTTATAGACAATCCAGTCCTACACAGCTGTCTCAGACAGTTCTTGCTTCCTCCTCCAGGCTGGCACCTGCTGGGAGCTGGGCGTACTGGATACGTACTCCAGAGTGCCTGACAGCTGCGTTGTTGAGTATCACTCACGCATGCTCCCTATTTGGAGTGACATGGATCATGGGGGAGGGCAAGGTGTCGTGCATGATGGTGGGCACCATGGTGGTAGTCATTTGGATCATGTCAGTGTACAGGAGCTTTATTCAGGATCCAGCAGTACATCACCACGAGTTTAATGCCCATGCCCCATCAAGTCAGCCTCTGCAGCACCAAGGTAGAGATCAGGGCAAGCTGCGCCACTCACCTGCCCCTGATGCCTCCTTGGACATCAACCACAAGAGAGATGATCAGATTGCTTCTTCTTCATCAGCTTCAATGTCGTGGCGGCAGCATGGCCCTCTGCTTCTGGCAGGCCCCATCTCACTGATAGCCTGGGCCTGCCTGCAATCCATAGGTCTCATTGATCGCTATGGACAGGACCCTCATGATAAGTCACAGCCAACTGCTCTGACTGACCTGTTGGGTAAGGTGTCACAAGACGGCATAGATCAGGGCTCTCAGGTTCACAGTCAGCCGCATACTGAAACTCCGTGGTTGCTGGTGGTCCATGCCTCTTCTTCTCATGGCCATGTCCTGCTCCCCCTCCTGCTGCTACCTGCTCTGCTATATGCCTGCACCCACGCCATGGCCTGCTTCATGACACTGCACCAACAGAAGCTTGTCAAGTCTACAGCTCCAGCAGGAGATGGGATGACCACTCAGCAGACTTACGAGTATTCCAACAGCAGCTTCCTGACAGCTGCTTGTATATTGCAGCATGCCTGTGCTGCCTGCTGGTGGCTGTGTCAGGCCCTGGGCATGCAGCATCTCACACTTGAAAGTGTTATAAAAATGGTCGTGAATGTGTCCATGGATGTCCCCGTGGAGCCTGGCACTGGTGATACCTCCCTCCACCACCAGGGAGCATCCACACCTGTCACACTTGGTGTCACAGTCCTGTCATTTCTGAAGCACCACAGTGTCTGGCCACACCTTGCATCCATCCTAAAGGCAGCTGGGAACTGGGAGCTCCCTTTCTTGGTACCTGCCTTTGGTGTGGAGGGCTGTAAAAGAGCGGTGAGGGTGACCGAAATGTTTATGCCGGCGCTGCAGACAGAGCTCCGGCTCCTGCTCCCCCAGGCTGTGTACTTGATGGCCCTGTTTTTACTGGCCTGGGAGGTGGGATCAGGGTGCTTCAGATTGACAGCTGCAGGTCTGGACCTCCTGGGCATGTGGCTGGGAACAAGCAGGACCAGAGGGAGCGCTGCTCGGTTTTATGGCAGCAGAAAGGAGCATCACGAAAGCAATAAAGAGGAAGACGAGATGGAGGAGGAGGAACTGGCTGACCAAGAGCGAGCGTTATCTGTACTGTGTGTAAAGATGATGCGGTACATATGGCTGCTGGGGTGTATGTGTGCCCCGGTGTCCATGCTGCTGGGACAGCGAGGCCCTGCAGTTGTACTGCTGGGGGTGGCAGTACTTGCATTGTCAGCTTTCATGTGTATTAGGTCAGCAGAGCTCCACATGGTGTGCCTCACAGCACCCAACAGAGGTTTACCCTTTAGCGTGCCGAGACAGGAGCCTGCAGGGTTTAAGGCAGGCTCTGGCTTGGTCTCCAAAGAAACAGAAGTACTAGTCAACGCCAGCTCAGGAGTTTTATGTAAATCAGAGCAAGGCGCAGGGAAGGCCTCTGCATTTTTGTCTGGGGAATCAAAAACTAGTGTGCTTTTGAACAGCCATGCAAGAGGTTTGGAATACCTGAGTGTGGTGTGCCCAGCCATGTGGTCTATGCTGGGGTTAATGCTCTTCTTTTGCACAGGCCACTTCTGTGAGTTCAGTGGTTTACAGTACACTTCCCCCTTCATTGGTTTCGATGAAATGGAGTGGTATGTTTCTGGAGCCATGCTGACCAGTAACACCTTTGGCGCCATGGCACTAACTGCCTTGGCCCTACCCCTCTTGGTGGGCCTGCAGCTGGCTTTAGAGCTTAAGCATGAAAGTGCAGCGTTTTTGAATGTCAGAGCAGCAGCAGCAATAACAGGTGCTGATCATGATGATGGTACTGTGGAACACATTGCATGTTTAGATCCAGGTATTCAGCCCTTCATTTTCCAGAGCAGGCCTGCGGGACAGCGTGGCCGTAACGTGGGACAACATAAGTGGAAATTGAGGTTGCTGCCTGTGGTTGTTTATTACACAGTCAGGGCCTTGAATACTTGCTTCACAGTACTTAGTGCTGCTGTTCTTCACAAGAATGTTATAGTTTGGGCAATAATTGCACCCAAGTTTGTTTTTGAGCTCTTTTTCATAGCGATTAGCACCCTCTTTCTAGCCACAGGGATCATCATGTCAGCATGAAGCACAGATTCTCTTAGGCGAATTAATGCAACTTATGTGAGCTGAATTTTCTCTCGAAATCACATGTGCAAGACTTTGCTGTACCAAATATTTAAAAATACAAAATGAGTGAAAAAGGTTGGAGGCTTCAGACTAAGATGCATTTATTTTAAGAATCAAGACTGTCGACCTACAGAAGATTTTAAATAAATGGCCCCAAAGAGTAAAAGAGAGGCTGCAGCCAACAACTTGGTTCCCGATAGAGGCTATGATTTTAACATATCTTTACGTGACAACGCAGACCACATTCATAAACGCAAGACTACTGCTGATTATCTTTTTCTTGCAAATGATGACAGAAGCGAAGTTTCAATTTCAAGGCGCTCTAAGCACCACAATCTCAAGAGAGGACTTTCTTTTGTTAACACTATAGTCTTACCGGACCAACCCAGCCTGTGTACATCACTACCAGGCCTTGCGAGTTCAGGTATTTGCACAGCTGTGCCTGGAGGAGAACTTCCTTGGTTAAAGAAAGGTGTCGTATCTTCTGAATTGGCCCCATCTCCAACCTTGGACGCCATCAAGTGAGATTGATACAGCCAAATTATCTTGAATATTTCCTGTTACACCTATCAGATCTGTGTACAGAATGTCTATTTTGCAATTTCAAAATTCAAATATTTGCAGGACTCGATCTGCAGAGCTAATGCAGATATTACATAACCAGATAAAATTTGACGTAGAGGACAAGACAAGTAAAGCCTATAGCAAACAAGTAGTGACAAAGGCTAAGAAGCACATGGAAGTGATTAACAGTGGGCTGAAGTCTTGTGTGAACTTGCAAGAGCAGGTTCGTAGTGAAGACCTGATACAGCCACTTGTAGCATGAGGCGATTATTGCTTGTCCTGATAGTTCTGATGTCTTACTGCACATGCAGGCTCGTCAAAATCATGATAACGTTCTTGATGGCCTCAAAGGCATGATAGCCTCGATGGGAGCAGCGATGAAAGACCATGACATGGAGATCTCAGGCATGTTAAGTAGGGTTCAAAACAATGCCAAGGATGAACTCTTAAAAATTCGCAGCAAGTATGCCAGAATGAAGTAGATCGCAGATTAAAATATTTTGAAGTGCTTGGTCTGATCTATTCATCTTTATTTTAAGATGCCAGACAGAGACACATTACTAGGCCTGCCTGCCTTTTTGGGGTAATTCAGCATCCTGATACTTAACGACTAAGTGATAAATTCCCAGTGATCAGCTGAAATCTCTCTTTTCAAATCTATCTATTGAAAAAACGCTTGCATCAATTGGCTGCCCACCAAACGTACGACCATGCAAGGCAACCTGTTAAGAGGAGAACAGAGACAGAATGTGGATTGTGATACAAAAATGCTTGACCCGCCAACTTCATTAGGAAGTACAAAATTTTACCAAGATACTACAGCACTCACTCTTGCGCGCCCAGCACCAATTGCATCTTCATAGTAAAGAAAAACCAATCCTACTCCTGGAGGGTCCTCTTCTAGAGTCTTCCCAGGCTTCGGTATCACGACCTCCCTGAGCTTTCCATATTTACCAACCTCCTCTCTTGTTTCCTTAAAGACCACGTGATAAAGACCAAGATTCAGATTTTTGAGCTTGAGCTTACATCATGTACAGAATGTACAGACTGCGCGTTTTTGACACCATGACATTTTGATGCACTTGACAGACAAATTTCCTACAATAAGAATGGAAAAACGTTACCTCTAAGATGTCTTGGTACTCCTCCTCCTCCTCTAGCTCTTCACGAGTGACCATATTGGACAACCTAACTATGCACTCATCCTCTGCCGCCGCTGCTTCAGCAGATACAGATGCTGCAGCTACTGCAGCCTGAACCTTCTCCTGAGCTGAAGCCACTAATGAAGCGTACTGCTCTTGTACATCAGGAGCTGAATTTTGTTGAACCAGTACTTCTTGCATTGTTGGCGCAGAAGCAGTGGCAACAACTGTGCATGAGCGCCTGACAGTCAAGGGTTTACCTGTGCAGAGGGTCACTAAATTAGGGATCAAGTATGAGAGGAGAACTTCACTTTGATAGAAGACTGAACAGACTGCCTGATGTTTCTCAGAAGAGATGGACACTCATCACAACAGGGACAACAATCTACATGAACACCGTAAGGTTAACATGAGTGATGATCACACCTGCAATCACAATGGCTGACAGGCCAGCAATGGCAACGTCAGTAACGCTGGGGTCAGCATACTCGCAGAAACCAAATCCTTTTGATGTGCCATTTTCTCTATCCACGACTAAATTGAAGGCCTTCAGCTGACCAAAAGCTTGAAGCAGCTCCCGAACCTTTGCAACAGTGAGGAGCACATGAAGATATGATCAGGTTGCTAGGCAGTAATGCATGAATGCATGATCAGGTTGCTAGGCAGTAATGCATGAATGCATGATCAGGTTGCGAGGCAACAATACATGAATGTAACCCCCAGGTCATAGGGTATCTCCATCCTAAACATGTTTGGATGCCAGCTCCTGACCTTATGGCATTGCAAAAAGCTTTTTTCACACAACCCTGATAGTGAAGACCTGTAAACTAAATAACAACCCTACTTTCCTATGTATGGTTCTCCACTACTACCACCATCTATGTTTGGCACTAAGTACGGTCCCCTAACGCCACTAAATGCTACAGCTTGGTCCCCTACCACCACTACAAGCTACAGCTTTCTGGGCACTTGCCTGATCCTCCCCAAGGTATGTTGGAATACCTCCAACGAAAACCTTGTTGGGACCGTCCTCCACATTAGTGTTGATGACCCCCAGAGAGGCCAGGGACAGGTTGATGCGAGGATTGGGCTCAGTTGGGCCCAAGAGGCGAGCAGTCTGGAAAGGGCAGTGAAGAGAGAGAGGGCAGTCAGTGAGAAAGCGTTTTGTGAGGAGGAATCTTTAGGGAGGGTGAGAGTTGGAAGTATTGTGGTGTTCAAATAACGCTGGTCTAGCATGATGTAATCCCATGACCTAATAACAAAGTGATGACACAAGACATTCATGTAATTCCCCCTCACCGTTGCATTGTAGTCATGGGGGCGACGAATCTTAAGAACCTCGCTACTGAATGTAATTCCATCAAAGGCCATTGCATTGGATGCTTCTTCCACCGTCCTGCAATCAGTGCCGTTGAGCATTCATCCATAAAGTTGAAAATGGATTCTTTATAGCAGCCCATGAAAATGGATTCTTTATAGCAGCCCATGGTGAATCAAAAAGAAATTTGCAAGTGACCTTGTTTCATTTTGCAAGTGACCTTGTTTCATGAATCGTGAAATACTCAACACAGTACTGTGCTGACGCCCGCAAGATCACCTGAACTCCACAAACGCGAAGCGCTTGTCATTGTTCATGTAGCATGAGATGACTGGAGGTCCTGGCTGGGAAGTAGCATTAGCAGCCATCATGATGCTGTTGAAGAACTGAGTCATCAGCAGCTGTTTGCATGGCAAGTGTGAACAAAGGTGTGAGCATAATGCTGTGCCTAGCACAGATATGTGAAATGCCCAAACATTACTTCCATGCATGCCTGAATGAGCTGTGCTAGATCTTCACAAGGTATGCAACAGGTGCGCAAGAGATTCCATAAAGAGCCACCTCTCAAACCTTTAAAATATGCAGGCGACCCACTCAAGAGGCAGTCAAGAGCGCCAGTCACTAACCTCAGTTGTTCCCAGCGGCAGGCCCCCAACATAAACTCTCCTAGCATGGCGGGTGACCTGGAGATTCTGTGTGGAGGGAGGCTGCATGCTTTGCAGGCTCAGAGAGGCTAGAGTTGCAGCCTCTGCAGCTTTTGCAAGGGCAGCTGCAATGTCCTCCTTGCTGCGTTTATCGGTGGGGGATCGGCTCCTTGTCCGGGAGCGCGCCCACCTCTTGCCTCCTCCTCCTCTGTGTCTGAAACCAGGAGATGGAGAGCGGGAATAAGAGGGGCTGCGACCACCTCTGCGCCTGCCACCACCGCCACCCCCACGGTATGGAGAGCGGGAACGGGAGCGAGAGCTACCAAAGCGGCGGCGAGGAGAGGGAGAGCGTGCCTCCGGACTGCGACTTAAGCGGCGATCAGGGGCAGCAAGGGGTGCAGATGAACCATCTTCTCCAGTCCTTGAGCTCTCAAAACGGCCTCGCCTGGGTGGCGGTGGTGGTTGGTGGAAGTTATTAGTATTCCCTCTCACACCTTCTCTACCATTGCCAGGGTCATCCCTTTCATCATGCTCATAGTATCCAGCTGCTGCAGCTGACCTTCGCCTCATTGTCCCTTCTGCACGCTCTAGATGAGGGCCAGAACCATCTAAGCTAGGAGCCCGCCTTGGAGGAAAGGGTCTACCACCTTGCGGCCCATCTTCTAAGCTGCTTCTCTGAGGAGGTAGCCCTGAACCCCTGTAGCTAGGGTGTTCATCCGCTGCAGGATCATCATCAACATCAGCTCGCAACCTGCCACCACCACGACCTCCTCTGCCACCACGACTCTCCTCATACTCTTCTAGGCCACGACCTCCCCTGCCTCCCCCCCGCCCAACACCCCGAAATCCACCGCCCCGACCTCTGCCGCCCCTTCCAGATGGTCCCTCTTCCACCTCAACCCCCCATACTTCCCAACCATCCCATCTCTCATGAGGATCCACATAACCACCACCTCTGCCTCCACCGCGACCACCACCGCGACCTCCCCGGAATCCTCCAGGCCGCCTCAATGCTCCATCTCCACTCCAACGCCCCCCTGCCTCTCCTTCCTCCTCCTCTGTTGCCTCCTCACCTCGAACTCCTTGTGCACGGTAATTGCGGACCATGCGAGGTGGCGGTCCCTCCTTTGCTGCCCTCTCACCCATCATCTCGGAGTGTGGGCGTCGCTCAGTATCATGTTGCTCATCTTGCATTGGACGAGATGTCTTCACCATGCTGCGAGGGGGACCCATGTCCACATCTAAAACCGGAGATGTCAAAAGCTGAAGCACTTCAGAAAAGAGAGAGGTGCTTTTGAATGAGATTAGTGGGACAGGCTAGAGGCTGCAGAGCTTACTCATCCTCACATCTTGAGCATCTAAAGTAAATTTGTTTATTTTTTAGAAAAAAAATTCTTCCATAAAATACAGAATGAGCAGATCGGTCCTGTCATTCCCACTCCCTTGTAATCCGCAAAGCTTAATTCCATTTCTATGGTATGAACGCTTATCAAGGCTCTCAACAAGGGCCATCCAGGCCACAATACTATCCTCAGTTCTACACCTTTACTTTCCCTCTCCTCCCTCTCCTCTCTACACCTTCACCCACCTTCCCTATCGTCCCTCTCCTCTCTCTCGCTACCCTCCTCGTTGTCTTTCTTAGAATCTCTTCGGTGCTTCTTGTGTTTCTTGTGCTTCTACACAGGACAGTGATAGGAAATCTTCACACACAAATCAGACACACAAGCTGCATCCATACAGACAGGTTAATGCCGTTGCATAAGGCATCCATAAAGACAGGTTAAAGCCGTGGCATAAGCCAGATCGTCACCAAGAAGTCTAGCAGCAGCCTCTTGATAAGACTTAAGGAATGTCCACCTTCAAAAGACATGCTTCCCTTCCACAATCACTGACCATCATGCATGAAGTGCACTAGACTTCCTGACCTTGTGTTTCTATCATGCATGAAGTGCACTAGACTTCCTGACCTTGTGTTTCTATCATGCATGAAGTGCACTTGACTTCCTGACCTTGTGTTTCTATCATGCATAAAGAGCACTAGACTTCCTGACCTTTTGTTTATATCATGCATGAGGTGCACTTGACTTCCTGGCCTTGTGTTTCTATCATGCATAAAGAGCACTTGACTTCCTGACCTTGTGTTTCTATCATGCATGAAGTGCACCTGACTTCCTGACCTTGTGTTTCTATCATGCATAAAGAGCACTTGACTTCCTGACCTTGTGTTTCTATCATGCATAAAGTGCACTTGACTTCCTGACCTTGTGTTTCTATCATGCTTGACTTCCTGACCTTGTGTTTCTATCATGCATAAAAAGCACTAGACTTCCTGACCTTGTGTTTCTTCTTGGACTTCTTCCCTCTACTTTGCTCCACATCATCCTCATCCTCTTCCTCTGAGGCTTCCTTGACCGCAGCATTAGGGCTCTCATCTCCTTCAATAACACTAGCAGTACCTGCAGCAGCAGCTTCTACCGCAGCAACTCCTGAACTGGAGATGTCTTGCATCTTCTGGACATGTTCACTTACTACCTCAATACCGCGGGGTTTAGACACCGGTGCTTCTTGAGCTGCCACCTGGGGCACAGCTGGCATAGCAGCAGCAGCTGCAGTATAGTGTGAAGACTGAGGAGCAGACAGCTGCAGTGAAGGTGCAGCCGAATTAAACAGCAGGCCTGTACTCAACATATCGATGCGGTCAATGTCTTCGAACTCCTCAGCAAAGCTGCGAACAGCCTTCTCTTTATCAATCACGGGAGGCAAGATGGCATTAGGAGCCACGACTCCTGCTGCTGCTGCCACACCTGGACTCGAATGAGCATGTGCATCAGCAGGTTGCTTCTGCCTCTTCGAGTGCTTGGATTTCTTTGAGCGCGCCTTCTCCTCTGCCTCTGCTTTCTCAGCATCTTCCTCATAGTAACCAGAGTCTAGGATAGGACGTTTGACATTTGCAACAGGAGGAGGTACGGCATCGGGTAGTGGTCCAGAGGGCCTGCCTCTTGCATTACTGGGTTGAGCAGACATCTCTACATGAGCACCTTTTGCAGAACGTTGTCGAGGGGGTATGTCTTCTTCATCTTCATACCCCTGGTTGGGATCTCTGTGTGACCTTTGTTTATGAGCATACCCTAGTGCCTCTTCCTGTGGATATGCTCGTCTCATTGGCACAGGTCTGCCTTGTCCAACTCTCAAGTCCTGATAGGCCCCCCTGTATGACAAATAGCAATGGAGTAAAGATACTGAAGGGAAGAGTCAGGCTTATCATTGTTCATGACGATGCACACTCCTGTTGAGTAAGTATAAAAAAGCACTCCAGGCTGTCATGCTTGTCAACAGGAAGCACTCCAAGCTGTCATACAGGCTTCTGTTGTACCTTAAGGGTTCAGTGGGATAGCGCTCCTCCCCATCTTCTAGACTCTCATAACGAGCTGCTCCAAAGTGGCCCCTGAATCCACAGGTTCATAGTTCAGCTTCATGGTTCAGCCTTCGAGGTTCAGGTTCATACATTTTTTTTGGATTAAGCAGGTGTAAGCAGCTCACATACGCATGATGTAGTGGGAGCCATAATGAACTTCCATCTGCCCCTGAAGTTTAAAATATATTGTCCTACTTAGGGTTTAGGGTTTAGGGTTGTGCTGTTCTAAATCTTAAGTAACTGTTATGAGGAATGAAGGCTGACTAGTTGGACAGAGCTTCACTGAGTAGTTTCACCTTGGGGGGTCTTCATACTCTTCATATTCACCCTCCTCATAGTCGCCTCTGTTCCTTCCATAACCATCTCCATGATGCATATCACCACTAAAACGCCCCCCTCTGCCTCTCCCTCCTCCTCTGCCACCCATCCCGACTCGACCCCCTTCTCTCTCATATCCCACTACCCCTCTGCCAGGGCCCTCATATGCTTTGTTGTTGGGCCTTCTTTCTTCCCATTCCACCTCATCAACTATGTGTCCTCCCTTAGCACGAGCATATCCCCCTCTCTCCAGACTCCCCTCCCTGCTGTCTGGTTGGTACCTATTTTGGAGTGATAGATTCATAGAGTGATACGTAGCCATAGACGTGAGGAATATGCTGAGAAAAATAATGTAGGACTTGCAATTCATTTTCTGATCACAGTACACTTTCCAGTCATTGTGTATGCTCACCTCCCATCTGGACTCCTATCTCTAAGATACATGGGAGGTCCCCTATCACCTCTCCCTCCATAACCTCCCCGACCTGATTAAGGGAATCGGTAACAATGGACACACAAAATGTGGTCATTTTTATGTGTAGCATACATGTCTTGAAGATTCAACAAATTCATCAAACGCCCAATTCATCAAACACCCAATTCATCACACACCCAATTCATCACACGCCTGACTCTTGACTCCCTCTGATGTCAGATCACATAAGCCATGCAGAAACTTGTTTTGGTGGAACATTACATTTACTCAAATCACACCTCTGCCTCTCAACTCCCTCCCTCTTCCTCGTCCCCCTTCTCCCTTGTTGTAGTACTCCTCTGGACTCAAAGACCTGCGCCTCGCAGGAGGACTCCATGAGCGCTCTGGCATATCGTGTACATCAGGAGACCGACGGGCCAATGCCTGGGTACCCCCTCGTCCTCTTCTCCTGTCTGGGCCTGCCCTTGAGTAGGGGGGTGACCTTGAATGAGGAGGACTGCAAACGGATGTGCTTGCAGTGAGAGTACCTCACCAACATTATAAAATTTTATTTTTTGAAGTTTAAAACACAATTGAAGCACTGTCCGAAATGGGCGATCACATTATTGAGCCTGCACAATAAGAATACCTTGTTGGATATGGATCCACTCATTTTTCTCTGCCCTTAGTTACTCACCTCCTTCCTCTGCTAAAAGAGCGCCTCCCCCCTCTCTCAGGTGAACGGCTGCTCGAGCTTGTACTGTAGCTCCTTCGCCTGGTGGGGGAGATACTCAAGTGCCTCTTGGGCAGCACACCTGATGGCCTTGGCTCAGTCAATGGCTTCACTTCCTTAATGAGCATGGCAGGTCCCTTAGGGCCTGCCTTGGTAAGGGGTTGCTGCGGGTGCACCAAGGAGGGCTCCTTTGCAGTAACTATGGGAGTGGTTGAAATCACAGCTTTGGGCTGATCTGTGTCCTCTGTGTCCCAGATGTTGGATGGCTTTTGCAGTGGAGGAGCCTTCCCAGCTGCACCTGTGGGCCCTGCTGCGGAGGATATGGGTTTGGCACCTCCAGTTGGCACTGCCAGTTTGGCACCTCGCAGCATGCTGGCAGAGGGCATTTTTTTGGCAGTCTTCTTCTCAGCATCCTCCTTCTTTTGACTCATCAGCTCCAACATGCGCTTCTGGAACTCATTCAGCTCCTCCTGAGCTCACAGTCAAATCAATCAGCACAGCTGCATTGAAGTCTATTCATTGCCTATATTGTACGGCAAATAAGAGATATAAATTATAATAATAATAATATTACCTTCTGAGATTCTCCAACAGTTGCAGGCCCCTGCATGTGTGTTAATCCTGCAGTGGATTCATCCATGTCTTTCATGGCGGTGGGTTCAGGAGCCAATGCAGGCACAGGCAGAGGTACAGACTGGATAATCTTTGGTTTCGGTGGAGCGCTTTTCTCCTTTGAGGGAGGTTTAGTTGTGGGCTCAGTAACTTGATCTGGTTGTGCAGTTGCAACATCAGTCTGCTGGTAGTAAGCTGTGGGATCATATCCTGCTGAAGCATATCCAGGATATCCTGCACAGAAAGATTATGGTGCACATGGTGAGCATAGAAATGGAGCATGCGATTGCAGAGGCATGTTGGTACATGACTCTAGAACCCATGCAAGCGAAGTTTGAACTGGGTGTATTGTTACCTTGCAGCAAAGCTTACTGTTTCTGCCAAAAACTTATAAAATCTACATTAATAAATAATCATGCAGAGGACTGTAGGTAGAGGCTGCAAGCAGCGGTTTCCCTGCAAAGTCAAAACCCGAATTTGAGCAGGGCCTATCGGCTCAAGCTCGTAAAAGTGTAAGCATACCGAGGATTCAAAGGGTTGTGGTTTAAACCTTGAAAGCTGGAGGCCAATGTCAAAAGATCAAGATACGTGTTTCGAACGGCTGTTGTATGAAGTCACTTGCTCAGAAACAGTGCCGCAGTGTCAAATATGGATATGAAGTGCTCACCATAAGCAGCTGACGCGTATGCACCGTAGTAATAGGCCGAATAGTATTGATCGTAGCCAGGGGGGTATTGAGCGGAGTACGTTTCAGCATTGACAGCTGGATCCGATGAATGGAAATCTCCCGGCTGCACCTCGACTGTCGACGATGGTTCCTCCTTTTTGTCCGCGTTGCCGACGTCATCTGATCCTGGCGGAAGTGGCTCTTCCATCATGAAGCAGACGGCTTAATTAGGGGCTCACAATGTGCACGTTAGTTCCCTTCAAAGCGAGGGTTGTCAAGACTTCGGAGCAAAACAAATGATGTGCTAACATTTACTCCCTGATGTGAAATCGAATTTATTTGATTTCCACAACTCTGTAAGATGGACGCGTTGAGTCACAAGGTGACTTTGGTATGGGTCGTGTACCCTGACAAAACCCTGACTGAATCTTATTCGTGTCTGTTCACTTATATTGGTAGAATCCAAGCTTTCGTCACATAACACAAAAATGCAGTCCGTTGTTGCTCGTCAATCCTCCCGTGTGGCTGTTGGTAAGGGACGTGTGATGTCTTTGAGATCAAAACTCGAGAGTGACTTCTTTTGTCTTGTGTAGCCCGTAGCTCTACCCGTACCTTTGCTGTTCGTGGTAAGGTACACTTGATTAAGATAAAATATCAAGCATCTAACAAGGTCTTCTCCTCATTTTGCAGTCGTTTGCAAGGCACAGTCCACTTCCGAAACTGTAAAGAAAGTGGCTGCCTCATTGGCCGCTCTACCCGCGCTCATTGTTTCTCACCCAGCCTTTGCCCTGGTACGTAGCTTGCAAGTGTATAATCTCGATGATTTGCTGAAGTGCCCAAATTTTTTAGGTTGATGAACGATTGAACGGCGATGGAACTGGAAAACCATTGGGTGTGAATGACGAGCAACAGGTCTTCGCCATGGTTGGTGTGTTCACCCTGATCTGGGGTCTATGGTTCACTGCATCAAGAGATCTGGGTGACTTCAGTGACAAGGATGCTGGATTGAAGATTGATCAGGAATAAAAACATCGACCATGGAACTAGCAATTAGAACATTCCTTCCTGATCATGCATCATGAGTTTTCTGCACTAGTGCCTACCTCTAACCCAACGACAGAAGCCCTATTCCCTGTCTGTTTTCTTTCAAGATATAATGAATTATGAAGGATAATTGGAATTAAATCTGAGTTGCTTGTAAGTCAGATGAACAGAAATATGTACCTACTTTTTCTTGAGAAGGACCTTATAGGGCTGCTAGCCTCCACAAAGATTTAGGGACTGCAGGTGTGGATGTAATTTGTTCAAATAGACAAAGTCGCACATGAGTGTCTGAACTTTTGAATGTGCCTATGATTAAGAAATTGATTTATGCAACAAGCTGCAATAACTACCTACTGCAATGTGTTCATGATCAGCTTTAGCTTAATAATTGATACATGAAATGAACAAAGATTAGTACCTTAGCAAATGAATTCATGTAATCAATGCCCCATTCAAAATATGATGAAGCACGAAATCGTGGTTGCGTCATGTGTTGGTAACTGACAACACTTCGGCTATTATGATTAAGATGTGCAAGATACCCGCTTCCCCGAATAGAAAACGGATTTTATTAGGGTGTAGGTATGATTATTCAAGTTATGTAAAAATGATTCATAACATGTGAACCTCGCGAATGTTCAACCAACAATGTCGGAAAATCTTTGGGACAAAATCTACAAGGTTGCCTCACAATCAGAACTCGTGCAGAGGTACTACTGTTCCTCGTCATTCTAGACGGCGGGAAGACTTAAATGATCCAGCTGAAATTGGGGCGATTGGGACTGCCTCTGTTAAAGTCCCTGTAAGATTGAGAAGTGGTGCTTAGTGTCTCAGATTGCATCAGGAAGACCTACATCAAGGCCATTTATAGCCAGTGTTGATTCTAAGGCATGCACTCTGGATCGTACAGCTCCAAATCGTCAGCCATGCCATTCCTTCCCTGTAACATTTTGCTCAAATATGGTTGTTCCATTCATTTACACTTGCATTATGGATGTAATCAGGACCAGGGCGGATCAGTGGCATTAGCAACCTACATGACTCTCCCTGTGGAGCAGTACTTTGTGCTAGATCCTGATCAAATCAAATTTTTAGAGGGAAGTCGCTTTTTGCTCACGGTACCGAGGCAGCAGGTGCGCATATTGCATAGACTAATATTGCTGCTGCTACTTAACGTTTGTCACCTAGCTTAACTTTCTTGTGAGTCACATCCTGTGGCTAAATGCTGCTGGTGCTCTTCGATTTTTTCCTCACTCCTACCACAACCTGAACAGTTCTTCAGCATATGGATTGAGCCTGATGTGGAGATTAGTGTGAACATTGAAGCCTCGCCTCCCAAAGTGATCCTCCAGGTAAGAATAAGGAGTAGTAAAAGGCTTTTACTTTTCTCCTCTAAGACATACATAATTAATTGCAGTAATTATTTTAGGTGTTCTTCCTTTGCATTGTATCCTTATAAATTGACCGTCTGATGATGGACTTTTCTGATGACAGGCAGAGAACTGCCGTATCCGAGGCTCTGAGGTCATCCAGAACATGCAGCTGGATAAACGATTCTGTTTGACATTTAAAACAGAGCTTCATTGGTGCACTAATTCCAATAATGGTGCTGAGTTCTTGAGAATGTTGTGTTGCCTTATTTTGGTGGCTGTTCATTACCTCCATTCAAAGGGGCATAACTAATGAATACATTTGAAGGTCAACTGAGAGTAGGGATGGTTAGAGATCACTCGTGATACATTACTTCTCAACATTGTCAAAATGCAGGGACAAGCAATGGTAAGAATTCAGATATGGATGGGGATTCTGTAGCATCAGTGGGGACGGGGGAGATAACTGCGAATTTGAATATGAATGTGTGGTGTGAGGTTATACCACCATTCAATCTGATGCCTCGTGAGGTGCTGCAGGTGAGCCTTACGAGTTCGCATGTTCATATTTTGAATTTACTAGAAATCATTTTTCTGCCATTATTTTGTTGCTTAGCAAACAGTAAAATACAACATTTTGTATTCCACCTATCTCCTTGTGAAGAATAAATGGATGATTTCACAGGCTTACAGCAAGCTTGTTTATCATCACTAAACCTTTTAAAAAACGTCCAACAGGCTAGCTGTAATGCTGTTCTCAGTGGTCTAGTGGGGAGCCTGTTGCCATTCTTCGTGAGAAAGTTGAGTGAAGACTACAAGAAGTGGGCTGTAGACCCTGTGTATCGTAGGAAGCGAGCAGAGAGAAACAAACCATTAGCTAGTCTAGAATTTTGAATTTTTATTGCACAGTTTTGAAACCTTCGGGGAGGGTCGCCTGACTTCTTTTGTTCATACCTTCTGTCCAGAGTACTACAAACACATCGCATGTTTCTAGAAGTATTCGTAAACGTTTATCCAAGAGCTAGAAAATTGCTTTAGACAGATTAAGCTTTGACTGGTCACACCGATCTCTTCCTTCTTCATGGCGAAGTGGGGTGAGGGTGACCCTAGGTGGGTTGTAGAGCATCGAGAGGATGGAAAGAACGTTAACAATTGGCACTGGACAGCTACCTCAAAAATGGCGTGGGTTAAAGAGAGACTAGGAGACCTTTTTAATGGAGTAGCACATCATACTTTGCCTGATGACAAGGGCGTTCTGAACATCACAGGTTTAAAACAAGTGAATGGAGAGGTGATTAAATGCTGTTGATTCAGCAGAGCCATGAAGGTCCTAACTACATTTCACATATCCCATGTTCTTTCCCTCCTTGCATATTGTCGCTCACATCCTATAATCAGCCCAATCTTATCTCATTCTAACACTTCTTGCAGGCCACCATTACCGTGAGGAAAGGAAACAAGAAACTAGTGATCTATGACTTAAACGTGTCCTTATCGTATGAAGGACATTTGTCAGGGAGTGACAAGACGGTGAGATCAAGAACAAATACACACAACTTGGCAGCAAAGGAGGAAGACAGTGCCTTCAGACTCCATTTTGAATCTTTTATTTATCAATGACCTGTGTGGTAGCTCAAGTCAGCACTTCTTCATGTTGGAATCCAGGTTAAAGGTGAAGTGAAGGTAGAAGATGTGTCGAATGGCAGTGAGGAGGATGAATACATCTTCACAATTACAGTTGAGGGAACTGGCAGCGAGCAGGTACATGCATGCTCCTTGACATGAATATTATTTGCATCGAATTATTATTCATGAGAGTACAGATAGTGTCTGCACTGCACCCCATCAGAATATGGGGTAAGGTCTTTCTTGAAAACCAATTGTCCACAATGGTGAATTACTATGCTGTACCTTCCTACGCAGGATGAATGCAAAAACGGTGCTGAGGGCTTGCGTCCTATCATCCTTGAGAAAATCAGGCAGCTTATTGCAGACTTGAATGAACTGTAGTACAGATTTTCAATAGTGGTCAAAATGTAATGCACCCCTTAGGAGAACGGAGGACCTCTTCCTCTGCTTTCAGTTAGCGAGCGTTAGAGAGATACTGTTGTTACACATTCTTTCAACACTAGAGGAATGTGAAGAGGATGTTTTTAATCACTTTCTGACTTTTATGCTACCACACTTAACAATAGCTCAAGGTAATAAATAAAGGCCTTGGAGCCCTACATTGAACAATCAATGACAATTAAAGTGACGAAAACACAACAATAAAATGTCGTCAGAAGCTGTAAGAATCGGAGGACAAGGGCAATAAGGCAGTCTCACATCCCACATAAATTCTTCCTCATATGCAAAGGTTCACGTCCATCCAGAAGAAAATACAAGTGCTCCTTCATCACTGCAGAAAGCGCTTGGGGACTCGACGCACTACTTGACTGGCGCAGTGTACTGATCCATACATGGACGTAATGGAGGAGAACTCCAACACATGAACATCACCCTAGAAGCAGTGGAGTGTGGATACAAAGTGGTTGATCTAACAGTGAATAAACTAGTTATACAAATATATGTCTAACACAGTTTTTAGTGGACATTTTAAGTTGTCTCTTCTAATGAAAAGATAATACATTATGGTGAAAACAGCATGTGCACAGGATTGCAGTGACAGTATCCATACCAGGTTGTAAAAAAGGGACTACAGTGACAGAATCCAATGCCAGATTGCAAAAAAGGACCACCTTACCCTGAAAGCTGGGAACTTGACAATCTGTCTAGCTGATGGAGCATGAACAGAAATCATTCTACCCTCTCCCAAGTTGAGCACATTGCATGCATATGCCAGCTGATGCTCGTGTTTGATAGGGATGATTTGGTAGCCCTCCTCACGGACGTACTGACTGAACTCTACACCTGACCTGAAAGATAAGACGATCATCAGAAAGCTAAATGCAAATGTATTTTGTACTACGACACATCTGTCAAGGGCATTCCAAATACTCACAATGTTATCAACATGAACAAGTAGAGAAAAATAATCAGCTCAAAATACTCAAAAGCCATCCCTCCTAGATAATTTAAGCATGGTCAGATGGTCACATTCTATCCATACATCTCACACCTCTTCAGTGCATATTTTTCAGTCTTGGCGTCTTTTACAAACTCATCCACCAAGCGCCTCTTAGGTGAGTCCATTCCGATGATGTCTTCCAGCATAATACAGCAATTGCTGCTGATAATGCTGAACACACAGTCAAGGTGCATCCGGTCCTGAGATTATGAGGGAGCCAAGAGCTCAACAGACAGGAGAGCCAGCTTTTTTACAGCACCTCAGAGACACAGGCTTCTAAGTGAATCTTCAAAAAACAGATTTCTAGGAGAGCCTCTTCAAAAAACAGATTTCTAGGAGAGTCTCGATTACAAAGCTGTCCGGGCATAAATGAAGGCTCTTAACTAGGAGTAATAGACACCAATGTTTAGCATGGTGATGTGCCTTCCCAACTAGAAGAAATCAGTGAAACAGCAAAGTCTTGATATGCATGCTGGCCTTTACACAGCGGCCTGACCTCCGCAAAGAACACCAAAGAGAGGGTGAGCAATTAGGTCACTCACTCATCTATTCTGACCTGGTTCTTATCGAAGTCATCCCTGACCACAGCAAAACGGTCAGTCCCAAGCAAGTCCTTGTCCATCAGTTGCTGGCAGGCCTCCATGTTTGACCTTAAGCCGATGCCTAGCATGGCCAGACTAGTCCCACATGGGAAGAAATCACCTCCCTCCAAGTATCCTGGTTCCTCTATCTTCCCGATTACAGGCAGACCTGTGAATGCAGGTTACACAAGCTTTATCAGTAAATGTCTTTTTGATGTTCTGATCACGTCTCCACAGGAATTGTTAAAAAGAGAATTATGATGAAAATATGAACTGTCGTCACTCATCAGCACTCCTTTTCAACTGCAAGAGCTCGTTGCCACAGCTGCTCAACTCTTGTTGCTAAAAAAGTGCAGGAGGTCTCAAATCTCACCAAGTTTGTTCAAGCAGAATTCCATGACTTTGACCTCTCTTTGTCTCTGCTGAGATCGGAGCCTTCCCATCACCAGTCCTCTGATCATCAGCAAGAGGGCGAATTGCAACAAATCACTTCCTGAAACCACCCATAAGAGGAACCACAAACTACTTCCATTTCTAACATCTAATACTGTTTGAGTCTATGGATTGAAGTAGGCTATCGCCTATCATGACCCCCACAGGTTAGGCCATCAGCTCAGCTTTATATAGCCTGTCATGTGAAATCTTCTAAGCTGAGTAAGTAGTAAGACATGATAGTCTCACTTGCAGGTGGTGATCTGTTGGTCTCGAGTGTACACCAAGTTGGATAAGGGGTGGAAGCCGTAAGCAGCCGACATGCCTGTGTCTCTGTGACTAGGGCTGATGACCACCGTCGGGTTGATCATTATAGTGTCCACTAACTGATTAGAGGTTGCAGGTACAGCCAAGCATGTGTGAAGTACATACATGGTGTCAAGTACACAAAAAACTGAAAATGTTCCTATCAAATACAATTATATTCAGCTCATAAGCCATACACGATTATTAATATTACACAATTAATATTTGTGTTCAAGGCATAAAACCTGTTCTAAGAGATTCGGCATTTAACGGCTGATAGTCCTTGTAAGATGATGGGGAGATGCATCATTTATAATCAGCATGCTTGTTTATGACCTGAAAATGCATGGGAGTATAATTTGAGATTATCTGCTATCTGAGATATACCTGAGATGTTGACATTTTCTCTATTACCTCCCGCTTGTAATCATCGCTCACATACTTGCGATCTTCCTCAGGCAGCTCAGAAACAGAGTGACCTTCCTCCATCTGCAAAAAAAGAATCCTTAGGTATGCAAGTCCACAGGATGTAGGTCTGATAGCCAAAATAATGGCAGCAGAATGTTTCAAATGTGACATAGATCGGACCTTGTACTCCAATGCAGAAAATGCAATATCTTCCAGGTCGACCCTTGCAGACATATTTTCCTCAACATCATAAGCCAAAATCTCTCGAACTGTCAATACTTTTACTCCATGTGCTCGAAGCTACGAGGAGGGAGATACTGACGTCAGGGACAGGTGACATCATGTCTTCATCAGACTCGAATCATGTTATGTCTTACTTGTGCCCGAAATTCAGCATGTTGAGCCTTAGCCACGTCAATATTGACAGGCCGTTCGTACAGGGATCCTCGAGGGTGCAAGCCGCCCATCATAAGCGATGCTTGTTCCGGTTCGCACACAATGACGACCTCAGCAATGTCGTTCTCATGTTCTTGAAGAGCCTTTAAGCCTTGCGCTAACTTGCAGACTGAACTCTCTTTTGATTTTTTGGCTGATGTACCTAAACTGCCGTTGCCGTGGGAGACAGGGCCCCTAGATCTTTTCAGGCCTGTGTCTGTCACATCATCCTCAATAACATTTTTTATGTCAAGGAAAGATTCAGATCGATGAGACATCTTGAGTCCAGTTGAACGGCTATGCAACCTCGCCAATTCTTCACCAGTCTTAATCTCCATCTGCATGCGCTGTGAATACATGCGCACAGATTAATCACGTGATCGATTCTCCTGATTCTGGAGCTGAGAGAAGTGAAATTTTAGAATGTTCCCGCACAAAGTTCATGCTCACAAATACTAGTTAGCTGACCATGGAAGATCTCTTCTGCATTGTGTCTGGTGGTAACTCTGGCATTGGTAAGGACCGCCCTGTTGTTTAAATACTTTCAGGTGGAGTAACGCCTGATACGAAGGTCACTCTTACATTGCAGCCTCTTGGATTTAATGTCGTCTGCAGGGAAAGAGATTTCCAGAGGTCTTCTTGAAAAGGGTGCAAAAGTTGTGTTGGCCTGTAGAAACATGGACAGTTGTGAGCTGGTATGAAAAATCATCAGTCTTGCAACAGCATCTCATTAGTTTGTGGTTCACGCATTTAACAGGTCTTTTACAGAAGGCATAGAGGCATCATTATTTCCTAGCTGTCTGAAATAAGTCCTGCACTTTATTTGAGAGAGCACAAGTTACTAAATCAGAGTGAAACACAAACTGCACATATATAATGTCTGTACCTAAGGTAAGGTCTGAGCTGCTGGCAAGCACTGGAAGGTCACAGAGCAGTTGCAGCTGCGCTCAGGTAGACCTTGAGGACCTGCAGTCTATCCGTGATTTTGCAGTCAGGCAAAAGAAGGACTTGAAGTCTGCAAGGAGGAAACTAGATGTCCTGATCAACAATGCTGGTGAGTGGCAATCACAAAGCGGCCCGGTCATCGGTACAAAATATTTGCATCAATTTTTGAAAGGATAAGGGACCCTACTTGATTTCTGCTGAATAAGGTACCAGAATTCATGATAATAAGTACCACATTTAATGTTGACAGTTTAGGGATCTGAGACATTGTTTAATTAAGGTATCTAATAAGCCATGCGGCAAGAATCAGATACCACCAACAGACGTGGCCTCCTTGACTGCCTTCCTAACATGTTGAAATCCTGATTAAAATACCTCAGGAGTCATGAGCTTGCCTGATGGCCCCGATGGTGAGGACAGGACCTTGCTTGCAAACCACTTTGGACCCTTCCTCCTCACAAATCTCATGATCCCTACCATGTCCACGGGCAGCCGCATTGTAAACGTGTCCAGCCGGGCGCACTACCAAGGAAGTCTTCACTTTGACGATAGTGAAAATTTATGCAATCACCCTAGATGGTGGTAGGTACAGCCTAGCATCCAATCCTCAAAGTCTTGGCTTGGAAGGATGGTGGTAGGTTACTCCTCAGTCTTTATCCCCAATCTTTGCCATATGGATGAGACTTAATGTGTGACCAATGGCATCTCAGAGTATTAACAAGGCCTTTTTTATACACCTGCTCGTCAGGTTTGCGAAGTACTCAAGGTCCAAACTAGCCAATGTCAGCTTCACACTCGAGCTGCAGCGCAGGCTTCAGCCTAAGGGCATCACAGCTTATGCTACCTCTCCAGGCCCAGTAAACACATCATTGTTCCGGAACTTTCCTTGGTACACTCAGTGGGTGCTGCGACCATTGACGAGTGCTTTGTTTAGGACGCCTAAACAAGTGAGAAGTGCAACATGTTGGAGGCTGATGTATATTTAAAACGCTGAATCAGCCACACCATTGTGACTTAGTGTGGACTGAGCCCCCATCCATACAAAGATAGGTGGGCTTTGCAAGAGGCTCATGAGCACTTCTGCACATTCCAGGATCAGTTTTAAAACTAAGGCTATGGGACATGCAGTGAGGATTTAGGTATTGAGTCAGATCTTTACTATTGAGGCATGATTTTTTGAAAGTCTTCAACTTTCGTTCCTGGCACTGAACCTGTAGGGTGCGCAGTCCACTTTGTATGCCGCATTGTCCCCTGAGCTTTCTGGGAAGAATGTACTCTTTATCCATGATGATTGTCCTATGGAGGCCTCGGTAAGGGCATGCAATAAAGAGTATGAACTTTTTTTAGTCGAAGTGCTTTCCTTCTCTGGTTACTTGTAGGATTATTGTTGTGTTCAGTCAATGTGGAATCTTTATCAGCTTCTTTCATGTGCAAATGGTGTAGGAATCTGCTAGAGACAGAAGTACAGCACAGAGGTTATGGAGAGCAAGTGAGAAGAGAGTAGAGCTGGGAAAATATCCAGAAGACGAGGGCTGTTTATTGTCAGAGCCTTCGTAGTTAGGACAAGGAGTAATTCCTATTTGAGATTTTGATGTTAACTGCATCTTTACAGCAGCTGCATCATCTCAGGAACTTTTGATGAGATGCCCGCTCCTACCCCTCCTCTGAAGCGTTTCATCACCTTCTCAAAACCTCAGAAATAAAGTAGAGCGACTGCTCAGATGTAACTAGAGAATCTGTGCACAAAACTTAGCTGCGCCTTCAAAACTAGTGCACAGCACATGCACGTCTTCGACAATTAATTACATCCTCCCAACCATTGGTTACAAAGATGATCCACTGTCAAGTGTCTTAGTGCTTGGTAACTTAAGAGCTGGCAGCTGAAATGTCTTTTTAGCCGCTACTGCGCCTTCTTTAAGCACGGCTGTCACATGCCCATCCTTCCAAGTCAGACCTTTTGACAACTCTGGGACCTCCGGCTCATGATGCAAATTGCTCTTGCGCTCACGCTGCTGAACGCCTTGCTGCTGAATAACTAGGGCATCAATCTTTCCTTGCATCTTACTTAGTTGGCTCTGTAGGAGAGCAACTTGACGGGATAGCTTCTGCAAATACAAGTTGAAATGAGCATCTTTCTTTCTAGTACAAGCGCCATGCATAAAATCAGAGAAAAATTCTATACATAACAATGACAATGTACAAAGCACCAAGTTTGCAATTCTAGCTTTGCATATCTAGAAACTAGTGTAGACACACCTCTTGGGGGTCATCCTCTTCATCCTCTTCATCCTCCTTTCCAACCAACTTCCACGCCTTGCACATGGGTCCATAATCACTCTTTTTTAATGCCATGGTCACGTCCAAGCTTAATGCAACAGCCTGCAACAAATCAAAAGAATGATTGATGATCTAAGAAAAGGTTTATTCCAAACCAGGATATGACGGCACAATGTTATAAATGCAGGTCAGGTCAAGTCTGAACATGAAAGCTCTATGATTGATGTACATCTTAGACTTTCGATCATGAACATCAGGTTCAAATCAGATTATGGACGATCCCTTATTGACTTGGGTACAGATAAGGTCCCAGCCAAGGTATGAAGAGACACAATAATTGAAGCAAATAATGCTAGAGATGGAGCATGTTTGCTTTTTTGCAACGTGAACAACAGACAAAACAGTACAAAGTAGTCCTGAGTCTGAAGCATCATGACTAGCAAGACCAATGAGGGAAATCTGGTACCAGGTCCTGAGTCTGAAGCATCATGACTAGGAAGACCTATGAGGGAAATCTGGTACCAGGTCCTGAGTCTTAAGCATCATGACTAGGAAGACCTATGAGGGAAATCTGGTACCAGGTCCTGAGTCTGAAGCATCATGACTAGCAAGACCAATGAGGGAAATCTGGTACCAGGTCCTGAGTCTGAAGCATCATGACTAGCAAGACCAATGAGGGAAATCTGGTACCAGGTCCTGAGTCTGAAGCATCATGACTAGCAAGACCAATGAGGGAAATCTGGT